>CM059431.1:3058652-3459215 GCA_030390025.1 Squalus acanthias | reverse complement strand
AAAAAAAAGGCAAAGCTCGTGTCGTCTGGGTTTGGTACGAAAGGGTTTGTGTTTACAACGTTAAAAGGATTCGACAACAACAGCTTGTATTTATGTAGCACCTTTAACATAGTAAAACTTCCCAGGGTGCTTCACAGGTTATAAGAATTAGGAGCAGGAGTCGGCCATACGGCCCCTCGAGCCTGCTCCGCCATTCAATAAGACCATGGCTCATCTTCAACCTCAACTCCACTTTTCACCCGATCCCCATATCCCTCGATTCCCCATGAGTCCAAAAATCTATCTGTCTCAGCCTTGAATATACTCAAAGACTGAGCATCCACAGCCCTCTGAGGTAGAGAATTCTAAAGATTCACCACCCTCTGAATGAAGAAATTCCTCCTCATCTCAGTCTTAAATGGGTGACCCCTTATCCTGAGACTGTGACCCCTAGTTCTAGATTCCCCCACGAGGGGAAACAATCTCTCAGCATCTACCCTGTCAATCCCCCTCAGAATCTTGTATGTTTCAATGAGATCACCTCTCATTCTTCTAAACTCCAGAGAGTATCGGCCCAGTCTACACAATCTCTCCTCAGAGGACAACCCTCTCGTCCCAGGAATCAATCCACTTAATAGACATCATTTAACACCGAGCTGTATGAGGAAATACTCGCTTTGGAACAGAGAAGGTTAAGAGATGACCGAATAGAGGTTTTCGAGGTTTTGATCGAGTAAATAGAGAAAAACTATTCCCTCGGGTGAGTGGGTCAATAACCAGTGGTCAGTGATTTAAAATCATTGGAAGAATCCAGAGGGGAGATGAGGAGAAATGTTTTCACTCGGAGTTGTGGGGATCGGGAACGCTCGACCTGAACAGGTGGTGGAAGCTGTTTCCATCAATAATTTTAAAGGGAGTTGGACGGGTTCTGGAGGATGAGGAGCTGACAGGGTCACAGACAAAAAGCGGGGGGTGTGGGACTGAGCACGACTGATCTTTCACAGAGCCAGCACAGGCTCGACGGGCTGAATGGCCTCCTCCTGTGCTGTAGGTTTCTGTGAATCTACGATTAGGACAGGCCACCAAAAGCTTGGTTAAAAGAGGTGGGTTTTAAGGAGCGTCTTAAAGGAGGAGAGAGAGGCGGAGAGGATTCGATAGGGTAGAGGCGGAGAAACTAGTTCCTCCGGTGGGGGAATTGAGAACAAAGGGGACATCATTAAATTAGAGCCAGGCCATTTCAGAGTGAAATCAGGAAGCACTTTTTCCACAGAGAGGGTAGAGGAAATCTGGAACTCTCCTCCCTAAAAGGCTGTGGGTGCTGGGAGTCAATTGGAGCTTTCAAGACGGAGCTGGATAGATTTTTGTTGGGCACAGGATATCGAGGGATCTGGAGTTTGAGGTGCAGATCGGCCATGATCTAATTGAATGGTGGAGCAGGCTGGAGGGGCTGAATGTTCCCAAGAGAAAGTGGTCAAACGTTACAAGTCCTCGACAAGAAATCGATTAAACCGGGACAATTTTGCGCTTGCAACGGTATTGGGGCCACTCAACATGGATTTGTGAAGGAATGGCCATGTTTGACTAATTAAACTACATTCAAGGAATTACTGAGCATGCAGTGTGCTGTATTTGGACTTTCACAAAGCATTTTGAAAAAGTGCCACACAAGAGACTTGTATTTTGTCCTACATTAAAACACTTCAAAAAGTATTTAATGGGCTTTGGGACATCCCGAGGATGTAAAAGGTGTTCTACAAATGCAAGTTCTTTCTTTCTGAGGCTCCTGGCGTTTAATGTAAGAGGCAAGTGTGCTGCCAACTGAGCCATGGCTGACCCTGGTTAACAAGAACCATTGGATCAAGTCATGGTGAACCAATCCAAGCAACGGCCATTTACTCCATTATCCTTCAGCCATCCCTCTCTTCCTCGGGTGTCAGCCGTGGCTCAGTGGGCAGCCTGCTCACCTCTTGAGTCAGAAGGTCGTGGGTTCAAGTCCCACTCCAGAGACTTGAGCACATAATCCAGGCTGACACTCCCAGTGCAGTGCCGAGGGAGTGCTGCACTGTCGGAAGTGCTATCTTTCGGATGAGACGTAAAAGGTGGACGTAAAAGATCCCACGGCACTATTTTGAAGAAGAGCAGGGGAGTTCTCCCCGGTGTCCTGGCCAATATTTATCCCTCAATCAACATAACTAAAAAAAACAGATTATCTCGTCATTATCACATTGCTGTTTGTGGGAGCTTACTGTGCACAAATTGGCTGCCGCGTTTCCGACATTACAACAGTGACTACACTTCATTGGCTATGAAGTGCTTTGAACGTAAGAAATAGGAGCAGGAGTAGGTCATACGGCCCTTTGAGCCTGCTCTGTCATTCAATAATATCATGGCTGATCTTCTACCTCAACTCCACTTTCCTGCACTATCCCCATATCCCTTGATTCCCTTTGTTCCCAAAGATTTATTGAACTCTGTCTTGAATATACTCAACGACTGCGCATCCACAGCTCTCAGCTTTGGAGAATTCCAAAGATTCACAACCCTCTGAGTGAAGAAATTTCTCCTCATCTCAGTCCCAAATGGCCGACCCCTTATCCTGAGACTGTGACCCCTGGTTCTAGACTCCCCAGCCAGGGGAAACATTTTCTCAGCATTAACCCTGTCAAGCCCCTTAAGAATTTTGTATGTTTCAATGAGATCACCTCTCATTCTTCTAAACTCTAAGGAAGATAGGCCTAGTCTACTCAATCTCTCTCATAGGGCAATCCCCTCATCCCAGGAACCAGTCTAGTGAACCTTCGCTGCACTTCCTCTGAGGCAAGAATGTCTTTCCTTGGGTAAGGAGACCAGAACTGTACACAGTACTCCAGGTGTGGCCTCACCAATGCCCTGTATAATTGCACGAAGACTTCTTTACTCATGTACTTTGGGATGTCCTGAAAGGTGCTGTAGAAATGCAAGTCTTTTTTAATGGCATAATAACTGCCACAACTTGAATATCCAAACAAAATGCTTCTCTACAGTGCTGCTATATCAGTGCGTATAGAATAGAACAGCAGCAGGTTATATGAAGTCACCTGACGAAGGAGCAGCGCTCCGAAAGCTTGTGATTTCAAATAAAACTGTTGGACTATAACCTGGTGTTGTGCGACTTCTCACTTTTGTCCACCCCAGTCCAACACCGGCATCTCCGCATTATAGAATAGAACAGCACAGAAGGAGGCCATTCGGCCCATCGTGCCTGTGCCAGGCTCTTTGAAAGAGCTCTCCAATTAGTCCCACTCCCTCCTGCTCTTTCCCCACAGCCCTGCAAATCATTCCTTCTGTTTTAAGGGTGTTATGTGCTGATTGCACCACTAGATGACGCCACAGTCATGTCGCGTCAAACCTCAGTTTTGACTCAATGCACAACTCGTTGAACCACTGCACAAGCTATGCAGTAAAAAGAGAGCGAAATGTATAGGATGAAGTATATCTGAATGGTGTGCGAGGAGGTTCAGATATCACGTAAACTGTAATATCTGGTTGATGATGTTGCTGTGGGTGCATCAATAACGTGTTGCATTTATATATGAACATAGGAAGAGGAGGCCATTCAGCCTGTACCGTCATTCAATTAGATCATGGCTGATCTCTATCTTAAATGCATCTACCCGCCTTTGCTCCATATCCCTTACCGAACAAAAATCTATCGATCTCAGTCTTGAATTTTTCAACTGACCCCCAGTCTCAACAGCTCTTTGGGGAGAGAGTTCCAGATTTCCACTGCCCTTTGTGTGAAGAAGTGCTTCCCGACATCACCCCCTGAACGGCCTGGCTCTAATTTTAAGATTATGTCCCCTTGTTCTGGACTCCCCCCACCAGAGGAAATAGTTTCTCTTCATCTACCCTTCCGTCCGTCTTTCGGATGAGATGTTAAACCGAGGCCCCGTCTGCTCTCTCAGGTGGACGTAAAAGATCCCATGGCACTGGTTCAAAGAAGAGCAGGTGAGTTATCCCCGATGTCCTGGGGCCAATATTTATCCCTCAACCAACATCACTAAAACAGATTATCTGGTCATTATCACATTGCTGTTTGTGGGAGCTTGCTGTGCGCAAATTGGCTGCCGTGTTTCCCACATTACAACAGTGACTACACTTCAAAAAGTACTTCATTGGCTGTAAAATGCTTTGTGACGTCTGGTGGTCGTCTATATAGAAATGCAAGTCTTTTTTTTTTACCCTCTTAACTCCATTGATCAACCTAAGCACCTCGATATGATGCCTTCAATGTAGGAAAATGGAAAGAAAAAACGCAAGACTTGCATTTCTATAGCGCCTTTCACGACCACTGGACATCCCAAAGCGCTTTACAGCCAATGAAGTATTTTTGAGGTGTTGTCACTGTTGTAGTGTAGGAAACGCGGCAGCCAATTTGGCACAGCAAGCTCCAAGATGCTTCACAGAGATGTCAGGAAAATTGAACGCCAGGCAAAAGGAGATATTGGGAGGTGTGACTGAAGGGTTGGACGAAGAGGTGGGTTTTAAGGAGGGCCTCCAAGGAGGAGAGGGCTGGGAGAGACGGAATTCCAGAGTGTAAGGTAGATAAAGGCAGGGGAGGGGAATGAAATCCGTTTCAAGAGCATAGAGTGTGTGGCCGGGGCTGTACGATGGGTTCAGCCCCATACAACACTTGTCCTTGCCAACCTCCAATAGCTTTCCATTCCCGCCCCCCGGGTCTTGGCCCTCACTATCTCATGCTCTAGCTTTCTCTGACAAAGTGTAACCCTCACTCTTCCAAACCTTGCCTCCTACACATCCCTCCATCCTCCACTTCTGGAGACAGAGCTTACAGTCAGCTTGCCCCTACACTCTTGAAATCTCTCACTACTTCTGGAGTAGTATGTACAGTTTTGGTCTCTTTACCTAAGGAAGGATATACTTGCCTTAGAAGGGGGTACAACAAAGGTTCACCAGACTGATTCCTGGGATGAGAGGGTTGTCCTATGAGGAGAGATTGAGTAGAATGGGCCTGTACTCTCTGGAGTTTAGATGAATGAGAGGTGATCTCATTGAAACATACAAGATTCTGAGGGGGATTGACAGGGTAGATGCTGAGAGGTTGTTTCCCCTGGCTGGGAGGCTCTAGAACCAGGGGGAACAGACTCAGGATAAGGGGTCAGCCATTTAGGACAGAGATGAGGAGAAATTTCTTCACTCAGAGGGTGGTGAATCTTTGGAATTCTCTGCCCCAGAGAGCTGTGGAGGCTCAGTCGTTGAGTATATTCAAGACAGAGATCGATAGATTTTTGGATATTAAGGGAATCAAGGGATACGGAGATCGGGCGGGAAAGTGGAGTTGAGGTCAAAGATCAGCCATGGTCTTATTGAATGGCTGGAGCAGGCTCGAGGGGCCGTATGGCCGACTCCTGCTCCTAATTCTTATGTTCTTGTTGTCTTAAACCCCTCCACCTTCCTATCTCTGTCTACCCCCTGCCCCACCCCAACTCCCAAAGTCTCATCAACTCACCTCCTCTAACTCTCCTATGAGTAATGCTTGCTTTTGTAACACCTCTGTTAACCACCAGGGCAATATTTCTATGCTAAAGACACTATGGGCTGGATTTTGTCTTGGGGTCGGGTTGGGGTCGTGTAATCCACATTTCGTGTTTCCCCCCCGACTCCAGATTAATGTGGATGCCTGATGCAATTTTCACTTAATTGGGCAATTGAGTTCCAGCATGTGGGAACCCATGAACTAATTAGTGTTTTCAGTCTGAAAGTCGCCTCTGATGATGTCATCATTGCTGACTGCCTAGTCTCAGAGACTGTCTGGCTGTTGGTGAGAGAGGACCTGCCTGGCTTTTGATGTGAGTGGACCTGGATGCAGAGAGAGAGAGAGACAGAGACAGAGACAGAGACAGAGAGAGAGAGACAGAGACAGAGACAGAGACAGAGACAGAGACAGAGAGACAGAGACAGAGACAGAGACAGAGACAGAGACAGAGACAGAGACAGAGACAGAGAGAGAGAGAGAGACAGAGAGAGAGACAGAGAGAGAGACAGAGAGACAGAGACAGAGAGAATCTTTTTGCCAAGCAAGTCCTCCCAGCCAGTCTCTGAAGACATTGAATGCAGTAGCATCAGAGGCGACTTTCAGACCTAATACTACTACCACCTTCATCACATCTCCGTTGTAATAGTGGACCTGCAGTCGATAGTCAGCTATTCACTTGTGCTCCCGCCAGGTTTCACTGGCGTGTTTCACACCAGGCGTGCTTCACGTCAGAAGAGGGTTAAACTAGCTAAAACGTTTCAAAATTGCATTACAGAGCCAATTTAGAGCTTGTTAAGGGCTTTAATGGCCTCTCCCGCCTCTTGATGGCAGGACGGAGTCGGGAACCCCGTGACTGATTATGTCAAAATTGCGTGGAGGCGGGATGGAGTCGGGATGGGGTCGGAAACCCCGACCCCGCAAATTTAACCCCCCACACGCCTCCAAACCCGACTCCATGGGTCATTCAAAATCCAGCCCTATATAAATACAAGTTACTGTCCTCAAAGACACCTTTTCCCTTTCCCCTCGGTACCCAGAGACCCTCCTGCTTTCCCTGAATTATCCCTTTTTGTCTCCCACTCCTTTCACTCTACTCATTGGAGTTCAGAAGAATGAGAGGCGATCTTATTGAAACATATAAGATTGTGAAGGGGCTTGATCGGGTGGATGCGGTAAGGATGTTCCCAAGGATGGGTGAAACTAGAACTAGGGGGCATAATCTTAGAATAAGGGGCTGCTCTTTCAAAACTGAGATGAGGAGAAACTCCTTCACTCAGAGGGTAGTAGGTCTGTGGAATTTGCTGCCCCAGGAAGCTGTGGAAGCTACATCATTAAATAAATTTAAAACAGAAATAGACAGTTTCCTAGAAGTAAAGGGAATTAGGGGTTACGGGGAGCGGGCAGGAAATTGGACATGAGGCTGAGTTCGGATCGGTCAAGGCCCTGTGGGTGGCGGAGCGGGCCCAGGGGCTGAGTGGCCGGGTCCTGCTCCTACTTCTTGTGTTCTTTAGATTTGAGGTTAGGATTAGATCAGCCATGATCTTATTGAATGGCGGAGCAGGCTCGAGGGGCCGATTGGCCTACTCCTGCTCCTAATTCTTATGTTCCTAAGTCTCTCACTGGAGCCCCTTCAATCATTCTCTTTCAGGGTTTAAATTTGCACTTAATGCAACCACTATTTCTATAGTGCCTTTCACCACCTCAGGACAACCCAAAGCACTTTACAGCCAGCTACTTTTTGAAGTGTAGTCACTGTTGTAACATTGGAAACATGCCAGCCAATCTGCGCACAGCAAGCTCCCACAAACAGCAACGAGATTATGACCAGATCATCTGTTTTAATGATGTTGATTGAAGGATAAATATTGGCCAGGACACTGGGGAGAATTCCCCAGCTCTTCTTCCAAATAGTGGCCGTGGGATATTTTACGTCCACCTGAGAGATCAGACAGGGATCTCGGTTTAACGTCTCATCCGAAAGACGGCACCTCCGACAGTGCAGCGCTCCCTCAGTACCGCACTGGGAGCATCAACGTAGATTTTTGCACTCAAGTTTCTGGAGTGGGATTTGAACCCCTGACCTTCATGACTCAGAGGCGAGGGTGCTGCCCACTGAGCCACTCAGTGTGTGTGAGATTGAACAGTCTACATGAAGGGAATCCCTGAGGGAAGAGGGGCGGGCTTTTATCAACCTGGTTCAGCCCATCCGATGCAGTAAAGCAAAACATGTCGAATTTACAGACCACCACTTTTTTTCCCATCAGTTTTTTAATTAAAATAAGTAAGTCTACAAGTCAAAAAAATAGTGCAAATTAACTTCAACCTCGGGACAAACGTGAGGAATGAGGACCATCCCTTGCCTGTTCTTAAGACCGTTCCAGGAGTCACAGTGTTTAATATTCCATCTCAACATATCCCACATCAGTCCAGGTGCGTTCTCTTACATAAGATCCAAGGTGCAAGGTGTCTCAACAAGAGCAAAGCTACTCTTCAGTGTGCGAGAGAGGGAATGGAATAGATATCTGGGATAGGTAGTCCCATGGAAAATTTGCAGACTGTGAATTGTGGGCACTCCCTCTCCTTCCCAACTCCCACAGTGCAAAACTCTGCAGCAGCACTAACTGGTAAAATCAACCCCTACAAGCCAACGTTGTACTATCACTCGTGTGTAAACTGAAGAATATTTCCCTCACCTATTGACGTTCGGGTGGAATTCTCTCACCTAACAAAATAGAACTTCAATGAAGATTAGTATAAAACACACCTCTCAATTCACCAGGATCTGGGAGCTCCCTTCAAGGTTCCCTGGTATTTACAGCACAGAAACAGGCCATTTGGCCCAACTGGTCTATGCAGGTGTTTATGCTCCACACCAGCCAAGTGGCTTCTGTAAACTTGTACTGAATTACGGGCAATGACTTTATTTTCATATTTAAAAGTATCTGTAACCCTTCCAAGGAGAAATTATATTTTGGGTTGAAAGAATCACAGTAAGACTGTAAAATGCTGTCAAATGCACCAAAAACCTGGGCGGTTGCGGAGGGTGGGGTGTAAACCCCAAGACCCCTCCCTAGAAAATAATTCTTGAGCCTCAAACACTTGCACCCCCCCCCCCCTTTAAAATTTATTGCGTATTTGAGTTTTGTATCCTGAGTGATGCAATGTTGGGTACGTCTGCAGCTGCAGTTGTAACAAGCTTGCGTGCCACTGCACTCTCACTGTAATTGTTTGTTTCTGCGCGTCATAAGCCTCACTCCAGTATCGGGCTGACTGCTTTTCTAAGGGGGCTGTGTCAGATTTTGCTTGGTTGCTTGTTGAACATGCATGGCTGGTGCTCGTGCTGGCCACGCTCAGTTCAGGCTGTGACACTCTTCCACGTCACTCCTCTATGTAAACGTCACGCGGTCAGGCATTTAAATATCACTTTGTAGTCACGCCAGTCCAATTCCTTTGGTACCGGGTGCACAGGGCTGCCTCTCACCGAAAGTGACTGCGGTGAAAGTGCTGCCCAAGCTAGCTATATTATTAATTGGGCAAATATGAGGTCGAAGTTCATCGCGCCGCCACCTCCCGAGCATTAGTCTTCAAAGTGGTGTTGACTTTCTCCAGCAGGCTCCGTGTGCTCTGCCTGAACTTCTCATGGGTGAAGTAGAAGAGGACGGGGTCCAGAGCGCTGTTCATGCTGGCGAGGGGCCTGGTGGACTTGTAGGCCCGGGCGAAACTCTGTAGCGTTTCGCAGGCGACGGACCGCCGAGCGCGGACGACAAGGTACATCGTCTTGGTCAGGTGAAAGGGCAGGAAGCTGATGACAAAGACGGCAGCCACGATGACCACCATCCGCAGGGCCTTGCTCTTCTTCCGCTGGATGGCGAGGCCCAGCGCCTCGTCGGGCTTGTAGAGCGCCCTGGCCATGGCGCAGTAGCAGGCCAGCAGCCCGACGAACGGGATGGCGAAGCCCACCACGGTCAGGACGATCCCGTAGGGGAAGTAATAAAGGGAGAGCTCGGGGCTGCTCAGGTCGTAGCACACCGTCCTGTTGCGCTGGACGCCGGTGGAGGCGAACCTCCAGGTGGGGGCGCACTCCACCGCCACGAAGATCCAAACCAGCCCGCAGACGGTCCAGGCGAACCTGGGGCCCCGCTTCTTGTGCCAAAGGCTCAGTGGGTAGCAGATGCCCAGGTAGCGTTGCAGGCTGATGCAGGTGAGGAACAGGATGCTCCCGTGCAGGTTGACGTAGAAGAGGAATCGGACGGCCTTGCAGGTGAACTCGCCAAAGGGCCAGTAGTCCATGTGGATGTAGTTGTAGATCAGGAGCGGCAGGGAGCAAACGTACAGGACGTCGGCGGTGGCCAGGTTGAGCATGTAGATGGTGTTCCTAGTCAGCGGCCTCTGAGAGCGGCAGATCTGCACGATGACCGTCAGGTTGAAGATCAGCCCGAGGACCAGGACCACGGTGTAGGTGACGGGAAGCAGAATGTTCTTGAATTTCTCTTGAAATGTGCAGCCGTTGCTCGCCGAGGCAGAGGTGGAATTCTCCATGTTTCCAACTCCCGAAGGCTTTGATTTCTTTGATCGCGCTCAGCCCTGCCGAAATGAAAAAGATTTAAATGGGAACATCAGGACCAGGGGGCGGCCATTCAGCCCCTCGAGCCTGTTCCGCCATTCAATGGACCCATGGCTGATCTGTACCTCAACCCCAATTACCCGTCTTGGCTCCATATCCCTTGATACCCTTATCGAATATAAATCTGCCCATCATCCCTCAACCATGCAGTGATCGTTACAAAACTCACTCAGTGATCTCCATGGGCTTTCAGTCATCGAATCGCACAAACTTCAAGCGCTGAGGGAGGCCATTCAGCCCAATGTGACTGTGCTGGTTCTGGAGTTAATGCCTCTAATCCATTTCCCTGTTCTTTCCCTATAATCTTTAATTTTTTTTTTAAGTGTTAATCTAATTCCTCCTTGATTGCGGTGATTGATTCAACTTAAATAGCCAGTTGTGGTAATGAAAGAAGGAAAGACATGCATTGATATAGTGACCAAAGTGCTTTACAGCCAATGAAGTGTTTTTGAAGTGCAGTCACTGTTGTAATGTAGGAAACGTGGCAGCCAATTTTGCACACAGCAAGCTCCCACAAACAGCAATGAGATAATGACCGGATCATCTGTTTTGGTGATGTTGGTTGAAGGATAAATATTGGCCCCAGGACACCGGGGATAACCCCCACCCTGCTCTTCATTCAAATAGCGGCCGTGGGATCTTTGACGTCCACCTGAGAGAGAGCAGACATCATTACAACAGTGACCACACTTCAAAAAGTACTTCATTGACTGTAAAGCATTTTGGGACGTCCTGAGGTTGCGCTTTACAGCCAATGAAGTACTTTTCTGAAGTGCAGTCACTGTTGTAATGCAGGAAAAAGGCGGCAGCCAATTTGCGCACAGCAAGATCCCACAAACAGCAACGTGATAATGGTCCAGAAATCTGTTTTTAGGCATTGATTGAGGGATAGGTATTGGCCAGGACACCAGGGAGAACTCCCCCTGCTCCTTGTCACCTCAGATATTCATTCCATCTGTTAATAATATCCACCCAAGTACTTTGACTAGCTTTACTGTTCAATATAAAGATGTTACCAACAACAATAACCTAGTAAAACGTCCCAGGGCGCATCACAGGAGCGACATCAGACAAAATTCGACACCGAGCCGCGTCAGGAGATATTAGGACCGGTGAGATAGATTTTAGCGAGCATCTTAAAGGAGGAGAGAGAGAGAGAGGCGGAGAGGTTTAGGGAGGAATTTCCAGAGCTTTGGGCCTCGGCAGCTGAAGGCACGGCCGCCAATGGTGGGGCGATGGTAATCGGGGAAGCTCAAGAGGCCAGAATTGGAAGAGCGCAGAGATCTCGGAGGGTTGTAGGGCTGGCGGAGATTACAGAGATGGGGAGATACCAATTGTATTATCATTAAGTATGTTAAAAGGAATAGTTCATGATTTCTTGGTCTGACTCCCTGTTTGTCAATTTACATCCATCCTAATTTGGGGCCTGGTGGCGAAATAGTTAACATAATTTGGAGCAGTTCACGTCAGACGGTTCAGACATCCACTATGTCTAGTAGTTACTGTGAAGGGTTTAAGGGATTATCCGGCACCCTCTGGTTAACATTCCTCACAAGGTTCAATGGTTCACCCATCCCAGCATTGTTTACCACAACAAGACATCACCACACACAGAGAGAGAAGTGGTAAACTTCGACCACAGGCAATACTTCACAGCTCAAATGGTTCTCATTATATTACAAAGCGAGCGACAGCGCCCAGGATGGGCTGCGTGTAGGGAAACGCGTCATCATCAAACACCGGCTCCTTTGATCCGCTAGCTACATCATGTACTTACATGCAAGACGCACTTGAGGCCACAGTGCCCTCGCCAATCAGATAGCTTCCCAAGTTGTGCAATAAAGTACATGAGAAATAGGAGCAGGAGTCGGCCATTCGAGCCCCTCGAGCCTGCTCCGCCATTCAATGAGATCATGGCTGATCTTCTGCCTCAACTCCATTCACCGGCCCTATCGCCATATCCCTTGATGCCCTTACTAGTCAGAAATCTATCGACTTCTGTTTTGAATATACCCAATGACTGAGCCTCCACAGCCCTCTGGGGTAGAGAATTCCAAAGATTCGCCACCCTCTGTGTGAAGAAATTTCTTCTCATCTCAGTCCTGAATGGCCTACCCTTTATCTTGAGGCTGTGGCCCCTGGTTCTAGACTCCCCAGCCAAGGGCAACATTCTCCCAGCATCCACCCTATCAAGCCCTGTAATAATTTTGTATGCTTCAATGAGATCCCCTCTCATTCTTCTGAATTCAAGAGAATACAGGCCTAGTTTACTCAATCTCTTCTCATACGACAGTCCCGCCATCCCAGGAATCAATCTCGTGAACCTTCGTTGCACTCCCTCTATGGCAAGTATATCCTTCCTTAGGTAAGGAGACCAAAATTGTACACAGTACTCCAGGTGTGGTCTCACCAAGGCCCTACATAATTGGAGTAAGACTTCTTTACTCCTGTACTCAAATCCTCTTGTAATGAAGGCCAGCATATCATTTGCCTTCCCAATGGCTTGCTGCACCAGCACATTCACTTTCAGTGACTCATGTACAAGAACACCCAGGTCCCTTTGAGCATCTGCATGCCCCAATCTTTCACCAATGCCTTCATTAAGGAAGGTCTGACGACCGTCTCTCCTCCTCTTGCTCTGTGCGCGGACGATGCAGTTAGTGTTTATTTTATAATTAACGGAAGTCCGCAACTCACCACTGGCCATCGAAGATCTTCCAAGAAATTGGAGGAGTACTTGAAAAGGAAAAAATGTGCAGGGTTCTGGCGAAAGAGCAGGGGGAGTGGGACTAATTGGATAGCTCTTCCAAAGAGCCAGAATGCCACAATGGGCCGAGTGGCCTGCTTCTGTGCTGTATGATTAGAATCATAGATTGATAGAAATTTACGGCACAGAAGGAGGCCATTCGGCCCATCGTGTCTGTCCCGGCCGACAAAGAGCTATCCGGCCTAATCCCACTTTCCAGCTCTTGGTCCGTAGCCCTGTAGGTCACGGCACTTCAAGTGAATATCCAAGTACTTTTTAAATGCGATGAGGGTTTCTGCCTCTACCACCCTTTCAGGCAGAGAGTTCCAGACCCCCACCACCCTCTGGGTGAAAAAAGTTCTCCTCAACTCCCCTCTAATCCTTCGACCAATTACTTTCAATCTATGCCCCCTGGTTATTGACCTCTCTGCTAAAGGAAATAGGTCCTTCCTATCCACTCTATCTAGGCCCCTCATAATTTTATACACCTCCATTAAATCTCCCCTCAGCCTCCTCTGGTCCAAAGAAAACAGCCCCAGTCTGTCCAATCTTTCCTCATAGCTAAAATTCCCCAGCCCAGGCACCATCCTGGTAAATCTCCTCTGTACTCTCTCTGGTGCAATCACATCATCCTATGATAAAACCTTTCTTTTGACAAACTTTTCCACAAAGCTCTGATTCGTGCTAAGGTTCGGCTTCCAGCAGGGGTCCCTGGGTAACGATCAGGGGTGAGAACCTTGGCTGACCTTTCTCTTGCCCTCACTTACCCTAAGGCGCTGAGGTGGATGTTAGTGTCTCAACTCCGAACCCTCCTCCCCACTCCTGCATTAATAATTTCCTCATTAAAACACCTTTTATAAAAGAAAGACAGACTTGCATTTCTATAGCACCTTTCACAACCTCAGGACGTCCCAAAGCGCTTTACAGCCAATGAAGTACTTTTTTGAAGTGTAGTCGCTGTTGTAATGTAGGAAACAAGGCAGCCAATTTGTGCACAGCAAGCTCCCACAAACAGCAATGTGATAATGGCCAGATAATCTGTTTCAGTGATGTTGATTGAGGGATAAATATTGGTCAGGACACCGGGGTTAACTCCCCTGCTCTTCTTCCAAATAGTGCCATGGGATCTTTTACATCCACCTGAGAGAGCAGACGGGACCTCGGTTTAACGTCTCATCCGAAAGAGGGTACCTCCGACAGTGCGGCACTCCCTCAGTACTGCCCCTCCGACAGTGCGGCGCTCCCTCAGTACTGCCCCTCCGACAGTGCAGCTCTCCCTCAGTATGGCACTGGGAGTATCAGCCCAGATTTTTGTTCTCAAGTCTCATGGAGCGGGCCTTGAACCGACAACCTTCTGACTTCAGAGGCGGGAGTGTTGCCCATGGAGCCATGGGTGACACACACTGCAGGACAGAACGCGCCACCCCTGAGAGAGATCAATGAGGATCTGGATCGCGAAAGACTTGGTCTGAGTTTCACATCACTTTACTCTGAGGAAATTTTACTATTTTCGTATTTAGATGATGCTCCAAGCTCCTCTGGTATTTTAAGAACATGATTCATAGAGTTACATCAGACTAACCCTGGCTAGACTTGGTGCTAGAATACAGAGGCACCGGAGAAGGTGCAAAAAAGGTTTACTAGGATGATACCAGAACTGAAAGGTTATAAATATCAGGAAAGATTGAACAGGCTGGGACTCTTTTCTCTGGAAAAGAGAAGACTGAAGGGGTGACCTGATAGAGGTCTGTAAAATTATGACAGGGTTCGATAGGGTAGACGTAGAGAAGCTGTTTCCACTTGCGGGGTAGACCAGAACTAGGGCCCATAAATATAGTCACTAATAAATCCAATAGGGAATTCAGGAGAAACTTCTTTACCCAGAGAGTGGGGAGAATGTGGAACTCGCTACCACAGGGAGTGGTTGAGGCGAATAGCAGAGATACATTTAAGGGGAAGCTGGATAAACACATGAGGGAGAAAGGAATAGAAGATACGTTGATGGGGTGAGATGAGGAAGGGTGGGAGGAGGCTCGTGTGGAGCAGAAACACTGGCATGGACCTGTCGGGCCGAATGGCCTGTTTCTGTGCTGTAAATTCTGTGTAATTCTATGTAATACAAGTTGCTCATTCGGTATCATCATATTCACAAGAAGACCCCAAGCGAGCGGACTCAAACGGAAACACTTGGGCACCGTGTGCCACGCTCTCCAATTTCCTTTTCTTCCTGGAGGCAAATTCAGCCATTTCCCGCTGCCAAAGGGACGGAATTTGATTCCTTCCTTCCAGTTTCAACTGAAGAGCTGGCGTCAGCGTGTGAGATCTGCCGGAACGTGGCAGTCTGAGGTTGGCCGTTCATAGAATAGAATACAATCATAGAATGGTTACAGCCATTCGGCCCGTCGAGCCCGTGCTGGCTCTCTGCAAGAGCACTTCAGCTAGTCCCACTCCCCCTGCCCTTTCCCCGTAGCCCTGCAAATTATTTTCCTTCATGTACTTATCCAATTCCTTTTTGAAAGCCATGATTGAATCAGCCTCCACCACCCTTTCAGGCAGTGCATTCCAGATCCAACCACTCGCTGCGTAAAAAAGTTTTTCCTCATGTCACCTTTGGTTCTTCTGCCAATCACCTTAAATCTGTGTCCTCTGGTTCTCGACCCTTCCGCCAATGGGAACAGTTTCTCTCTATCTACTCTGTCCAGACCCCTCAAGATTTTGAACACCTCTATCAAATCTCCTCTCAACCTTCTCTGCTCCAAGGAGAACAATCCCAGCTTCTCCAGTCCCTCATCCCAGGAACCATTCCTGTAAATTACTCACAGGGTGGTGAATCTTTGGAATTCTCTAGCCCAGAGGGCTGTGGATGCTGAATCATTGAGTAGATTCAAGACTGAGATCGATAGATTTTTGGACTCTAAGGGATATGGGGATAGGGCGGGAAAGTGGAGATTTTTTATTAATTCCTGGGATGTGGGCGTCGCTGGCAAGGCCAGCATTTATTGCCCATTCCTAATTGCCCTTGAGAAGGTGGTGGTGAGCCGCCTTCTTGAACCACTGCAGTCCGTGTGGTGAAGGTACTCCCACAGTGCTGTTAGGGAGGGAGTTCCAGAATTTTGACCCAGCGACAATGAAGGAACAGCCGATATATTTCCAAGTCAGGATGGTGTGTGATTTGGAGGGGAACCTGGAGGTGATGGTGTTCCCATGTGCCCTTGTCCTTCTAGGTGGAATAGGTTGCGGGTTTGGGAGGTGCTGTCGAAGAAGCCTTGGCGAGTTGCTGCAGTGCATCTTGTAGATGGTACACACTGCAGCCACGGTACGCCGGTGGTGGAGGGAGTGAATGTTTAAGGTGGTGGATGGGGTGCCAATCAAGCGGGCTGCTTTGTCCTGAATGGTGTCAAGCTTCTTGAGTGTTGTTGAAGCTGCACTCATCCAGGCAAGTGGAGAGTATTCCATCACACTCCTGACTTGTGTCTTGTAGATGGTGGAAAGGCTTTGGGGAGTCAGGAAGTGAGTCACTCGCTGCAGAATACCCAGCCTCTGACCTGCTCTTGTAGCCACAGTATTTATGTGGCTGGTCCAGTTAAGTTTCTGGTCAATGGTGACCCCCAGGATGTAGATGGTGAGGGATTCAGCGATGGTAATGCCGTTGAATGTCATGGGGCGGTGGTTAGACTCTCGCTTGTTGGAGATAGGCATGCCCTGGCACTTGTGTGGCGCAAATGTTACCTGAATGTCGTCCAGGTCATGTTGCACGTGGGCATGGACTGCTTCATTATCTGAGGAGTTGCGAATGGAAGTGAACACTGTGCAGTCATCAGCGAACATCCCCACTTCTCATTGAATGGCGGAGCAGGCTCGAGGGGCTGTATAGCCGACTCCTGCTCCTATTTCTTATGTTCTAATGTCTCCAGAGGGTGGGCCTATTATATCAAACAGTGCCATCGATGTCAGGAGCCCCAGGTCTACGGTCAATGCCACTCCTTCAATCACCTACTGAATAACACAATGTTCAGACCGGCATGGAATCAACGGCTAATGTTATCTCACCCCACCCCGCCCCTCCCATGGCCCAACTTGAGCTCATCCAAAACTCTGCTGCCCCCGTGCCCTAACTCGCACCAAGTCCCGTTCACCCATCACCCCCTGTGCTCGCTGACCGACATTGGCTCTCGGTCCGTCAACGCCTCGATTATAAAATTCTCATCCTCGTTTCCAAATCCCTCCAGACCCTCACTCCTCCCTAACTTTGTAACTTCCTCCAGCCCTTTCAACCCTCCGAGAACTCTGTGTTCCTACATATTCTAATTCCTTTGTCCCACCATTGGCGGCCGTGCCTTCAGCTGCCGAGGCCCCAAGCTCTGGAATTCTCTCCCTAAACCTCTCTTTTCCTCCTTTAAGACGCTCCTTAAAACCTCTCTCTTTGACCAAGCTTTTGGTCATCTGTCCTAATATCTCCTTCTGTGGCTCGGTGCCAAATTTTGTTTGATAATCGCTCCTGTGAAGCACTTTGGGATGTTTTACTACGTTAAAGGCGCTGGATAAACACAAGTTGTTGCTGTCGACAGGATATAAACAATAATCAGGCTTCCGTTGTATCCACTGCCGATAGGACTGTGTGTGTGGAGATCAGGTGAGGATAGATTGGATTTGCCGCCACCTTCCCCCTTTCCCCCTTTCCCCCCCCCCACCCACCTCGATCGAATATCTTGCTGACAGTCTAGGTTCCCACGAGAAGAATAACCGTACGCAAAAGGTTTCAGAAGAGGGGCTGCTGGTGATGTGGAATCGGGCCCAAGCAAGAGTCAAGGCCCGCGGGAGAGATGGGTAGAGAATTGGCAGGCTGACGTCTCCTCCTTACAATATGTACACAGTTTAAATTGCGCGCATAGTTCACATACTGGCTTCAGTAAAAAAAACTTTCAGAAGTGCTGGCAGTCTAGCTCGTTTGGGATGGTATCATTCATGGGAACAGATTTTTAATAATGAAAGACTTGCGTTTCTACAGCGCTTTCCCTGATCTCAGGACGTCCCAAAGCGCTTTACAGCCAATGAAGTACTTTTTTGAAGTGCAGTCACTGTTGTAATGTGGGAAACGTGGCAGCCAATTAGCGCACAGCAAGCTCCCACAAACAACAGTGTGATAATGACCAGATCAGCTGTTTTAGTGATGCTGGTTGAGGGATAAATATCGGCCCCAGGACACCAGGGAGAACTGCTTTCTAAAGCTGCAGCATAACCTCTACCCCCTTGTATTCCAGCCCTCTAGATATAAAGGCCAGCATCCCATTAGCCTTTTTGATTATTTTCTGTACCTGTCCATGACATTTTAATGATCTATGTACATGGACCCCTAAGTCTCTTTGGACCTCCACTGTTTTTAGCCTTTCACCATTTAGAAAGTGCCCTGTTCTACCCTTTTTAGGTCCAAAGTTGATGACCTCACACTTGCCTACATTGAAATCCATTTGCCACAGCTTTGCCCCATTCACTTAATCTATTAATATCTCTCTGTTCCCATATCCCTACATTTGCCTTTCACTCAACCTTGAGTGATATGGAGATGCCGGTGTTGGACTGGGGTGGACAAATGTGAGAAGTCGCACAACACCAGGTTATAGTCCAACAGCTTTATTTGAAATCACAAGCTTTCGGAGCTCCTTCACCTGACGAAGGAGCAGCACTCCGAAAGCTTGTGATTTCAAATAAAGCTGTTGGACTATAACCTGGTGTTGTGCGACTTCTCACATCTATTCTTGAGTGTTGGCACAGTCCCGGCATCAATCACTAACTCCAGCAGGTCAGTCCACGCACCTCACAACCCTGGGTGTAAAATGGTTTCTCCTGCTCTCTCTGTCCTAAAACTAATTTGAAACAATGTCCCCAGATACTAAAGAAAGTGATCTCCAGACAGTCCCAGGACCAACGAGTCCCAAGGATCTACTCTTACACCAAGTGTAGGCTTGGCTCCATTAGTAGCACTCTCGCCTCTGAAGACAAAGGTGCTTGTGCCTCACTGCAGCAGTGAAGGTCTGGCGGAGGTGCGGTCTTTCCATTATGACGTTCAACCGAGGCTCCATCTGGTGGCAGATCCCACGGCACTATTTGGAGAAGAGTAAGGAGTTCAACCAATGCGCTGGCCAGCACTCCTCCCACAACCCAACACCGCCATGAACTAGAATCAGAGAAATTTACGGCACAGAAGGAGGCCATTTGGCCCATCGTGTCTGTGCCGGCCGACAAAGAGCCTAATCTAGCCTCATCCCACTTCCCAGCTCTTGGTCCGTAGCCCTGTAGGTTACGGCACTTCAAGCGCATATCCAAGTACTTGTTAAATGCGATGAGGGTTTCTGCCTCTACCACCCTTTCAGGCAGTGAGTTCCCTCTGGGTGAAAAAAGTTCTCCTCAACTCCCCTCTAATCCTTCTACCAATTACTTTCAATCTCTGCCCCCTGGTTATTGACCTCTCTGCTGAGGGAAATAGGTCCTTCCTATCCACTCTATCTAGGCCCCTCATAATTTTATACCCCTCAATCATACCCTCAGCCTCCTCTGTTCCAACTAGTCAATCACCTCACTGCCATTTGTGGGATCCTGCTGTGCGTAAATTAGCTGTCATGTTTTTCCCCACGTAACCATAGTGACGGCACTTCAAAAGTAATACAATGGTTGTGAAGGTTGTTTTTGGGATGTGCTGGGGTGGTGATGAGGTGCTATACAAATGCAAGATTTTTCTTTCTTTGTAAACATTTTTGCGTTTAAAAAAAAAGGACTCAGCTTCTCCGACACTTTGCTGGGAAACGGAACTGCCAGGTGTGGAACTGAACTCTAGGGTCCAAGAAAGTCCCAGGATTGAACTCGGCCTGGGTGGCAGCAGGGATACTACAAGTGGCACGGTGTCCCTGGGCAAGGGAAGGGGAAAATTCAGCCATCTCATAACACCTGCCCGAAATGCACGTTTGGACATCAGTTGAAGACAGGATCAGGCTCAACTGTGATGCCATTGTGGTCAAATAGCCTGTCAACAGTCACCATCTAGGCTCACACCTCCCAAACCTGCGACCTCCACCACCTAGAACGACAAAGGCATCACCAATTTCCCTCCAAGTCTCTCACCATCCTGACTTGGACGCATGTCGGCCGTTCCTTCATCGTCGCTGGGTCAAAATCCTGGAACTCTCTCCCTAACAGCACTGTGTGGGAGCACCTTCACCACACGGACTGCAACAGTTCAAGAAGGCGGCTCACCACCACCTTCTCAAGGGCAACTAGGGACGGGCAATAAATGCCGGCCTTGCCAGCGATGCCCACATCCCGAGAATGAATTAAAGAAAAACATGGGAAGAATGGTCACTTGACTGAAAGGCGTTCGTTGTCTTGATTGAATTGCACACCAGCAAGAAGGCAATGTTTTCAGATGGGAAAAAGAAGTTTGGCGTAAATATATAAGGTGATAAATGTTCAACAGACATTAAACTGGCATTGGAAATAATGGAAAGAAAAATCATGTGGTTTCTATAATGGCCGGCAAGTTAAAGATGTCTGCCACAACGTCTTATCGAACCTGTCACAAACATCTCAAAGCAATTCAGAGACAATTAATTCTTTTTTAAACATCCTCCACTGATCTTCTGTCATTTTACCCATTAACAGATTTGCCCAGTTTACTGTGGACAGTCTCTGTCTCATCCCGTTGAAGGGGATATCAGGATAGATGACCAAAAGCTTGGTCAAAGAGGTGGTTTTAAGGAGCGTCTTAAAGGAGGAGCGAGAGTTAGAGAGGTGGCGAGGGAGGGAATTCCAGAGCTTGGGGCCCGGGCAGCTGAAGGCACGGCCACCAATGGTGGAGCGACTAAAATCGGGGATGCGCAAGAGGCCAGAATTGGAGGAGCACAGAGATGATACAACGGATCCAGACATGGGGCGAGGGAAGCCCCCAGTGGTGGAGAGCTTTGGCAACCAGAGGTCCAAAGTCACCCGTCCCTCTCGAGCACGCCGCACTCACTGGCAGTCGCCGTGTTATGTAGGCAAACGCAGTGACCCGTATGACACACACACCACAATCCCACAGATCGCAAAGAGGTGATCGACAAACTAATCTACTCTTCTTGATGGTGTTGGCCAGGACATCAGGAGATCGCCCTGCTCTTCTTAAAATAGCCCCGTGGTGGTCTGTAATCCACCTCCGCTCCCCCCACCCCCCCCCACCCCCACAACCCTCGATGCCAGTGTCCTAACTCGCACCAAGTCCCGTTCACCCATCACCCCTGCCTTTCTCTGTAATCTCCTCCAGCCCCACAACCCTCCGAGATCTCTGCGCTCCACCAGTTCTGGCCTCCTGAGCATCTCTGATTTTAATCGCTCCACCATTGGCAGCCGTGCCTTCAGCTGCCTGGGCCCCAAGCTCTGGAATTCCCTCCCTAAACCTCTCCGCCTCTCTCTCTCCTCCTTTAAGACGCTCCTTAAAACCTACCTCTTTGACCAAGCTTTTGGTCATCTGTCCTAATTTCTCCTTGTGTGGCTCGGTGTCAAAGTTTGTCTGATAATCGCTCCTGTGAAGCGCCCTGGGACGTCTTACTATGTTAAAGGCGCTATATAAATACAAGATGGTGCTGTTGTCGTCTCATCCGAAGGACAGCACTCCCTCAGCACAACGCTGGATTGTTGGCCTTGTTTATGTGCTGTCATTCATTGAAAACCACAACCTCCTCAATTGGGGTTTGGGGGCGAGCTGCCAAATGACTAAGTTGGATCTAGGATTAGGGGAAAGAAGGAAACTGGCAGGGAAAGGAGGACGAAACAATTATGATAAACACTGAAATGCTTTTGTTTTGTTGGGTGCATTTCTGCCGACACGAAACGCATTTCAGTTTAGGCAGCTGCATCGTACAGTGTTTATGTGTGTCAAAATTCGGCACGAGTTCCACTTGTGTTAATTCAGCCCCATCGCCCAGCTTGTTTATTGCTGCCAGCCACTAATCAACTCGAGCATTACAGATTGCTGTTCGAGCTAAAATATTTTAAATAAAAGTTGCCATAAATGGAGAGAATGTAAAAGGGAGTTTGTCAGCCTCTCTGTCATGGTCATGGGAACTATGGAGAGCAGCAAAGAAGCAGTAAATCACAGGGAGTAACTGCTGACGAGCTGCTAGGCTCCAAACCAAAGAGGCTCCTAACCGATTCTCTTCGCAACTTGTGCGTTGATGCCTGGCTCAGAACGACTGCTGCAATTGCCGAGCTAACAGCGCACCGTGGCTGCAGTGTGTACCATCTACAAGATGCACTGCAGCGACTCGCCAAGGATTCTTCGGCAGCACCTCCCAAACCCGCGACCTCTTCCACCTAGAAGGACAAGGGCAGCAGGCGCATGGGAACATCACCACCTCCAAGTTCCCCTCCAAGTCACACACACCATCCTGACTTAGAAGTATGTCGGCCGTTCGTTCATCGTCGCTGGGTCAGAATCCTGGAACTCCCTCCCTAACAGCACTTAAAAGCAGATGATCTGGTCATTATCACATTGCAGTTTGTGGGAGCTTGCTGTGCGCAAATTGGCTGCCGCGTTTCCTACATTACAACAGCGACGACATTTCAAAAAAGTACTTCATTAGCTGTAAAGCGCTTTGGGACGTCCGGTGGTCGTGAAAGGTGCTATAGAAATGCAAGTCTTTCTTTATTTACCCAATTCTCTTTTGAAAGTTACTATTGAATCTGCTTCCACCGCCCTTTCAGGCAGCGCATTCCAGATCACAACAACTCGCTGCGTAAAAAAGTTTATCCTCATTTCACCCCCTCCACCCCCCACCCAGGCTTTTTAAACAATTATCTTAAATCGGTGTCCTCTGGTTACCAACCCCCCTGCCACTGGAAACAGTTTCTCCTTATTTACTCTTCTCAAAACCCTTCGGGATTTTGAACGCCTCTATCAAATCCACTCTTAACCATCTCTGCTCTAAGGAGAACAATCCCAGCTTCGCTAAGTCTCACTACATAACTGAAGCCCCTCATCCCTGGTACAATTCTGGTTAATCTCCTCTGCACCCTCCACAAAGCACTTGACATCCTTCCTACAGTGTGTCTTGCCCAGAAATGGGCCACAATACTCCAGCTGAGTTCTCTTCGCATCTCGGCCAACATGCCTCCTGCAACCAATATCACCAAAAGCTGATTGACTGGTGACTGTTCTTGCCGCTGTTTGCGGGATCTTACATGTGCAAAGGAATTGGCTGCCACATTGGGCGATATAACAGTGACTAAACTTCATAGAGTTTCAAGTACTTTGAGATATTTTTGAGAGGTGGGAGGGAGTGACGTTCACGACCACCAGACCTCCCAAAGCGCTTCACAGCCAATGAAGTACTTTTTTGAAGTGTAGTCACTGTTGTAATGTAGGAAACGCAGCAGCCAATTTGCACACAGCAAGCTCCCACAAACAGCAATGTGATAATGACCAGATCATCTGTTTTTAGTGATGTTGATTGAGGGATAAATATTGGCCCCAGGACACCGGGGAGAACTCCCCCTGCTCTTCTTCGAAATTGTGTCCTGGGATCTTTTACGTCCACCTGAGAGGGCAGACGGGGCCTCGGTTCAACGTCTCATCCGAAAGAGGCACCTCTGACAGTGCGGCACTCCCTCAGTACTGGCACTGTCAGCCTAGATTTTTGTGGTCCAGTCTCTGAGTGGAAACTGAACTCACAACCTTCTGACTCAGAGGCGAGAGTGCTGCCCACTGAGCCACGGCTGGCCACATATATGCAGCTGAGAAATAACGGATATTGAATGAATTTTGACTATTATTTAAAAATAGTTGATGATGGAATCATGAAAAACCTTCAGATCAGAATGAGGCGATTCTGCTCATTGCCAGCTCCCCCACTGGAGCTACCTGCTCTAATCCTTTCCCCATACCCTTTAACAGTTTTCTGCTTGATATATTTATCTAATAGTTAAGGGGATTGACTCAGTTTAAATAGCCTCTTGTGGTGACACGGTCCATGTTCGAATAACCCTTTGCGTGCGTTAAAAAATCCTTCCCTTCCATCCCAGCAATATCTCATCCCGTCCAATTTCCTGTAAATTAAGTGTCCCCTGTCCATTTGCCTATTGGCTGTGGCAATACCTGACCATCCTGCTCCTTGCTGGCTGTTTCATGTCCATCAGACAGTGCAACGTTGGCAGCACGATACTGCAATCCTGACTCCCTAGCAGAGGGAACGCCTGCGGACAATTTCAGGGAAAGGCTTTGCAGATCTTGCAATGTTAAACCCGTCACTCGGTGTTTCAAGGAGGCACAGAGGAAGAGGAGTAGGCCATTCAGGCCCCTCGAGTTTGCACCCCACGAGATCTCTGCGCTCCTCCAATTCTGGCCTCTTGAGCATCCCTGATTTTAATCGCTCCACCATTGGTGGCCGTGCCTTCAGCTGCCAAGGCCCTAAGCTCTGGAATTCCCTCCCTAAACCTCTCCGCCTCTCTCTCCTCCTTTAAGACGCTCCTTAAAACCGACCTCTTTGACCAAGCTTTTGGTCACCTGCCCTAATTTCTCCTTGACTTGGCTCGGAGTCAAATCTTTTGTCTTTTAATACTCCTGTACAGCACCTTGGGGCGTTTTACTACATTAAAGGCGCTATGTAAATACAAGTTGTTGCTTTTGCTGTTTACCAATATGGCGTGCGGCGCACTTCCGCCATATTGGACTCCTTGGCGTCCGTTTTCTGCCTGTAAAACGGCAACTGCGCCAACGCTCTACGATGCCGTGACCGCCCCCATGAGAAGCATGTTGGCATCACAACATTTCAACTTTGCATTCCTTTGCAGGGTCGGCGGGTTCCATGAAGTTGAAATTATAATTAGGTTCGCTACCGAGTCTCTTTAGCAGCGAGTTTGTAAATATTTCCGAGAACTTTCTCATAAATCAGCACATGGTGGATCTGGGATGATTGAGCGAAAATGTTCCCACTGGCTGGGGATTCTAGGACTAAGGGGACATAGCCCGAAAATTAGAGCCAGGACTTTCAGGAGTGAAATTAGGAACAACTTCTCTACACGCAAAGAGCGAAATCATATCATAGAATCGTAGAAATTTACGGCACAGAAGGAGGCCATTCGGCCCATCGTGTCCGTGCCGGTCGATAAAGAGCCTAATCCAACTTTCCAGCTCTTGGTCCGTAGCCCTGTAGGTTACGGCACTTCAAGCGCATATCCAAGTACTTTTTAAATGTGATGAGGGTTTCTGCCTCTACCACCCTTTCAGGCAGTGAGTTCCAGACCCCCACCACCCTCTGGGTGAAAAAAGTTCTCCTCAACTCCCCTCTAAACCTCCGACCAATTACTTTAAATCTCTGCCCCCCTGGTTATTGACCTCTCTGCTAGGGAAATAGGTCCTTCCTATCCACTCTATCTAGGCCCCTCATAATATTATACACCTCAATTAAATCTCCCCTCAGCCTCCTCTGTTCCAAGGAAAACAACCCCGGCCTATCCAATCTTTCCTCATCGCTAAAATTCTCCAGTCCTGGCCACATCCTGGTAAATCTCCTCTGTACCCACACCAGTGCAATCACATCCTTCCTGTAATGTGGTGACCAGAACTGTAAGCAGGTGGTAGAAGTTTGGAACTCTCTTCTGCAAACGGCAGTTGATGCTAGATCAATTGTTAATTTTAAATCTGAGATCGATAGATTCCTGTTAACCAAAGGTATTAAGGGATGTGGGTATATGGAGTTAGGTCACAGGTCAGCCATGATCTCATTCAATGGCAGAACAGGCTCAAAGGGCTAAATGGCCTCCTCCTGTTCCTATATCTATATGGACTTCCAGAAGGCATTTGATAAGGTTCCACTAGGGGGCACAGTCTCAGGATAAGTGGTCGACATTTAAGACTGGGATGAGGAGAAATGTCTTCACTCAGAGGGTTGTGAATCTTTGGAATTCTCTACCCCAACGTGCTCTCTGCTAAGGGAAATCGGTCCTTCCTATCCACTCTATCTAGGTCCCTCATAATTTTATACACCTCAATTAAATCTCCCCTCAGCCTCCTCGGTTCCAAAGAAAACAAACCCAGCCTATCCAATCTTTCCTCAGAGCTAAAATTCCCCAGTCCATGCAACATCCTGGTAAATCTCCTCTGTACACGCTCTAGTGCAATCGCATCCTTCCTGTAATGTGGTGGCCAAAGGGTTGTGGATGCTGTCGTTGAGTAAATTCAAGGCTGAGATAGGTAGATTCTTGGACTCTAGGGGAATCAAGGGATATGGGGATCGGGCGGGAAAGTGGAGTTGCGGTTGAAGATCAGCCATGATCTCATTGAATGGCGGAGCAGGCTCGAGGGGCCGAATGGCTGACTCCTGCTCCTATTTCTTATATTCTTATGTTCTTATGTTCACACAAAGGGTTATTAGCATAAATTAAAGCACATGAAATTGGAGAAAATTGGTTGGGAAGTAGGAGACAGAGAGTGGGGATAAAGGCTATGTACTCTGATTGGTGGGATGTGACAAGTGATATTCCCCGGACATCTGTGCTGGGGTCTCCGCTTCTCACAACATACAGCAATAACTTAGATGAAGGACTAGAGAGATGTATATCTAAATTGACAGATGAGACTGAGTTAGGAGGCACAGTGTGGATGGGAGTAGGAAGTTACAATGGGTCATAGACAGACTAAGAGAGTGGGCAAAAACTGTGGCAGGTGGAGTTCAACGTGGGGAAGCGTGAGGTCATCCACTTTGGGTCAAAAGGGGAATTGGATAAATACTTAAAAAAGGAAAGATTTGCAGGGCTGTGGGGAAAGAGCAGGGGGGAGTGGGGCTAATTGGAGAGCTCGTTCAAAGAGCCAGCACAGGCACAATGGGCCGAATGGCCTCCTTCTTTACTGAATGCTTTAATGACTTTCAGAATTACATTCCTCAGCAGTTGCAGCAACAAGAACATCAATCAATGTTTATTGGCCGTTGGTATTGACTTGTCCTTCTTTGGGTAATCAATAAAACCCCTTCAGCAGTTTGACTGCCTCCACCCCTTGGCCGAGTGGCCTTGCACTCCGAGGATGGATCGAATTAATCGTGCAGCTGCCCTGCAATGCTTTAATGTTTATAAATAACTGAAGGCTGAAGAAATAAATTCACCAGGAAAGAGTGGCAAACAAACAAGACATCTGATTTTCTATTTATCCTTCCTGTTTCCTGGAACAATGTTCCCCACACTGAAACAAGCGGCTGCTTGCAAATTGACGCTGAGCCCCCCTCTGTGTCTCAGATTGTTCACGTCATGACCTTACACTGGGGGCGTACAAGCTCTGAGAAGAAAACTTAGAGTGTCAGTGCTGTGGCTCAGTGGGCAGCACTCTTGCCTTTGAGGCAGAAGATCGTGGGTTCAAGTCCCGCTCCAGAGACTTGAGCACAAAAATCCAGGCTGACACTCCCAGTGCAGTACTGAGGGAGTGCCGCACTGTCGGAGGGTCAGTACTGAGGGAGCGCTGCACTGTCAGAGGGTCAGTACTGAGGGAGCGCTGCACTGTCAGAGGGTCAGTACTGAGGGAGCGCTGCACTGTCGGAGGGGCAGTACTGAGGGAGCGCCGCACTGTCAGAGGGGCAGTACTGAGGGAGCGCCGCACTGTCAGAGGGGCAGTACTGAGGGAGCGCCGCACTGTCGGAGGGGCAGTACTGAGGGAGCGCTGCACTGTCGGAGGGTCAGTACTGTGGGAGTGCTGCACTGTCGGAGGGGCGGTACTGAGGGAGCGCCGCACTGTCGGAGGGGCAGTACTGAGGGAGCGCCGCACTGTCGGAGGGGCAGTACTGAGGGAGCGCTGCACTGTCGGAGGGGCAGTACTGAGGGAGCGCCGCACTGTCGGAGGGGCAGTACTGAGGGAGCGCCGCACTGTCGGAGGGGCAGTACTGAGGGAGCGTCTCACTGTCGGAGGGGCAGTACTGAGGGAGCGCTGCACTGTCGGAGAGGCAGTACTGAGGGAGTGCTGCACTGTCGGAGGGGCAGTGCTGAGGGAGCGCCCCACTGTCGGAGGGGCAGTACTGAGGCAGCGCTGCACTGTCGGAGAGGCAGTACTGAGGGAGCGTTGCCCTGTCGGAGGGGCAGTACTGAGGGAGCGCCGCACTGTCGAAGGGTCAGTACTGAGGGAGCGCCGCACTGTCGGAGGGGCAGTACTGAGGGAGCGTCTCACTGTCGGAGGGGCAGTACTGAGGGAGCGCTGCACTGTCGGAGAGGCAGTACTGAGGGAGTGCTGCACTGTCGGAGGGGCAGTGCTGAGGGAGCGCCGCACTGTCGGAGGGGCAGTACTGAGGCAGCGCTGCACTGTCGGAGAGGCAGTACTGAGGGAGCGTTGCCCTGTCGGAGGGGCAGTACTGAGGGAGTGCTGCACTGTCGGAGGTGCCGTTTTTCGGATGAGACGTTAAACTGAGGCCTATCTGCTCTCTCAGGTGGACGTAAAAGATCCCATGGTGCTATTTTGAAGAAGAGCAGGGGGTTTATCCCTGGGGCCAATATTTATCCTTCAACCAACATCACTAAAACAGATGATCTGGTCATTTTATCACATTGCTGTTTGTGGGAGCTTGCTGTGAGCAAATTGGATGCCGCGTTTCCCACATTACAACAGAGACTACACTGCAAAAAGTACTTGATTGGCTGTAAAGCGCTTTGGGGTGTTCGGTGATCATGAAAGGCGCGATAGAAATGCAAGTCTTTCTTTTTTTTCTTTATCATGTGGGTACTGGGGCAGGGGTGGGGGAACAGCAAAAGCGAACATGGTGAGGGTGGGGGGTGTTAACCGTGTACATGATCAGAGGGGAGAGTGAAACACAACCGGAAAATCTAGACGGTGGTGCAGATCGTGAACAATGGGGAGGATTTGGACTCTGTGTGTTTCTCTTGCACAATGGAGGGAGGGGAACAGGATGGACACTACAGTCCCAACAGGACGCACAAGGTATGTGAAGAAATACACTGTTTGCTCTACAAGTTTGCTTTTATCATTAAAATCCTGTTCCAAAAATCAGTGCTTGGAAGCACGATTTTGCTTATTAAAGTTGCCAGTTGAGGTTGGGAGCAATGCTCCCTGTATATTGTTTGGTGCGCGGGCCCAATCGAGTTTTCGCGCTCGCGCGGTTATTTCCATTGGAAAACCGGTGAGCAGCCTGTGCAGGACCTCCAGACCGCTGCACGGCCGCACAGCTTAGAATGAACGTTGGTTCACGGGCTGTGTAGGAATTAACAAGGGGACAGATTGTGGGAAATCACAGAGGAGGCTCTGGGTGTAAGCGTAGGTGGGGCAATGGGTGAGCTTTAGAGATGGGCACACACATATATACACACAGACACACACACACAGACACACACACACTCAGACACACACTCACAGACACACACTCACAGACACACACTCACAGACACACACTCACAGACGCACGCACAGACACAGACAGACACACACACACACAGACAGACAGACACGCACACAGACAGACACGCACAGACACACACAGACAGACACGCATGCAGACACTTGGAACCAATTCTTGGTATCTGAACCCTGACCCAAGCAAGCGTCCAATATCACACAGCACTGCTGATGTGTGACCAGCCCACCTTTCCATTAATGGAACGTGTAGGGCAGTGCCTGTCACTGGAGGCTTGGGTACGTGGCTAACCAACAGGTAGGGTGTTCCTGACTGGACAAGCAGCACAAATCTAGGGTCCCGAACCCAAACTGTGCCTAAACTCTCCACAATTTGGCATGTGTGGCGTCCCTATGAGCAGAGAACATGAACTGCATACCGAGTAAATCAGAAACTCTGCCTGTGTGGAGTATAGAAGATTAAGGGGTGATCTAATCGAAGTGTTCAAGATGATTAAAGGAGTTGATCGGGTAGATAGAGAGAAACTATTTCCTCTGGTGGGGGGAGTCCAGAACAAGGGGGCAGAACCTTAAAATTAGAGCCAGGCCGTTCAGGGGTGATGTCAGGAAGCACTTCTTCACACAAAGGGTGGTGGAAATCTGGAACTCTCTCCCCCAGAAAGCTGTTGAGGCTGGAGGGGGTCAGTTGGAAATTTCAAAGCTGAGGTTGATAGATTTTTGTTGGGTAAGGGTGCGAAGGGTTACGGAACCAAGGCGGGTGGATGGAGTTAAGATATAAATCAGCCATGAGCTAATTGAATGGATGAACAGACTCGAGGGGCTGAGTGGCCTCCTCCTGTTCCTAGTAGGTCGGCGTGGAGACCCAGCCGCAGAGATGCATTTCTGCAAGTGCAAAACCATAGAATGATGCAGCACAGAAGGAGGCCATTCGGCCCATCGTGCCTGTGCCAGCTCTTTGAAAGAGCTCTCCAATCAGTCCCACTCCCCCTGCTCTTTCCCCACAGCCCTGCAAATTTCTCCTTTTCAAGTATTTATCCAATTCCTTTTGAAAGTTACTATTGAATCTGCTTCCACCGCCCTTTCAGGCAGCGAGTTCCAGATCACAACAACTCGCTGCGTAAAGAAAATATCTTCTCATCTCCCCCACTCTGGATTTTTTTTTTGCTAATTATCTTAAAATCCACAGCTGGTCAACAGGATTGGACTGAACGATTAATCATGCTCTTGAATCTGCAGGATTACCGGGAAAAAGCTGGTGGGTGGGGCTAACTGGAGCGCTCTTTCAAAGAACCAGCACAGGCGCGATGGGCCATATGGCCTCCTTCTGTGATCTGTCATTCTATGAAAGCCTAATTAGGACTTCTCGTGACTTGCACCATTTCATTCCTAAGAGTTTTAATTCTGCGTAGCTTTCACAAACTTTTCCCCGGAGAATGAGCGGCTTGTGAAATGTGTGCATTGTTGAAAGCCTCAAATCACCCCAAGTGTCCAACCAGTGTCCTAAACCTGGCAGGCAGATGGCAGCCAGATGTGGCCAGCAGATCGCAGTTGGAATGTTACATAATTCCTTTGGTAATCCGACAATTCTCGCTCCACCCGCTTGATTCCTTTCAGAGCTGCATGTTTGCCAATGAGAGCCGGGAATAGCAGCCCCCCCCACCCCCACGAGAGTGCCAACGTTGGGGGGTGGGGGGCGGCTAATTTCAGATCTCTTCCCAGCCTGGGCAAACCAAATCGGGGACTGCTTCAAGTTGCGCTGCACTGCATGCTGTTCTGGGTCCTTAGCCCCGGCGCTACTGCGTCAGACAGTCAGGTGGGCACCGATCAGCGAGCTTCTAAACCCCAAAACTTGGTGGCAACGAACCCCTTTCTCCCTGATCTATTTGGGGCTGTTTACGATAAAACCTACCTCAGAATGTGAGAACTGTACCAAGGAGGAGGATCAATGTTTTGACTCTTTTTAAAAATTCGTTCAGGGGGATGTGGGCATGGCTGTCAAGGCCGGTGTTTATTGCCCATCCCTACTTGCCCTTGAGAAGGTGGTGGTGAGCAACATTCCCTCTAAGCTGCGCGGCTATTTGCTGGTCCCGGGACCGGCTTTTCCAATGTGAAATTTCACGCATGCGCGAAACTTTGAAAGGGCCGTTAAAGGGACCACGCACCCAAATTTAAAATTCAGGGGAACATTGGTGGTGAGCCGGTTTCTTGAATCACTGCAATAATACCAGGCGCTCTTGGTTCCACCGTTCGATCACTTCCCTATCCCTTTTTCTTTACTGCTCAGCATTCCTTCGACAGGAGGAGGCCATTCAGCCCCTCGAGCCTGTCCCGCCACTCAATGAGATCCTGGCTGATCTGTATCTTAACTCCATCCGCCCGCCTCGGTTCCGTAACCCTCAATACCCTTTACCCAACAAAAATCTATCCGTCTCAGTTTTGAAGTTTTCAATTGACTTTTGGGGGAGAGAGTTCCAGATTTCCACTACCCTTTGTGTGAAGAAGTGCTTCCTGACATCACCCCCGAACGGCCTGGCTCTAATTTTAAGGTTGTTCTGGACTCCCCCCCACCAGAGGAAATAGTGTCAGCCGTGGCTCAGTGGGTCGCACTCGCTCTCACCTCTGAGTCAGAAGGTTGTGGGTTCAAGTCCCACTCCAGAGACTTGAGCACAAAAATCTAGGCTGACACTCCCAGTGCAGTACAGCGGGAGAGCTGCACTGTCGGAGGTGCCGTCTTTCGGATGAGACATTAAACCGAGGTCCCGTCTGCTCTTGCAGGTGGATGTAAAAGATCACACGGTCACTATTTCGAAGAAGAGCAGGGGAGTTCTCCCCGGTGTCCTGGGGCCAATATTTATCCCTCAACCAACATCACTAAAACAGATTATCCGGTCATTATCACATTGCTGTTTGTGGGAGCTTGCTGTGCGCAATTTTGGCTGCCGCGTTTCCTACATTACAACAGTGACTACACTTCAAAAAGTACTTAATTGGTTGTAAAGTGCTTTGGGACGTCAGTGGTTGGGAAAGGTGCTGTAGAAAAACAAGTCTTTCTCTCTCTACCCTATCAACTCCTTTAATCATCTTAAACATCTCAATTAGATTGTCCTTTAATCTTTAATACTCGAGGGAATACAAGCCCAATCTGTGCAAACTGCCCTCAAAATTTAACCCTTTAGGCCCCGGTAAATAAAAAATTAAAACTTTTTTTTAATCTCTCCTTAATATAAAACACATTGAGGCATAGCCAGCATTTTGAGAATTTGCTACAGTTGTTGTAATGTGTGTGTGTGTTAAAATAACCTCTTTCCCCCCTCACACACACATCTCCCCCTTCTCCCAACAACCAAAGGGAGTGTGGAACTCAGGATCCGCTTGTGTGATCCTTCCATGGTCGAATCGCCTGCCCACATTCACTGATGAAGAGTTTGGGGGGGGGTAGGACAACTGACAACCCACAGATCCGTACCCCAGTTTGAGTCAAAGCGGGGGGCGGGGGAATTAAAAATAGGCAACCCAGTTATCTCTCTCTCGAATTCCAAACGGTGCAGGCTAACTTCCAACATTCACTCGCTCCTCAATAACCCCTTAGCCCGGCCGAATTCTGATGGGAAAGTTCTTTTTAAATAAAACGTCCCAGTGCCCCAATAAAACTGACGGGCAGCTTAAAAACCTCCCATTTCCAATAAGCCAAATTAAAATTCTCAAAGCACTCACCGATCTCTCTTCAGACTCTCAGAGTGGCACCGGTTCCTTCCCTCGATCCCCGACCTGCTTGAATTAATAATTAAAAGAAAAACAAAGGGCATTTAAAAAAAAAAATTGTTAACGTGTTGAATTTCTGTAATAATAAAATAAAGGGGCGTTTGAGCCGCTGGTGTTTTAGCCAATGCCTAATAATGATGAAAGATTGAGCAGGGCTGCATGGGGAGGATGTGGTAGGAAGCTGGTTAGTTTACCTGTCTCGCTGGGCAAGTGGGGCATTTGTTCAAAGCCTCTGCCACTCCGTCCCGTCCACTGAGTCAATGCTTTTATTTTTGGGTATAAAAGAAAACTGAATTAAGAAATTGTCCAGAGTCAGTTTCAATCTCAAATCCCTCCTCCAACTCACGTGATGGAGGCAGATGTGTGGGTTTGGTGTCTGGGATTGTTATTTATTTTTTTGGTGGTTTGCATTCTGCTCTCGTCTCGACCACAGTATGTGTGTGTGTGTGTTGTGTTTAACTGTTTTTGCACTAGATCTTCCATCCACTTTTACCACTGACTTTTTTCTGAATTCATTCTCAGGATGTGGGCGAGGCCGACATTTATTGCCCATCACCTAGTTGAGAAGGTAATGGTGGGCAACGTTCCCCATCGTTTGGGTTTTTTTTTTAATGCGGTGCCCGGGCCCTTTGACTGGCTGCGCGGCCCGTTCAGTTTTTCTCTCGCGCCCCCCCCCCCCCCGCGCGCAGTTATTGGCGTTGTCAAGCCACCGGGCGGCCCTCAGTACTGCCCCTCTGACAGTGCGGCGCTCCCTCAGTACCGCCCCTCCGACAGTGCAGCGCTCCCTCAGTACCGCCCCTCCGACAGTGCGGCGCTCCCTCATACTGCCCCTCCGACAGTGCGGCGCTCCCTCAGTACTGCCCCTCTGACAGTGCGGCGCTCCCTCAGTACTGCCCCTCCGACAGTGCAGCACTCCCTCAGTACTGCCCCTCCGACAGTGCAGCACTCCCTCAGTACTGCCCCTCTGACAGTGCAGCACTCCCTCAGTACTGCCCCTCTGACAGTGCGGCGCTCCCTCAGTACTGCCCCTCCGACAGTGCGGCGCTCCCTCAGTACTGCCCCTCCGACAGTGCGGCGCTCCCTCGGTACTGCCCCTCCGACAGTGCAGCGCTCCCTTAGTACTGCCCCTCCGACAGTGCAGCGCTCCCTCAGTACTGTACCTCTGACAGTGCAGCACTCCCTCAGTACTGCCCCTCCGACAGTGCAGCGCTCCCTCAGTACTGCCCCTCCGACAGTGCAGCGCTCCCTCAGTACTATACCTCTGACAGTGCAGCACTCCCTCAGTACTGCCCCTCCGACAGTGCAGCGCTCCCTCAGTACTGGCCCTCCGACAGTGCGGCGCTCCCTCAGTACTGCCCCTCCGACAGTGCGGCCCTCCCTCAGTACTGCCCCTCCGACAGTGTGGCGCTCCCTCAGTACTGACCCTCCGACAGTGCGGCGCTTCCTCAGTACTGACCCTCCGACAGTGCGGCACTCCCTCAGTACTGTACTGGGAGTGTCAGCCTGGATTTTGTTCCCACGTCTCTGGAGTGGGATTTGAACCCACAACCTTCTGACTCAGAGGTGAGCCACAGCCATTTATATGAGTAAAATTCGGGTTATTTACTTTGAAGAAGGACAGGCGCAGAGGAGAAGTGACTGAAGTTGAACTGAGAGGTTATAACTATCAGGAAAGATTGAACAGGCTGGGGCTCTTTTCTCTAGAAAAGAGAAGACTGAGGGGTGACCTGATAGAGATCTTTAAGATTAGGAAAGAGTTCGATCGGGTAGACGTAGAGGAGATGTGGGTGAGGTCATATGTGTAAGATAGTTACCAAGAAATCAAATAGGGAATTCAGAAGAAACTTCTTTACCCAGAGAGTGGTGAGAATGGGAACTCGCTCCCACAGGGAGTGGTTGAGGCGAATAGCATAGATACATTTAAGGGGAAGATAGATAAACACTTGAGGGAGAAAGGAATAGAAGGATATGTTGATGGGGTGAGATGAAGTGGGGTGGGAGGAGGCTCGTGTGGAGCGTAAACATCGGCACGGACCAGTTGGGCCGAATGGCCTGTTTCTGTGCTGTAAATACTATGCTAGAGTTTGTGAAGTGTTTTAAAATGTTGAAGGTCATTGAGACAGTCCAGTTAGATCGGTTATTAGAAGTAGGAGAACCAGAGGGGAGATGAGGAGACTTTTTTTTTTACGCAGCGAGTTGTTGTGATCTGGAATGCGCTGCCTGAAAGGGCGGTGGAAGCAGATTCAATAGTAACTTTCAAAAGGGAATTGGATAAATACTTGAAAAGGAAAAATTTGCAGGGCTGTAGAGCAGGAGCAGGGGGGAGTGGGACTGATTGGAGAGCTCTTTCAAAGAGCCGGCACAGGCACGATGGGCCGAGGGGCCTCCTTCCGCGCTGTAAGATTCTATAGATCGGGAGGGTTGGACTGCAGGCAAATCCTCGGCAAATATTTAGGTTAGACGCCACGAAGTGTTTCTTTTTTGAAAGAGACTCGCGATTCTCCAAAACAACCAGCCGCCAAGTGTGGCGAGTCTGAAGTCACTGTGACCTGTAAAAGAGAGAAAATGACGAGTTCCTGGAAGAGGACGATGTTTCCAGTAACAGGGATGCAGTTGTCACTTAATTGGGATCTGCGGTTTCTGGGAGTTTGCTCGATCGAAGGAAAGAAATAGAGATTTGCATTTCTCCAGCACCTTTCACGACCACCGGACGTCCCAAAGCGCTTTACAGCCAACAAAGTACTTTTTTTGGAAGTGCAGTCACTGTTGTAATGTAGGAAATGCGGCAGCCAATTTGCGCACAGCAAGCTCCCACAAACAGCAATGTGGTAAAGATCTGTTTTAGTGATGCTAATTGAGGGATAAATATTGGCTAGGACACCGGGGAGAACGCTCCTGCTCTTCTTCAATACGGTGCCATGTGATCTTTAACGTCCACCTGAGAGGGCAGATGAGGCCTCAGTTTAACGTCTCATCCGAAAGACGGCACCTCCGACAGTGCAGCACTCCCTCAGTACTGCACTGGAGTGTCAGTCCTGGATTTTTGTGCTCAAGTCTCTGCAGTGGGACTTGAACTCACAAACCTTCTGACTCAGAGATGAGGGTGCTGCTCACTGAGCCACGGCTGATCTCAACTTATTAGAGAGTCCTAGAGGAATTTCCCAGCTCTCTTCTGAATTGGCCGCAGGTGTCTGATCACGTCTCCTAGGAGCCAGTGTTGCTGGAGGGATTGGGAGGACAGTTTTCAAGGTTGCACAGTCCGCTGGAAAGGGCGATCCTGATGGTCTTCCCTTGCCCTTTTTTCGTATGTTCGTAGAATGATGTTGGGAGAAGAAGCCGAAACCAAACTTGTCTACTTAGAGTTGCCTTGTAATGAGGTCTACACTCAAAGAGTAATGGTTGGGATGTTAGAAACATTAGGAACAGGAGAAGGCAATTTAGCGCCTCGAGCCTGTTCCGCCATTCGATTAGATCGTGGCTGATCTGCTCCTCAACTCCATTTACCCGCCTTTGCTCCGTATCCCTTGATACCCCTTACCCAACAAAAATCTATCGATCTCCATCTTGAAAGCTCCAATTGACCCCCAGCAACCACACCGTTTTGGGGGAGAGTGTTCCAGATTTCCACTAGCCTTTGTGTGAAGAAGTGCTTCCTGACATCACCCCTGAACGGCCTGGCTCTAATTTTAAGGTTATGTCCCGTCATTCTTGATTCCCCCATCAGAGGAAATAGTTTCTCTCTCTCTACCCTATCGAATCATAAGAACATAACAAATAGGAGCAGGAGTCGGCCATTCGGCCTCTCGAGCCTGCTCTGCCATTCAATAAGATCATGGCTGATCTTCTACCTCAACTCCACTTTCCTGCACTATCCCCATATCCCTTGATTCCCTTAATATTCAATAATCTATCGATCTCTGTCTTGAATAGACTCAATGACTGAGCCTCCACAGCTCTCTGGGGTAGAGAATTCCAAAGATTCACCACCCTTTGAGTGAAGAAATTTCTCATCTCAGTCCTAAATGGCCGACACCTTATCTGAGACTGTGACCCCTGGTTCTAGACTCCCCAGCCAGGGGAAACATCCTCCCTGCATCTACCCTGTAAGAATTTTGTATGTTTCAATGAGTTCACCAGTCTGGTGAACCTTTGTTGCACTCCCTCTATGGCAAGTATATTCTTCCTTCGGTAAGGAGACCAAAACTGTACACAATACTCCAGGTGTGGTCTCACCAGGGCCCTATATAATTGCAGTAAGACGTCTTTACTCTTATACTCAAATCCTCTTGTAATAAAGGCCAACATACCATTTGCTTTCCTAATTGTTTGTTGTACCTGCATGTTAACTTACAGTGATTCATGTACAAGGACACCCAGGTCCCTCTGAACACCAACATTTCCCAAACTCTGCTTTTCTATTTTTCCTACCAAAGTGGATAATTTCACATTTCTCCACATTATATTCCATTTGCCATGTTCTTGCCCACTCACTTAGCCTGTCTATATCCCCTTGAAGCCTCCTTGCATCCTCCTCACAACTTACATTCCCTCCCAGCTTTGTATCATCAGCAAACTTGGATATATTACATTTGGTCCCCTCATCCAAATCATTGATACAGATTGTGAATAGCTGAGGCCCAAGCACTGATCCTTGCGGTACCCCACTAGTTACAGCCTGCCAACCCGAAAGTGACCCGTTTATTCCTACTCTCTGCTTTCTGTCCGTAACCAATCCTCAATCCATGCTAATATATTACCCCCAATCCCATGATCCCTAATTTTGTTTAATAACCTCTTGTGTGGCACCTTATCGAATGCCTTCTGAAAATCCAAATACACCACATCCACTGGTTCCGCCTTATCTATTCTGCTAGTTACAACCTCAAAAAACTCCAACATTCCTTTTAACATTTTAAACACTTTGCTCAATTCACCCCTTAATCTTCTATAATCAAGGGAATACAAGCCTAATCTATGTAACCTGTCCTCATAATGTACCCCTCTATGCCCCGGGTATCACACTGGGTGAATCTGCGCTGCTCCCCCTCCAAGGCCGATATCTCCTTCCTGAGGTGCGGGGCCCAGAACTGAACGCAGTGACTCCAGATGTGGTCTGACCAAGGCTTTATACAACTGAAGCATCACTAAAGTACCCCTTTGTAATCCAGCCCGTGTGAGACTATTGAAAAGCAGCTGCACTCCTTATCCTCCGAGGGCTGTAATTTGTATTCCACATGTGGTTACAGCTGTCTTGCTTTTCTCTATGCTGTAACCATGACAATGGCTTGTCCTCCCATGTGGGACTAGCATGCTTCCTTCCTTTAGCAGGGGCACCTTGCAGGTAGATCGCACTCTCACCTCCTGCCTATTTGGGATCGTGCTCTCCTGTGACTACGAACTATGTGACTAATGCGCAACACTTCTCTCGCTCCGTAAACTTGAGGTCATCCGCTGCTGCCCGTGTCCTAACTCGCACCAAGTCCTGTTCACCCATCACTCCTGTGCTCGCTGACCTACATTGGCTCCCGTTTAAGGATTTTAAAATTCTCGTGCTTCTTTTCAAATCCCTCCATGGCCTCTCTCCCCTCCCTCTCTCTGTAACCTCCTCCAGCCCCACAACCCTCCGAGATCTCTGCGCTCCTCTAACTCTGGGCTCTTGAGCAGCCCCGATTTTAATCGCTCCACCATTGGCGGCCGTGCCTTCCTTCAGCTGCCTGGGCCCTAAGCTCTGGAATTCCCTCCCTAAACCTCTCCGCCTCTCTCTCCTGGAGAGGGCCTTGAACCCACAACCTAGGCTGACACTCCAGTGCAGTGCTGAGGGAGCGCCGCACTGTCGGAGGTGCCGTCTTTCGGATGAGACGTTAAACCGAGGCCCCGTCTGCTCTCTCCGGTGGATGTCAAAGATCCCACGGTCACTATTTCGAAGAAGAGCAGGGGAGTTCTCCCCAGTGTCCTGGGGCCAATATTTATCCCTCAACCAACATAACAAAAGCAGATGATCTGGTCATTATCACATTGCTGTTTGTGGGAGCTTGCTGTGCGCAACTTGGCTGCCGCGTTTCCCACATTACAACAGTGACTACACTTCAAAAAAGTACTTCATTGGCTGTAAAGCACTTTGGGACGTCCGGTGGTCGTGAAAGGCGCTATATAAATGCAAGTCTTTCTTTCTTTTAAGACGCTTCTTAAAATCTACCTCTTCTGACCAAGCTTTTGGTCGTCTGCCCTAATATCCCCAGGCTCGGTGTCAAATTCTGTTTGATAATCGCGCCTGTGAAGCGCCGTGGGACGTTTTACTACGTTAAAGGCGCTGTATAAATACAAGTTGTTGTTGTTGTTGTTGTTGCTTTCTCTCTCTGGGGTGTATGAGAAAACAAGGGAATGCTATAGAGGTGGGACATGCCACAATTCATAGCAGTGGTGAAAGATATCTATTAAAACTATCGGCTCTACCTGGGGGTCATTGTGACTTTGGGCGATATCGGGTGAGCCGCCAGTAATGCATCTCTCCCCATTCCCATTTCCGTTGACTTCAATGCAGAACAGCCCTGGGAACCCCAAAAGGTTTAGGCCGTTTCTCCCCGTGGTTCATCTGTTGAAGTTACGATGGGTGAGCAGGAGAACCTCCACTGAAATTCACCCTCCCCTTTTCCTTAAATAGGTCTCAACCTCATCTACATACCGATAGGTCCTTTCCGTCTCCAGAAACAAATCTAATTACATAGAGTGAGGTAGAATGTACAGCACAGAAACAGGCCGGTGTTTATGCTCCACACAAGCCTCCTCCCACCCCTCTTCATCTCACCCCATCAACATTTTTTTTATTCGTTCTTGGGATGTGGGCGTCGCTGACAAGAGCAGCATTTATTGCCCATCCCTAGTTGCCCTTGAGAAGGTGGTGGTGGTGAGCCGCCTTCTTGAACCGCTGCAGTCCGTGTGGTGAAGGTGCTCCCACAGTGCTGTTAGGGAGGGAGTTCCAGGATTTTGACCCAGCGACGATGAAGGAACAGCCGATTTATGTCCAAGTCGGGATGGTGTGTGACTCCCATCTCCCTTTTTGCCCTGGACTTTTTTTTTCAATGGATTTTTTTCTTTCCCTTCCCCTACCACAAGTTAGGGGAAAAAAAACACACAGATCCTTGGCCAATTCAAGAATGGTCAGTCAAAAGGTGGTCGGGTAAGTCCCAGTCTGTTGGCTGTGACCCAAAATATATACTTCTAAGTCGGAATGGTGCGTGACTTGGAGGGGAACTTGGAGGTGGTGGTGTTCCCATGCGCCTGCTGCCCTTGTCCTTCTAGGTGGAAGAGGTCGCGGGTTTGGGAGGTGCTGCCGAAGAAGCCTCGGCGAGTTGCTGCAGTGCATCTTGTAGATGGTACACACTGCAACCACGGTGCGCCGGAGGAGGAAGCTAGGTAATCTTACTTCCCCTTAAATGCTGTTGACCTCAACCACTCCCTGTGGTAGCGAGTTCCACATTCTAACCACTCTCTGGGTAAAGAGGTTTGTCCTGAAGTTTTCGAGCACCATTTACATTCATCGCTGTTCGTAACCCCTGAATGGTGAAAATCTGTTTCTCACGAGGGATCATTTTCTCTTAAATCACCAACAAGCTTTTCCTGAATGAATCATAGAATGGTTACACCACAGAAGGAGGCCATTCGGCCCATCGGGCCTGTGCCATCTCTCTCTGCCAGAGCACTTCAACAGAAAAAGAGCGGTATGACAGATGTCAGGTTGCAAATACATCTGAGAGTCAGGCTATATATAGAAGGTCAGAGGAGAAGTGAAATAGAAAATAAGAGGGGCAAAGAGAGGATATGAGAATAGAATGGCAGCCAACATAAAAGGTTTTTTTTGTCTTAAAATACTCCTGTGAAGCTCCTTGGGATGTTTTACTACATTAAAGGCGCGATATAAATACAAGTTGTTGTTGTTGTAATCCAAAGTCTTCTGTAGGCATATAAATAGTAAAAGGGTAGTTAGAGGAGGGGTGGGGCCGATTAGGGACCAAAAACAAGACCCAAGCATGGAGGCAGAGGGTACGGCTGAGGTACTAAACGAGTACTTTGCATCTGTCTTCACCAAGGAAGAGGATGCTGCCATAGACATTGTGAAGGAGGAGGTAGTGGAGATACTGGATGGGATAAAAATTGATAAAGAGGAGGTATTAGAAAGGCTGGCTGCACTTAAAGTAGATAGATCACCAGGAGCGGATGGGATGCATCCTAGGATGCTGAGGGAATTGAGGGCGGAAATCGCGGAGGTACTAGCCATAATCTTCCGATCCTCCTTAGAAACGGGGGTGGTGCCAGAGGACTGGAGAATTGCAAATGCTACACCATTGTTCATAAAAGTGTGTAAAGATAAACCCAGCAACTACAGGCCAATCAGTTTAACCTCGGTAGTGGGGAAGCTTTAAAAACAGTAATCAGGGACAAAATTAACAGTCACTTGTGTGGATTAATTAAGGAAAGCCAGCACGGATTTGTTAAAGGCAAATCGTGTTTAACCAACTTGATCGAGTTCTTTAATGAGGTAACAGAGAGGGTTGATGAGGGCAATGCGGTTGACGTGGTGAACATAGACTTCCAAAAGGCGTTTGATAATGTGCCACATAATAGGCTTGCCAGCAAAGTTGAAGCCCATGGAATAAAAGGGACAGTGGCAGCATGGATACGGAATTGGCTAAGTGACAGGAAACAGAGAGTAGCGGTGAACGGTTGTTTTTCGGACTGGAGGAAGGTATTCAGTGGTTCCCTTTTGAAAGCCACGATTGAGTCTGCCTCCACCACCCTCTCAGGCAGTGCATTCCAGATCCTAACCACTCGCTGCGTAAAAACGTTTTTCCTCATGTCGCCTTTGGTTCTTTTGCCAATCACCTTAAATCTGTGTCCTCTGGTTCTCAACCCTTCTGCCAATGGGAACAGTTTCTCTCTATCTACTCTGTCCACACCCCTCATGATTTTGAACACCTCTATCAAATCTCCTCTCAATCTTCTCTGCTCTGAGGAGAACAACTCCAGCTTCTCCAGTCTATCCACGTAACTGAGGTCCCTCATCCCTGGAATCATTCTTGTAAATCTTTTCTGCACCCTCTCTAAGGCCTTCACAGCCTTCCTAAAGTGCGGTGCCCAGAATTGGACACAATACTCCAGTTGAGGCCGAACCAGTGTTTTATAAAGGTTCATCATAACTTCCTTGCTTTTGTACTCTATGCCTCTATCTGTGAAGCCCAGGATCCTGTAAGCTTTTTTAACCGCTTTCTCAACCTGTCCTGCCACCTTCAACGATTTGTGCACATATACCCCCAGGTCTTAGTTCATGCACCCGCTTTAGGATTGTAACCTTTGGTTTATATTGCCTCTCCTCGTTCTTCCTACCAAAATGTATCACTTCGCACTGGGCAGCTATTTTTCTAGACGTCCTTAACTTATTTCCATGCCCCTTTCCGTCTACATCCCTCGGCACTGGGAAATGGCAGGACTCGCATCACTGTGGTGACAATCGAACCTGTTAAACTCAGTCCCAACACTTCGTTGGCCCACCACTCAACTTGTGTGGTGCATGGGAGCGATGCGGCCATTTTAGGTTTCGGAAAGAGGCGGCCATTTTGGGGGCAGAAACAGGCACGAAAATCTGATTGTCCCTTGAGCCTATTTACACTGCCCTTCACTGCTAACTTATTCTCCCACCCTCTTTTTTGGGTGAAATCAGCTGCTATGCATCGCAGACCTCCCAGCCTCCCTCCTTATTTGCAAGTCTTTGCAATTCGTTCGCGGGGTGAGGGCGTCGCTGGCAAGGCCGGCATTTATTGCCCAGCCCCAGGTGCCCTGAGAAGGTGGTGGTCGGCTGACCTCTTGAACCGCTGCAGCCCGTGTGGCGTACCGATTTGCTATAACTGAATTAATTGCTCGGTTTACCCCCCGCCCACCACCACCACCACCACCCCCCCACTTCAGAGGGTTGTTAAGAGTCAACCACTAGAGTCACATATAACCCAGCCCTAGTTACCCTGATAACTGAGTGGCTTGCTAGGCCGTTCAAAATTCCGCTTGTGCGCGGTTTTTCTATTTAAACACCGGCTCACGGGCTGCGGGGGACCCGTAGAGCGCTGCGTGGCCGCGCAGCTTAACGGGAACTTTGATTAAGAGTCAACAACGTTGGGTGTGGGACTGGAGTCACATGTAGGCCCAGACCTGGCCAGGACGGCAGGTTCCCTTCCCTAAAGGGACATCAGTGAACCAGCTGGGTTTTTACAACAATCCGACAGATTCACTTTTACTGGTACCAATTGAAATTCTCAAACGGACATGGATGAGATTTAGAACTCCCGATCTCTGGATTATCAGTAACGTAACCATTTCACTACCGTACCCTCGTTCCCCTGGTATTTGAATCCTTAGGAGATCCATTTCCCCGGATCAACTTTATCCAATTCCATTCATAATCTTGTGAACTTTAGATAGGTCATTTCTAAATCTCCCCTTTTACTGAGGGAGCGCTGCACTGTGGGAGGGGCAGTACTGAGGGAGCGCTGCACTGTCGGAGGGGCAGTACTGAGGGAGCGCTGCACTGTGGGAGGGGCAGTACTGAGGGAGTGCCGCACTGTCGGAGGGGCAGTACTGAGGGAGTGCCGCACTGTCGGAGGGGCAGTACTGAGGGAGTGCTGCACTGTCGGAGGGGCAGTACTGTGGGAGTGCCACACTGTCGGAGGGGCAGTACCGAGGGAGCGCTGCACTGTCGGAGGGGCAGTACTGAGGGAGCGCTGCACTGTCGGAGGGGCAGTACTGAGGGAGTGCTGCACTGTCGGAGGGGCAGTACTGAGGGAGCGCTGCACTGTCGGAGGTGCCGTCTTTCGGATGAGACGTTAAACCGAGGCCCCCATCTGCTCTCTCGGGTGGACGATAAAGATCCCACGGCAATGCTTTAATATTTGCAAATAACTGAAAGCTGAAGGAATAAATTCTCTAGGGGACAGTGACAAAGAAACTAGACATCTGATTTTCTCTTCATCCTTCCTGTTTCCTGCAAACTGGAACGAGTTTATGCAACAAGTAAGCAATGTTCCCCACACTGAAACAAGCAACTATTGGAAATTGACGCTGAGCCCCCCTCAGTGTCTCAGATTGTTCACGTCATGACCTTACACTGGGGGCGTACAAGCTCTGAGAAGAAAACTTAGAGAGTCAGTGCTGTGGCTCAGTGGGCAGCACTCTCTCTCGCCTCTGAGTCAGAAGGTTGTGTGTTCAAATCCCACTCCAGAGACTTGAACACAAAAATCCAGGTTGACTCTCCCAGTGCAGTACTGAGGGAGCGCCGCACTGTCGGAGGGGCAGTACTGAGGGAGCGCCGCACTGTCAGAGGGGCAGTACTGAGGGAGCGCCGCACTGTCGGAGGGGCAGTACTGAGGGAGCGCCGCACTGTCGGAGGGGCAGTACTGAGGGAGTGCTGCACTGTCGGAGGGGCAGTACTGAGGGAGCGCCACACTGTCGGAGTGGCAGTACTGAGGGAGCGCTGCACTGTCGGAGGGTCAGTACTGAGGGATTGCTGCACTGTCGGAGGGGCAGTACTGAGGGAGTGCTGCACTGTCGGAGGGGCAGTACTGAGGGAGCGCCGCACTGTCGGAGGGGCAGTACTGAGGGAGCGCCGCACTGTCGGAGGGGCAGTACTGAGGGAGTGCTGCACTGTAGGAGGGGCAGTACTAAGGGATTGCTGCACTGTCGGAGGGGCAGTACTGAGGGAGCGCCGCACTGTCGGAGGGGCAGTACTGAGGGAGCGCCGCACTGTCGGAGGGGCAGTACTGAGGGAGCGCCGCACTGTCGGAGGGGCAGTACTGAGGGAGCGCCGCACTGTTGGAGGGGCAGTACTGAGGGAGCGCTGCACTGTCGGAGGTGCCGACTTTCGGATGAGACATTAAACCAAGGCCCCGTCTGCCCTCTCAGGTGGATGTAAAAGATCCCAGGGCACTATTTCGAAGAAGAGCAGGGGCGTTATCCCCGGTGTCCTGGGCCAATATTTATCCCTCAATCGTGAAAGGCACTATAGAAATTGTTGTCTGTCTTCTACAGACTGGCCCCTTGGGTCCAGAGAGATCAAGGAGTTCCCTAAATATGACATATTGGTGTCTATGCAATTGTCTTATCGAGATCCCAGGTTCTGATCTTAGTTGGCGACGCGGGTTGAGAATGGATGTTTCCCCGGGACGATTTAGAATTTATTGCTTGCTTCCGATGCACGTTAGGCGCGCCTAGTGAGGGTGTCCACAACTGGGGCGGCACCTCGCACAACATTGCCATGCTGACAGACTGACATTTCCGTCTCCAGACATTGGCCAAAGCACTGGGGCTGATTTTTCGAGGAACTGAATTGAACTGAGGTTATGTTAAACTTGTATAGAACCTTGGTTAGACCACGCTTGGGGCACTGTGCACAGTTCTGGTCTCCATATAATAAAATGGATGTCGAGGCACTGGAGAATGTGCCAAAAAAAATAGATTTACAAGAATGATGGCAGGACTGAGAGGTTCTAACCCTCAGGAAAGATTGAACAGGCTTTTCTCTAGAAAAGTGAAGGCTGAGGGGTGACCTGATAGAGGTCTTTAAAATGATGAAAGGGATTTGATAGGGTAGATGTAGAGAAGATGTTTTCACTTGTGGGGGAGACCAGAACTCGGGGCCATCAATATAAGATAGTCACTAATAAATCCAATAGGGAATTCAGGAGAAACCAAGAGAGTGGTGAGAATGTGGAACTCACCATCACAGGGAGTAGTTGAGGCGAATAGCATTTAAGCAAAAGCTAGATAAGTATATGAGAGAGAAAGGAATAGAAGGATATGCTGATAGGGTGAAATGAGATAAGGGTGGGAGGAGGCTCATGTGTGTAAGGTTTCCAAAATTTGTAGATCCCCAAAACCTAAGGAAAAAGGACTTTGGAACTACCTCAGAGTGATAAAAATGCATTTGGGCCTAACATACGGAATTTAAGACCAAAAACCAAGTTTTGGCATTTTAAAAACATGTCTGGGCCTGTAAAGGGAGAAAAGGCTGTGAAAGAAGGTGGGCTCAACCTCTGCAAAAGCAGTTTTGGGTATTGCAGTTAATTGCATTGTCTGGGGAACCGGATGACCTCACTCAAAGCCCCAGCAAGCATTAACATTTTGACAATAGACCCTAGGAGGAGACAGTCCCACCCAAAACAACAGGTCCCATCAAACCGATTGCAGAACCCATTAAAGACATGCATAAAGCAAATATTCGATCGAAGTCCGAGGCCCAGTCAAGAAACCCAAAACATGAGGACAATTCAAACTCCAATTAAACAACAGATCGACAGGATGGAGCTATCCTGAAACCACTTCACACATTTACAAAACCAGTTAACACGCTAGTAAAGTCGTTACTGTTAACGAGGTCTTACAATGACCGGGATTTGATTTGGTTTTGATAAGGCCACTTCAATTTAGTATAATTGAAGGCCCATCAAGCAGTTCAGGAGTAACAACAGTTCAAGTTCAACAGAAGGCAGTTCTGCAGTTTTGGAGTTCAATTTGAAAGCCTGTTTTTCAGCAGAAGTCAGTGCTGGAATTACAGAGTTCAGGAGAAGCAAGTTGGGCAGTTAAAGAAGACAGTTCAATAAGAAGGGAGTTCTCCAGTTCTCCAGTTCAAGTTCAACAAGCAGGCAGAAGGAAGTTTCCACAGTTCTGCAAGAAGGCAGTTCCACAGCTCGGAAGAAGACAGTTTAAACAGAAAGCAGTTCAACAAAGAAGGCCAACAGCTCCAGAAGCAGGCCGACACGCAAGAAGAGACCAGAGCGACCGCCTCAGTGACCATCGGACACCTCGCGGCAACAAGGGCCTTACGAAACCTTTTACTCAAAAGACTCTAAACCCTAACTCTCAACTGTCAAGGATTCGTTTGGTGAGCATTATCCCTGGTTCTCCAGAGTCCAACCTAGCTAGTGAAGTGGGATTGGGAGGGGTGAAGTATTCTTCGAATGTTATTTCCCTCGCCTGTACCGAAGTGTTCCCCACCTTTAGAGCATTAAGAGTGTTTGTGTTGTGTTTTACTTTCTTGAATAAAGATTGAAATTCTTTCATCAAAACCTGTTGTCTACTGCACCTTTGTTCATGACCCCCAAATAAGTCCAAGGTCTAGAACCAGGGGCGTGGGAGCGATTCGAACCGCTCACTGAGTCAGAGGTGAAGCTGACCCTACCACACCACCTCCTACATGTGGAGCAGAAACACCGATATAGACCAGTGGGGCCGAAAGGCCTGTTTCTGAGCTGTAACTTCAACGCAACTCTGCGTAACCCTTCCTCACGGCATGATGAGGTTGCCCAGGATAGGGACCGAGAGAGAATAGGAATCGCCGATTCTTTCCAGTCCAACTCCAGAAAACCTCATTCTGTTGATGATCCTTTGAAATTGCCCACTCCCGGTGATCATTCAAGCTAGCAAAAAATTTGGCACATGTCAACGGGTGGTCCTGGTCTACCCTGGGAATTCCTGCCTCTAAAGACCTCAAGAGAACACAATTCATGTTCTGAACTGACATGACTCCCTTTGAGACCTTCGGAAGGCCCCAGTAAATTCAATAGAGTTTCCTTTTGAATATTAGGTGCCATGGTGACTCTTCAACTCCCACTTCCACATTCCTCCATAAAAAGAACTGCGATATATTTTTTCAGCCGGGGCTCAGTGGGAAGCACTCTCGCTACCAAGTCAGAAGGTCGTGGGTTAAAGTCCCACGTCACGAAGCTTGAGTACATAATCTAGTCTGGCATTTCAGTGCAGTACTGAGGGAGCGCCGCACTTTCAGAGGGGCGGTACTGAGGGAGCGCTGCACTGTCGGAGGGGCAGTACTGAGGGAGCGCTGCACTGTCGGAGGGGCAGTACTGAGGGAGCGCCGCACTGTCGGAGGGGCAGTACTGAGGGAGCGCTGCACTGTCGGAGGGGCAGTACTGAGGGAGCGCAGCACTGTCGGAGGGGCAGTACTGAGGGAGCGCCGCACTGTCGGAGGGGCAGTACTGAGGGAGCGCTGCACTGTCGGAGGGGCAGTACTGAGGGAGCGCCGCACTGTCGGAGGGGCAGTACTGAGGGAGCGCTGCACTGTCGGAGGGGCAGTACTGAGGGAGCGCCGCACTGTCAGAGGGGCAGTACTGAGGGAGCGCTGCACTGTCGTGGGGGCAGTACTGAGGGAGCGCCGCACTGTCGGAGGGCAGTACTGAGGGAGCGCCGCACTGTCGGGGGGGCAGTACTGAGGGAGCGCCGCACTGTCGGAGGGGCAGTACTGAGGGAGCGCCGCACTGTCGGAGGGGCAGTACTGAGGGAGCGCTGCACTGTCGGAGGGGCAGTACTGAGGGAGCGCCGCACTGTCACGGGGGCAGTACTGAGGGAGCGCCGCACTGTCGTGGGGGCAGTACTGAGGGAGCGCCGCACTGTCGGAGGGCAGTACTGAGGGAGCGCCGCACTGTCGGGGGGGCAGTACTGAGGGAGCGCCGCACTGTCGGAGGGGCAGTACTGAGGGAGCGCCGCACTGTCGGAGGGGCAGTACTGAGGGAGCGCTGCACTGTCGGAGGGGCAGTACTGAGGGAGCGCCGCACTGTCGGAGAGGCAGTACTGAGGGAGCGCCACACTGTCGGAGGGGCAGTACTGAGGGAGCGCCGCACTGTCGGAAGGGCAGTACTGAGGGAGCGCCACACTGTCGGGGGGGGCAGTACTGAGGGAGCGCCGCACTGTCGGAGGGGCAGTACTGAGGGAGCGCCACACTGTCGGGGGGGCAGGACTGAGGGAGCGCCGCACTGTCGGAGGGGCAGTACTGAGGGAGCGCCGCACTGTCGGAGGGGCAGTACTGAGGGAGCGCCACACTGTCGGGGGGGCAGTACTGAGGGAGCGCCGCACTGTCGGAGGGGCAGTACTGAGGCAGCGCCGCACTGTCGGAGGGGCAGCACTGAGGGAGCGCCGCACTGTCGGAGTGGCAGTACTGAGGGAGCGCCGCACTGTCGGAGGGGGGGTACTGAGGGAGCGCCGCACTGTCGGAGGGGCAGTACTGAGGGAGCGCCGCACTGTCGGAGGGGCAGTACTGAGGGAGCGCCGCACTGTCGGAGGAGCAGTACTGAGGAAGCGCTGCACTGTCGGAGGGGCAGTACTGAGGAAGCACTGCACTGTCGGAGGGGCATTACTGAGGGAGCGCCACACTGTCAGAGAGGCAGTACTGAGGGAGTGCCGCACTGTCGGAGGGGCAGTGCTGAGGGAGCGCCGCACTGTCGGAGAGGCAGTACTGAGGCAGCGCCGCACTGTCGGAGGGGCAGTACTGAGGGAGCGCTGCACTGTCAGAGGGGTAGGACTGAGGGAGTGCTAGACTGTCGAAGGGGCAGTACTGAGGGAGCACTGCACTGTCGGAGGGGCAGTACTGAGGGAGCGCTGCACTGTCAGAGGGGTAACATAGAAACATAGAAAATAGGTGCAGGAGGAGACCATTCGGTCCTTCGAGCCTGCACCGCCATTTAATGCGTTCATGGCTGAACATGCTACCTCAGTACCCCATTCCTGCTTTCTCGCCATACCCCTTGATCCCCCTAGTTGTGAGTATTATATCTAACTCCCTTTTGAATATATTTAGCGAACTGGCCTCAACAACCTTCTGTGGTAGAGAATTCCACAGATTCACCACTCTCTGGGTGAAGAAGTTCCTCCTCATCTCAGTCTTAAATGGCTTCCCCTTTATCCTTAGACTGTGACCCCTGGTTTTAGTTTTCCCTAACATTGGAAACATTCTGCCCGCATCTAATTTGTCTAAACCAGTCAGGATTTTAAACGTCTCTATAAGATCCCCCCTCATTCTTCTGAACTCCAGAGGATACAAGTTCAGTTGATCCAGTCTTTCTTGATATGTCAGTCTGGCCATCCCAGGAATCAATCTAGTGAACCTTCGTTGCACTCCCTCAATAGCAAGAATGTCCTTCCTCAAGTTAGGAGACCAAAACTGCACACAATACTCCAGGTGTGGCCTCACCAAGGCCCTGTACAACTGTAGCATCACCTCCCTACTCCTGTACTCAAATCCCCTTGCTATGAAGGCCATCATGCCATTTGCTTTCTTGACTGCCTGCTGCACTTGCCTTCCCACCTTCAGTGACTGATGTACCATGACGCCCAGGTCTCGTTGCACCTCCCCTTTCCCTAATCTGCCACCATTCAGGTAATAGTCTGCCTCCCTATTTTTACCACCAAAATGGATAACCTCACATTTATCCACATTGTACGTCATCTGCCATACATTTGCCCATTCACCCAACCTGTCCAAGTCACTCTGTAGCCTCCTAGCATCCTCCTCATTGTTCACACTGCCTCCCAATTTAGTGTCATCCGCAAATTTGGAGATATTACAATTAATCCCTTCGTCCAAATCATTAATATATAATGTAAATAGCTGGGGCCCCAGCACCGAACCCTGCGGTACCCCGCTGGTCACTGCCTGCCATTCTGAAAAGTACCCATTTACTCCTACTCTTTGTTTCCTGTGTGCCAACCAGTTCTCAATCCACGTCAACACATTACCCCCAATCCCATGTGCTTTAACTTTGCACACCAATCTCTTGTGTGGGACGTTGTCGAAGGCCTTCTGAAAGTCCAAATACACCACATCTACTGGTTCCCCCCCGTCCACCCTATTGGAAACATCCTCAAAAAATTCCAGAAGATTTGTCAAGCATGATTTCCCTTTCACAAATCCATGCTGACTTGGACCTATCATGTCGCCACTTTCCAAATGGTCTGTTGTGACATCTTTAATAATTGATTCCATCATTTTACCCACCACCGATGTCAGGCTGACCGGTCTACAATTCCCTGCTTTCTCCCTCCCTCCTTAGGACTGAGGGAGTGCTAGACTGTCGGAGGGGCAGTACTGAGGGTGGGGTGCACTGTCGGAGGGACAGTACTGAGGGAGAGCTAGACTGTCGGAGGGGCAGTACTGAGGGAGCACCGCACTGTCGGAGGGACAGTACTGAGGGAGAGCTGCACTGCACTGTCGGAGGGGCAGTACTGAGGGAGCGCCGCACTGTCGGAGAGGCAGTACTGAGGGAGCGCCACACTGTCGGAGGGGCAGTACTGAGGGAGCGCCGCACTGTCGGAAGGGCAGTACTGAGGGAGCGCCACACTGTCGGGGGGGGCAGTACTGAGGGAGCGCCGCACTGTCGGAGGGGCAGTACTGAGGGAGCGCCACACTGTCGGGGGGGCAGGACTGAGGGAGCGCCGCACTGTCGGAGGGGCAGTACTGAGGGAGCGCCGCACTGTCGGAGGGGCAGTACTGAGGGAGCGCCACACTGTCGGGGGGGCAGTACTGAGGGAGCGCCGCACTGTCGGAGGGGCAGTACTGAGGCAGCGCCGCACTGTCGGAGGGGCAGCACTGAGGGAGCGCCGCACTGTCGGAGGGGCAGTACTGAGGGAGCGCTGCACTGTCGGAGGGGCAGTACTGAGGGAGCGCCGCACTGTCACGGGGGCAGTACTGAGGGAGCGCCGCACTGTCGTGGGGGCAGTACTGAGGGAGCGCCGCACTGTCGGAGGGCAGTACTGAGGGAGCGCCGCACTGTCGGGGGGGCAGTACTGAGGGAGCGCCGCACTGTCGGAGGGGCAGTACTGAGGGAGCGCCGCACTGTCGGAGGGGCAGTACTGAGGGAGCGCTGCACTGTCGGAGGGGCAGTACTGAGGGAGCGCCGCACTGTCGGGGGGGCAGTACTGAGGGAGCGCCGCACTGTCGGGGAGCGCCGCACTGTCGGGGGGGCAGTACTGAGGGAGCGCTGCACTGTCGGAGGGGCAGTACTGAGGGAGCACCGCACTGTCGGAGGGGTAGTACTGAGGGAGCGCTGCACTGTCGGAGGGGCAGTACTGAGGGTGCGCTGCACTGTCGGAGGGGCAGTACTGAGGGAGCGCTGCACTGTCGGAGGGGCAGTACTGAGGGAGCACTGCACTGTCGGAGGGGCAGTACTGAGGGAGCACCGCACTGTCGGAGGGGCAGTACTGAGGGAGCGCCGCACTGTCGGAAGGGCAGCACTGAGGGAGTGCTGCATTGTCGGAGGGGCAGTACTGAGGGAGTGCTGCACTGTCGGAGGGGCAGTACTGAGGGAGTGCTGCACTGTTAGAGGGGCAGTACTGAGGGAGCGCCGCACTGTCGGCGGGGCAGTACTGAGGGAGTGCTGCACTGTCGGAGGGGCAGTACTGAGGGAGCGCCGCACTGTCGGAGGGGCAGTACTGAGGGAGCGCCGCAGTACTGAGGGAGCGCCGCACTGTCGGAGGGGCAGTACTGAGGGAGCGCCGCACTGTCGGAGGGGCAGTACTGAGGGAGCGCTGCACTGTCGGAGGGGCAGTACTGAGGGCGTGCCGCACTGTTAGAGGTGCCGTCTTTCGGGTGAGATGTTAAACCGAGTCCCCGTCTGCTCTATCAGGTGGACGTAAAAGATCCCACGGCACTATTTCAAAAGACAAACATGGGAGTTCTGTCCTGGCAAATATTTATCCCCTCAATCAACATCACTAAAAACAGATTATCACATTGCTGTTTGTGGGAGCTTCCTGTGCGCAAATTGGCTGCCGTGTTTCCTACATTACAACAGTGACTACACTTCAAAAAAAGTCCTTCATTGGCTGTAGGTGCTTTGGGATGTCCAGTGGTCTCTATAGAAATGCAAATCTTTCTTTCTTTTCACACTGGCCGCATGAGCTTCCTGTCGTGTTTACCCAGCAAACATCCATGGTCCTTGCCAAGTATGATGTGATGTTCATCTTCTGACATAACCAGTTTAGTGCTGCACACACTGAGTGATGGAAGTTTCCACTTGACACAACAACACAATAAAAAAATTATTCCGGACAGGGGAAGGTCACTGGGGACAACTTTCTGATGGAGCGTCTCCAACCAACACGCCTCAGGTTAAGAACATAAGAATTAGGAGCAGGAGTCGGCCATTCGGCCCCTCGAGCCTGCTCCGCCATTCAATAAGATCATGGCTGATCTTCGACCTCAACTCCACTTTCCTGCTCTATCCCCATATCCCTTGATTCCCTTAATATCCAAAAATCTATCAATCTCCTGTCTTGAATATACTCAATGACTGAGCCTCCACAGCCCTCTGGGGTAGAGAATTCCAAAGATTCACCACCCTCTGAGTGAAGAAATTTCTCCTCATCTCAGTCCTAAATGGCCAACCCCTTATTCTGAGACTGTGACCCCTGGTTCTAGACTCCCCAGCCAGGGGAAACATCCTCCTTGCATCTACACTGACAAGCCCTGTAAGAATTTTGTATGTTTCAATGAGGTCACCTCTCATTCTTCTAAACTCTAGAGAATATAGGCCTCGTCTACTCAATCTCTCCTCATAGGACAATCCTCCCATCCCAGGAACCAGTCTGGTGAACCTTCGTTGCACTCTCTCTATGGCAAGTATATAAGGAGACCAAAGCTGCACACAATACTCCAGGTGTAGTCTCACCAGGGTGCTATACAATTGCAGTAAGGTTAGGGTCGCCAACCCTTCAGGATTGCCCTGGATTTTCCAGGAATGAAAGATTAATCGCCAGGACACAGCGGGGAGCAAAACCCGGGAGAAAAATCACAGGGGGGGCGTTAAAAGAACTGAGTATTTTTCATTTTCTTTGAGCATTTCCTTTATTAGTAGTACAAATATTGGAGAGGCGATGAAAGAAAAGGCTGTTTGAGGGGAGGGCGGGGAGTTGGAGGTGGGAAGTCACATGATGGAACCTCCAGGAATACGTCCAATCAGAGATGACAGCCCAATTTCTGGTGCCAGCCTTGGCCCAGCGGGAGCAATCTCACCTCTGGGTCAAGTCCCACTCCAGGACTTCAGTACAATGTGGAGAATTTCAACTCCCTCTGGCTGGTGGAGATCTGGCAACAACAACTTCCATTTATCCAGCGCCTTTAACGTAGAAAAAAAACATCCCAAGGTGCTTCACGGGAGCGGCGATCAAACACAATTTGACAGCGAGCCACATAAGGAGAGATGAGGGCAGGTGGCCGGAAGCTTGTTCAAAGAGGTCGGTTTTTAAGGAGCGTCTTGAAGGCGGGGAGGTTCAGGGAGGGAGCTCCAGAGCTTAGGTCCTAGATGGTTGAAGGCACGGCCAACGATGGAAAATGGGGATGTGCAAGAGTCCAGTATTGGAGGAGCGCAGAGTTCTCGGAGAATTGTAGGGCTGGGAGAGGTTACAGAGATAGGGAGGGGGGGCGCGAGGCCGTGGAGGGATTTAAACACAAGTACACACACTCAGCTACTAAGCCTCCACGTAGACCAGTGGTGACCTCATTGTAGACTACACCAGCGGCGGTCCCAGGATAAGAGATGGTAGACTCAGATTTGAGGAGGGCTTCGAAGGATCGAAGCCGCAAGACTTCGGACGAGAATTCCAGAGGCCAGAGCATGGTGACTGAAGTTCTCCTGCTCCAATGGGGAGGTGGGGGTGGGGGGAGGGGGCTGCACAGTGAACCAGAGTCTGGGTTGGGAGGGGGGGGGAGGTGCAAACTGGCATGTACGTAAGGCTAGAGAAGATGGCGGAGGATGGGGTAGAGCAGGGCCATGGATGGATTTGAAGGCAAGGTAAAAGCTGAGGTAGGAGTGCTGGGGGAACAAAGATCTACTCACACTGGGCACTTAAGTTTCCTTCTTATTCTTGGAGCAGCACTCTTGTCTTTTGTATTCGTTCTCAGGATGTGGGCGTCGCTGGCAAGGGAGGCATTTTATTGCCCATCGCTAGTTGCCCTTAGTAACTGTGGGGCTCGCTAGGCCACATTTCAGAGGGTAGTTAAGAGTCAACCACGTTGGGTGTGGGTCTGGAGTCACATATAGGCCCAGACCGGGTAAGGACGGCAGGTTTCCTTCCCTAAAGGACATCCGTGAACCAGTTGGGTTCTTAACAACAATCCGACCACTTCAGGGTCACTTTTACTGAGACCGGCTCTTTATTTCCAGATTTTTATTAAACTGAATCCAAGTTCTCAAACGTCTGTGATTTGAACACACGGTCTCTGGATTATTAGTCCAGGCCTCTGGATTACTCGCCCAGTAACATAACCAATATACTACTGTACCCTAACTCTACAAGCAGCAGTACACACACCGATCCATCGCACCACCCCATGCACAGTAACTCATAGAGGAAATTAAAACAGCTGCCTGGGCCCTAAGCTCTGGAATTCCCTCCCTAAACCTCTCCGTCTCTCTCTCTCCTCCTTTAAGACCCTCCTTAAAACCCACCACCTTTGACCAGGCTTTTGGTCACCTGTCCTAATATCTCCTTATGTGGCTCAGTGTCCAACTTCTGTTTGATAATCGCTCTTCAGAGTACTTAAGGAGGTGGCCTTGGAAATAGTGGATGCATTGACGATCATTTTCCAACATTCCTTAGACTCTGGATCAGTTCCGATGGAGTGGAGGGTGGCCAATGTAACCCCTCTTTTTAAAAAAGGAGGGAGGGAGAAAGCAGGGAATTATAGACCGGTCAGCCTGACATCGGTCGTGGGTAAAATGATGGAAGCAATTATTAAAGATGTCATAACAGACCATTTGGAAAGTGGCGACATGATAGGTCCAAGTCAGCATGGATTTGTGAAAGGGAAATCATGCTTGACAAATCTTCTGGAATTTTTTGAGGATGTTTCCAATAGGGTGGACAGGGGGGAACCAGTAGATGCGGTGTATTTGGACTTTCAGAAGGCCTTCGACAAGGTCCCACACAAGAGATTGGTGTGCAAAGTTAAAGCACATGGGATTGGGGGTAATGTGTTGACGTGGATTGAGAACTGGTTGGCACACAGGAAACAAAGAGTAGGAGTAAATGGGTACTTTTCAGAATGGCAGGCAGTGACCAGCGGGGTACCGCAGGGTTCGGTGCTGGGACCCCAGCTGTTTACATTATATATTAATGATTTGGACGAAGGGGCAACACGGTGGCATAGTGGCATAGTGGTTAGCACTGGTACCTCACAGCGCCAGAGACCCGGGTTCGAATCTGACCTCGGGTGACTGTCTGTGTGGAGTTTGCACATTCTCCCCGTGTCTGCGTGGGTTTCCTCCGGGTGCTCCGGTTTCCTCCCACAGTCCAAAAATGTGCGGGTTAGGTTGATTTGGCTATGATAAATTGACCCTTAGTGTTAGGGGGGATTAAATATGTGGGGTTATGGGGATAGGATGGGATATGTTAGGGGGAATTAAATACGTGGGGTTACGGGGGTAGGGTGGGATATGTGTACTGTGGGGATTAAAGCAGGGACAGGGTACTGGATTTGGATGATCAGCCATGATCGTATTGAATGGCGGAGCAGGCTCGACGGGCCGAATGGCCTACTCCTGCTCCTAGATTCTATGTTTCTATTAAATGTAATATCTCCAAATTTGCGGATGACACTAAATTGGGAGGCAGTGTGAACAATGAGGAGGATGCTAGGAGGCTACAGAGTGACTTGGACAGGTTGGGTGAATGGGCAAATGTATGGCAGATGAAGTACAATGTGGATAAATGTGAGGTTATCCACTTTGGTGGTAAAAATAGAGAGGCGGACTATTACCTGAATGGTGGCAGATTAGGGAAAGGGGAGGTGCAACGAGACCTGGGCGTCATGGTACATCAGTCACTGAAGGTGGGAATGCAAGTGCAGCAGGCAGTCAAGAAAGCAAACGGAATGATGGCCTTCATAGTAAGGGGATTTGAGTACAGGAGTAGGGAAGTGATGCTGCAGTTGTACAGGGCCTTGGTGAGGCCACACCTGGAGTATTGTGCACAGTTTTGGTCTCCTAACTTAAGGAAGGACATTCTTGCTATTGAGGAGTGCAGCGAAGGTTCACTAGATTGATTCCTGGGATGGCCGCTCTGACATATCAAGAAAGATTGGGTCAACTGAACTTGTATCCTCTGGAGTTCAGAAGAATGAGGGGGGATCTTATAGAGACATTTAAAATCCTGACTGGTTTAGACAAATTAGATGCGGGCAGAATGTTCCCAATGTTAGGGAAAACTAGAACCAGGGGTCACAGTCTAAGGATTAAGGGGAAGCCATTTAAGACTGAGCTGAGGAGGAACTTCTTCACCCAGAGAGTGGTGAATCTATGGAATTCTCTTCCACAGAAGGTTGTTGAGGCCAGTTCGCTAAATATATTCAAAAGGGAGTTAGATATAACACTCACAACTAGGGGGATCAAAGGGTATGGCGAGAAAGCAGGAATGGGGTACTGAGGTAGCATGTTCAGCCATGAACGCATTGAATGGCGGTGCAGGCTCGAAGGACCGAATGGTCTACTCCTGTACCTATTTTCTATGTTTCTATGTTTCTATGTTTCATAGAATCATAGAAATTTATGGCACAGAAGGAGGCCATTCGACCCGTCGTGTCTGGCCCGTCTTGTGAAGCGCCTTGGGACGTTTCACTACGTTAAGGGTGCTGTATAAATGCAAGTTGTCGTTGTTGACTCGGGAGTGCTTGGTGTTGACATTGAGTGCCTGAGATAGAAAGTTGTTCTGTTGCCCAACACAAACAAGGGAATGGTCGATCATTGTTGGTCTTCGGCGAGGTTCCCATGTTGACATTACTGTCCTTTGCGTCACACCTGGCTCCATCAGGCCAGGTACATATTGACAAAATGGGACAGGGAGACCATGTGTATTTGTCTTTTGTAAAGTAACGCCTTGCGTAGTAAGAAATTGTCTCTTTAGTTCAAAACTTTGGCGCCAACACATTATTTTATGAGAGAGAGATCAGAGTCTTTGTGTGATCATTGATAACAATGCACAAATTTGGGATGGCTGGCAGACAATTTTTTTTTAATTCATTCTCTGGGCATCACCGGCATTTATTGTCCATCCCTAGTTGCCCTCAGAGGGTGGTGGTGGGCCACCTTCTTCTTGAACCACTGCAGTCTGTACGTTTTTTTTAAATTCAACTGAGTAGCCAGTTTAGAGGGCAATGAAGAGTCGTAGGGGTAGATTTTGACTTTGTGCGACGGTGTAAAATGGGCAATAGTGAATCGGCAGCCCGTTTCGCATCTTTCCCGATTTTTATTACCATCGATTTCAAGGCTAGCAAGTGTCAGCCTTATTTGCCGTGGCTCAGTGGGTAGCGCTCTCTCTCGCCTCTGAGACAGAAGGTCGTGGGTTCAAGTCCCACTCCAGAGACCTGAATCCATAATCCAGGCTGACACCCCAGTGCAGTACTGAGGGAGTGCTGCACTGTCGGAGGTGCCGTCTTTCGGTTGAGACGTTAAACCGAGGCCCTGTCTGCTCTCTCAGGTGGGTGTAAATGATCCCATCACACTATTTTGAAGAAGAGCAGGGGGAGTTTTCCCCGGTGTCCTGGGGCCAGTATTTATCCCTCAATCAACATCACTAAAACAGATGATCTGGTCATTATCACATTGCTGTTTGTGGGAGCTTGCTGTGCACAAATTGGCTGCCGCGTTTCCTACATTACAACAGTGACTACACTTTAAAAAGTACTTCATGGGCTGTAAAGCGCTTTGGGACGTCCTGAGGTGGTGAAAAGCAAGTTCTTTCTTTCTTTCATGATCTGGGAACCAACTCAACCTCAAACAGACTGCACTTACCTCCCGCCCTTCCAAAGAAGATAATCGCCGGTTGGTCATCAGGCAACCGACAAGCGCGGCTTGGAGCCCCCCCCCAGTTGGACAGCGAGTAGCAGGAGATTCTTATGAGCTGCACAACTCACAACAAAAAGTGCAAGCGCGCTGCCTCCACTGAATGGTGCTTCGATCGGTCGAAAGCATAAACCTTTAGCAGCATTTGTTTGCCACTTTGCAAGCCAATCACAGTAGGCACCAGACCCTGGCCGTGAGCACAGGTTCTCACACTCGGTCTCCAGGTAACAAAGGTTCCCTAGTCTCGGTGATTCCTCATCAGCTGTATGAGGGACTATGGGGGAAAAATTCAGTTGGTTTGCGCCTCCCGTTAGCGCCTCAAGAGGGCGCTAATGGGGCGCAAAGCAACTTGCGCCCGGGCGCGGCGATGTCTGCACCTCTCGCGAAATTGACCGGATATTTTGCGGCGGCGCTAAACAATACCGCCACGATCTCCTGCGCACGCAGATCTTGACGTCATTCAAGTGTGCAACGCCCTTGGGGCGCCCCGGTACGGAAATTGAGTGGCGACCCCCTCTCCTTTCCGCCTGGCGCAACCAACGACCGGAAGACTGGAACGCTTCCCAGTCACTGTGGGGCTGCGGAGGCACTATTTAAAGGGGGCCTCTTCCTGGCTTTCTCTGTGGTATACATTTTTGCACCACTCGTTCTGAGAGAGAGAGAGAGATTTTGACAGAGAGAAAGAGAGACTTCTGCATTGAGTCAACGCTGTGTGAAGTAGTTTTGGCTACTGAGCATAACTTTGCAGGTACTTTGGTTTTTGACCTTCATTACTTTGATTGCCAAGAGACTGTGGGGGCTGCACTGATTGGGGGCGTCGTCCTGCGCCACCAGAATCGGAGGCCACAGAGACACAGAGAGAGAGTGACAATCTTGGCCAGATGGAGGAGGGCCAACAGGCCTCTGTACAGGAGACCTTACCCTCCCAGGGTATTTCGCCAACAATTCACATATATTAATATGTCTGAGGAGCAGTGTTTGCGAAGGCTGCACTTCAGCAAGGAGGTGGTCACTGAGCTCTGCCACCTGCTGCAGCCAGATCTGCAGCCTCAACTGAGGAGCAGGACATCTCTGTCGGTGGCAGTGAAGATAACAGTGGCTCTCAACTCTTATGCCACCGGCTCATTTCAATCAGCTATTGGGGACATCGTCAATATCTCCCAGTTCTGGGTCCATTGCTGCATCCGTCAGGTCACAAATGCCCTCTATGAAAGGAGACGAGAGTACATCTCTTTCCCCATGACCCCGGCCAAGCAGCATGAACGCGCAATGTGCTTTGCTAGGATAGCGGGCTTCCCCATGGTGCAGGGCGCCATTTACTGCACGCATGTGGCATTGCGGGCTCCGCATGAGAATGCAGAGGATTTCCGCAACCGAAAGGGGTTCCATTCCTTAAACGTGCAGTTGGTCTGTGACCACAGACAGCTGATACTCGCTGTCAATGCCCGCTATCCTGGCAGCAGCCACGATGCATACATCCTGCGCCAGACTACTGTGGCAGAACTTTTCCAAGCACCGCATCACCCAGGTGGTTGGCTTCTCGGGGACAAGGGATATCCACTGTGCACCTGGCTGATGACACCGCTCCGTACGCCCAACACCCCTGCTGAGCTGCGGTACAATGAGAGCCATCTAGCTACCAGGAACATCGTTGAGCACACAATTGGTGTGCTGAAGCAATGGTTCCGCTGTCTGGACCATTCTGGAGGAGCCCTGCAGTACTCGCCTGAGCGAGTCTCCCTCTTCGTTGTTGTGTGCTGCATGCTGCATAACATGGCAATCCTCAGGACCCAGCCAATGCCACCAGGCCTTGGAGCACCACCAGAGGAGGAGGAGGAAGAGGAGGAGGAGGAAGAGGAGGAGGATGATCATCAGCAGCACCAAGGCGGGAGGGAGGCCCACAATGTAGAAACTGGAAGGGCCGTCCGTCAATGGCTGATAGCAAGCCGTTTCTAGGCCCCTGCTGAGGAAATGGCTTCTGCCATTGAGAACAAAATGAATGAAACCAACCCGCAACCCCTAAGCCGGCCAAGGCAGCAATGATTGCAAAGACCAAACATGTACATTTTGAATACAAAAACTTATTTATTTTACAAACTCTGTGTGTGTCATTTCCTCATGACAAACTAATAGAAAGAAACTCAAAAAAACAGTCATTAACATAACTGGTTCTCACAACCTGGAGATAATGTCCAAAACACTAAACAAAAGTTTGACCACGAACCTCGGCCTTTAATAAAAAATTGACCAACATTTTGTCACACCTCCTACTTTTTGCCCTTCGAGGGTGATCTCCTTCCCTTGCGCACTTCCCCCCTTCCCACCCTACTGCTCCTCCGTAATGGGACCTCAGTGGCTGCAGCAAGGCTGCTGGAAGGCTGCTGATTGTCAGAACCTGAGACTGCAGATGCCCTTGAAGGACGGCCTCGACCAGCTCTGGGCCTGGAGGGCCCAGCTGCAGACTGCACCAACTCTGCATGGGCGGCAGCAGTCTGTCCTACAGGCGGTGGCAAGTGCAGTGGAGAAGTGACAGTGGTGGCAGCAGGAATGCTGTCATCTTGAGAGAGGACAGCAACTCCCTGCTCGACCGACACACTGGCATTCCCACGGGGCAGCACTTCAGCATCCGGAGCAATCTGCTGGAGCACAGATTGCTGGCCTGCTGCGGCGCGGTGAGAGCCCCGGGGAAATGTGTCCGAACCATCGAGGATGGCAGCAGTCAGTGCTCGCGTGGCCTCAATCTGAGTCTGCATGAGAGCTGTCAGAGATGGGGTCATGGCAGCCAGTGACTGAATTGCAGCACTAAACATTTGCGTGGCATCCGCCTGTGCTACAGCGAAGTGCTCCACACTCCTTGCCAGTGATTCAATGCATTCGGGCACCCTTCCCACTGCACCCATGAGCTTAGTGTGCATGTCCACCGCCTGGGTGTTCATTTCAGCGATGAGCCGCTCCTCCTCTGCGTCCAGTGCAGCTGGACTCGCTGGCATACTCTCCCTCTGGGGAGAAGACCCCCGAGCTTCCCTACCCCCATCGCATTGCTGCAGCCCGCTGGGTCCTGGAGCTTCACCCTCATCAGACCCTTCCCCCCTGCTCCCCTCCAGGGAAGGCGTGTTCCCAGTGTCGGCATGGGCTTCCTCGGGAGAGGGTGACGCTGATGCTCCGGCTTCATCTTCCTCCTCGCCTGCAGCTTCACTCCCACTGGCAGCTTGAGGGCCCGTCTCCTCAGCTAGTGAATCACCATCTGAAAGCAGGGAGGTACAAGAGTGGCTTTAGCGTGAGGACAGGGGGGCAGTAAGGGAGAAATGAGTGCAGCGATTTAGTAAGTTGGATTGAAAGTGTCAAAGGCTGGTGTTGTGAGGGACAAGTGGAAGGAGAGAGGACAAAATGGTGATGACCTTACCATTGCTGTCCAGGACGGGGTCGGCGTCTCCAGTGGCGACGGGACCGATCACCCGGCTTGCCACAATCCTGTGGACGCGCACCTCAAGATAACTGAGGGGTTGCAGCTCAGGCCGCCCTCCACCCGTCCGTTGCTGCTGTTTCCTATTATGAGATAGCTTGGCCTGCAAGAAAAAGGACAGCATCTGAGTAAATATACAGCCATGGTCTTGCCTGATGTGCCTCCCATAGGTGAATAGCCCTTACTGTATGCAGCCATGGTCTTGCCTGATGTGCCTCCCATAGGTGAATAGCCATTACTGTATGCAGCCATGGTCTTGCCTGATGTGCCTCCCATAGGTGAATAGCCATTACTGTATGCAGCCATGGTCTTGCCTGATGTGCCTCCCATAGGTGAATAGCCCTTACTGTATGCAAAGTGTGGAATGTGCGTGTGTGTTTCATGAGAGGGCCATAGGTGTTGGATGAGTGTTGGGCATTGGGGTTTTAAGACCATCTGGCCATAGACTGAGGTTGAGATGGAGGGATGGAGAGGCATTGAAAAAAAGCCACTCACCCTGATGACCTGAGTGAGGTCGTTGAACTTTTTTCTACATTGTCTATGGGTCCTGGGCACCATGCTTCTGGAGGAGACGCTCTGAGCCACCTCCCTCCACACTCTTCTGTAATCGCGCGGCAAAGGCCTCCTGCCACTCTCAGGGAAGAGTATAGATCTTCTGCGCTCCACCGTGCCAACCAGAGCCTCCAAGGCCCACTCGCTGAAGCGATGTGCTCGCTCCCTGGCCCTCTCCATAGTCCTTGGCTGCAAGATTTAGGCACAGGTCTCTCCAGGCCGAGATTCAAGGCTCCAATGAGCAGGGTGTGGCTGGAGTGCAAGATCGACATTCCCCTTTAGAACTGGCCGGCGCCAGTGTGTCTGTGTTCCATCGCTAACTGACAGCACCTGCTGCTGCGCCCGCGCTCTGAGTTAGCACCTCACTCCTCGGCCTTTGCGCCTTAAGAGAGGTGTGTAGCGCCTGATTTAGCGCTCCAATCAACTCCGGGAGTGATAAAAGCCAAGTTTGCAGTCGGAGGCGATAATTAGCGGCAGGCGCTAAACTTTGCGCACGGCCGATAATCGCGCCCCAAACGGGGCGATACTGAATTTTTCCCCCATAGACTCGTACAGCACAGAAGGAGGCCATTCGGCCCATCGTGCCTGTGCCGGCTCTTTGAAAGAGCTCTTCAATTAGTCCCACTCCCCTGCTCTTTCCCCAGAGCCCTGTTTTCCCTTTTCAAGTGTTTAACCAATTCCCTTTTGAAAGTTACTATTGAATCTGCTTCCACCGCCCTTTCAGGCAGCGCATTCCAGATCACAACAACTCGCTGCGTAACAAAAGTGTGTCCTCATCTCCCTCTGGTTCTTCTGCCAATTATCTTAAATCTGTGTCCTCTGGTTACCGACCCTCCTGCCAGTGGAAACAGTTTTTTTTAATTCATATATAGGATGTGGGCATTGCTGGCAAGGCCAGCATTTATTGCCCATCCCTAATTGCCCACGAGAAGGTGGTGGTGAGCCGCCTTCTTGAACCGCTGCAGTCCGTGTGGTGAAGGTGCTCCCACAGTGCTGTTAGGGAGGGAGTTCCAGGATTTTGACCCAGCGACGATGAAGGATCGGCCGATATACTTCCAAGTCGGGATGGTGTGTGACTTGGAGGGGAACTTGGATTTGGTGGTGTTCCCGTGCGCCTGCTGCCCTTGTCCTTCTAGGTGGAAGAGGTCGTGGGTTTGGGAGGTGCTGCCGAAGAAGCCTTGGCGAGTTGCTGCAGTGCATCTTGTAGATGGTACACACTGCAGCCACGGTATGCCGGTGGTGGAGGGAGTGAATGTTTAAGGTGGTGGATGGGGTGCCAATCAAGCGGGCTGCTTTGTCCTGGATGGTGTCGAGCTTCGAGTGTTGTTGGAGCTGCACTCATCCAGGCAAGTGGAGAGTATTCCATCACACTCCTGACTTCTGCCTTGTAGATGGTAGAAAGGCTTTGGGGAGTCAGGAGGTGAGACACTCGCCACAGAATACCCAGCCTCTGACCTGCTCTTGTTGCCACATTATTTATATGGCTGGTCCAGTTAAGTTTCTGGTCAATGGTGACCCCCAGGATGTTGATGGTGGGGGATTCGGTGATGGTCATACCATTGAATGTCAAGGGGAGGTGGTTAGACTCTCGCTCGTTGGAGATAGTCATTGCCTGGCACTTCTGTGGCGCGAATGTTACCTGCCACTTATCAGCCCAAGCCTGAACGTTGTCCAGGTCTTGTTGCATGCGGGCATGGACTGCTTCATTATCTGAGGAGTTGTGAATGGCGCTGAACATTGTGCAGTCATCAGTGAACATCCCCATTTCTGACCTTATGATGGGGGGACGGTCATTGATGAAGCAGCTAAAGATGGTTGGACCGAGGTCACTGCCCTGAGGAACTCCTGCAGCGATGTCCTGGGGCTGTGATGATTGACCTTCAACCACCACAACCATCTTCCTTTGTGCTAGGTATGACTCCAGCCAGTGGAGCGTTTTCCCCCTGATTCCCATTGACTTCAGTTTTACTAGGGCTCCTTGATGCCACACTCGGTCAAATGCTGCCTTGATGTCAAGGGCAGTCACTCTCACCTCACCTCTGGAATTCAGCTCCTTTGTCCATGTTTGGACCAAGGCTGTAATGAGGTTGGGAGCCGAGTGGTCTTCGCGGAACCCAAACTGGGCATCTGTGAGCAGGTGCCGCTTGATAGCACTGTCGATGACACCTTCCATCACTTTGCTGATGATCGAGGGTGGACTGATGGGACGGTAATTGGCTGGGTTGGATTTGTCCTGCTTTTTGTGGACAGGACATACCTGGGCAGTTTTCCACATTGTCGGATAGATGCCAGTGTTGTAGCTGTACTGGAACAGCTTAGCTAGAGGCGCGGCTAGTTCTGGAGCACAAGTCTTCAGCACGATAGCCAGGATGTTGTCGGGGCCCATAGCCTTTGCTGTATCCAGTGCGCTCAGCTGTTTCTTGATATCACGTGGAGTGAATCGAATTGGCTGAAGACTGGCTTCTGTGATGGTGGGGACCTCGGGAGTAGGCCGATATGGATCATCCACTCAACACTTCTGGCTGAAGATAAGAACATAAGAACATAAGAAATAGGAGCAGGAGTAGGCCAATCGGCCCCTCAAGCCTGCTCCGCCATTCAATAAGATCATGGCTGATCTGATCCTCACCTCAAATCTAAAGAACACAAGAAGTAGGAGCAGGACCCAGCCACTCAGCCCCTGGGCCCGCTCCGCCACCCACAGGGCCTTGACCGATCCGAACTCAGCCTCATGTCCAATTTCCTGCCCGCTCCCCGTAACAAAAAGCTGTAGAAGCTACATCATTAAATAAATTTAAAACAGAAATAGACAGTTTCCTAGAAGTAAAGGGCATTAAGGGTTACGGGGAGCGGGCAGGAATTTGGACATGAGTCTAGGTTCGGATCGGTCATGGCCCTGTGGGTAGTGGAGCGGGCCCAGGGACCGTGTAGGCTGATTCTGCTCCTATTTCGTGTGTGCAATTCTGTTAGATGCAGGAGATGGTTCTGTGATAGTAGATAGTAGATTGGCGGTTAGGATCAGATCAGCCATGATCTTATTGAATGGCGGAGCAGGCTCGAGGGGCCGATTGGCCTACTCCTGCTCCTATTTCTTATGTTCTTATGTTCTTATGTAACCCCTAATTCCCTTTACTTCTAGGAAACTGTCTATTTCTGTTTTAAATTTATTTAATGATGTAGCTTCCACAGCTTCCTGGGGCAGCAAATTCCACAGACCTACTACCCTCTGAGTGAAGAAGTTTCTCCTCATCTCAGTTTTGAAAGAGCAGCCCCTTATTCTAAGATTATGCCCCCTAGTTCTAGTTTCACCCATCCTTGGGAACATCCTTACCGCATCCACCCGATCAAGCCCCTTCACAATCTTATATGTTTCAATAAGATCGCCTCTCATTCTTCTGAACTCCGATGAGTAGAGTCCCAATCTACTCAACCTCTCCTCATATGTCCACCCCCTCATCCCCGGGATTAACCGAGTGAACCTTCTTTGTACTGCCTCGAGAGCAAGTATGTCTTTTCTTAAGTATGGACACCAAAACTGTATGCAGTATTCCAGGTGCGGTCTCACCAATACCTTATATAACTGCAGCAATACCTCCCTGTTTTTATAATCTATCCCCCTAGCAATAAAAGCCAACATTCCGTTGGCCTTCTTGATCACCTGCTGCACCTGCATACTAACTTTTTGATTTTCTTGCACTAGGACCCCCAGATCCCTTTGTACTGCAGTACTTTCCAGTTTCTCGCCATTAAGATAATAACTTGCTCTCTGATTTTTCCTGCCAAAGTGCATAACCTCACATTTTCCAATATTGTATTGCATCTGCCAAATCTCCGCCCACTCACCCAGCCTGTCTATATCCCCTTGTAGGTTTTTTATGTCCTCCTCACTTTCTACTTTCCCTCCCATCTTTGTATCATCTGCAAACTTTGATATGTTACACTCGGTCCCCTCCTCCAAATCGTTAATATAGATTGTAAAGAGTTGGGGACCCAGCACCGACCCCTGCGGAACACCACTGGCTACTGGTTGCCAGTCCGAGAATGAACCATTTATCCCAACTCTCTGCTTCCTGTTAGATAACCAATCCTCCACCCATGCCAGAATATTACCCCCAATCCAGTGATTTTTTATCTTGAGCAATAATCTTTTATGTGGCACCTTGTCGAATGCCTTCTGGAAGTCTAAATACACTACGTCCACTGGTCCAAGTTGGTTGCAAACGCTTCAGCCTTGTCTTTTGCACTCACGTGCTGGGCTCCACCCATCATTGAGGATGGGGATATTCATGGAGCCTCCTCCTCCCGTTAGTTGTTTAATGGTCCAGCCCCATTCATGACTGGATGCGACAGGACTGCAGAGCTTTGATCTGATCCCTTGATTGTGGGATCGCTTAGCCCTGTCTATAGCATGCTTCTTCCACTTTTTAGCATGCATGTAGTCCTGTGTTGCAGCTTCCCCAGGTTGGCACCTCATTTTTAGGTATGCCTGGTGCTGCTCCTCTACACTCCTTGTCGAACCACTGTTTTTCCCTGGCTTGATGGTAATGGTAGAGCGAGGGATATGAGGTTACAGATTGTGGTGGAATACAATTCTGCTGCTGTTGATTGCCCACAGCGCCTCATGGATGCCCAGTTTTGAGCTGCTAGATCTGTTCTGAATCTATCCCATTTAGCACGGTGGTAGTGCCACACAACATGATGGAGGGTGTCCTCAGTGTGAAGATGGGACTTCGTCTCCACTAATGGCTGTGCGGTGGTCACTGCGACCAATACTGTCATGGACAGATGGATTGGTGAGGACGAGGTCAAGTAGGTTTTTCCCCTCGTGTTGGTTCTCTCACCACCTGTTGCAGGTCCAGACTGGCAGTTATGTCCTTCAGGACTCGGCCAGCTGTGGTGCTACCGAGCCACTCTTGGTGATGGACATTGAAGTCCCCCACCCAGAGTACATTCTGTGCCCTTGCTACACTCAGTGCTTCTTCAACATGGAGGAGTACTGATTCATCAGCTGAGGGAGGGCAGTAGGTGGTAATCAGGTTTCCTTGCCCATGGGGTCCAGAGTCAATGTTGAGGACTCCCAGGGCCACTCCTTCCCGACTGTACCACTACCCCTGGTGGGTCTGTCCTGCCGGTGGGACAGGACATACCCAGGGATGGTGATGGAGGAGTTTGGGGCATTGGCTGAAAGGTATGATTTTGTGAGTATGTTGGTGAGGAGGACTGTGCAGGGTCGAGTGGGCTGTTCCCGTGTCCATAGCCGGTGCCGAGGTCGATGCCGGGTGGTTCATCTGGTTTCATTCTTTTTCGTAGCGGTTTGTTACAACTGAGTGGCTTGCTAGGCCAGTTAAGAGCAATCACATATAGGCCAGACCAGGTAAGGACAGCAGATTTCCTTCCCAGTTTCCTTCCCTAAAGGACATCAGTGAACCAGATGGGTTTTTACAACAATCTGATAGTTTCATGGTTACCATTACTGATACTAGTAATTATTCAATTAATTGAATTTAAATTCCCCAGCTGCTGTGGTGGGATTTGAACTCACGTCTCTGGATCATTAGTCCAGGCCTCTGGATTACTAGCCCAGTGACATTACCACTACACTACCGTTTCTCCCCATTTACTCTGTAAAAATAAAACAAAAAAGGTGACTCAACCGTGGCTAACAAGGGAAATTAGGGATAGCATAAGATCCAAGGAGAGGACATATAAATTGGCCAGAAAATGCAGCAAACCTGAGGATTGGGAACAGTTTAGGATTCAGCAAAGGAGGACAAAGGGATTAATTAAGAGGGGGGAAATAGAATATGAGAGTAAGTTTGCAGGGAACATAAAAACTGACTGTAAAAGCTTCTATAGATATGTGAAGAGAAAAAGATTGGTGAAGTCAAGTCAAGAAGAAGAAGAAGAAGAAGAAGAAGAAGGAGGTCCCTTGCAGTCAGAATCAGGGGAAATTATAATGGGGAACAAAGAAATGGCAGACCAATTAAATACATACTTTGGTTCTGTCTTCACAAAGGAGAACACAATTAACCTCCCAAAGATGTCGGGGAACATAGGGTCTAATGAGAGGGAGGAACTGAATGAAATCAGTATTTGTAGGGAAATGGTGTTAGGGAAATTGATGGGATTGAAGGCCGATAAATCCCCAGGGCCTGATAATCTACATCCTAGGGTACTTAAGGAAGTGGCCCTAGAAATAGTAGATGCATTGCTGGTCATCTTCCAAAATTCTATAGACTCTGGAACAGTTCCCATGGATTGGAGGGTAGCTAATGTAACCCCACTATTTAAAAAAGGTGGTAGAGAGAAAACGGGGAATTATAGACCGGTAAGTCTGACATCGGTAGTGGGGAAAACGCTAGAGTCCATTATAAAAGATGTAATAGCAGAGTCCTTGGAAAACAGTGACAGGATCGGACAAAGTCAACATGGATTTACAAAAGGTAAATCATGCTTGACTAATCTACTGGAATTTTTTGAGGATGTAACTGGTAGAATAGATAAGGGAGAACCAATGGATGTGGTGTATTTGGACTTTCAGAAGGCTTTTGATAAGGTCCCGCATAAGAGATTGGCATGCAAAGTTAAAGCACATGGGATTGGGGGTAAGGTACTGACTTGGATAGAGAACTGGTTGGCAGACAGGAAGCAAAGAGTTGGAATAAACGGGTGTTTTTCCGAGTGGCAGGCAGTGGATAGGTTGACGATGGATAGGCAATGGCAAACATTCAAAGATCGCATGGATGAACTACAGAATTTGTTCATCCCTGTCTGGCATAAAAATAAAACAAAAAAGGTGACTCAACCATGGCTGAAAAGGGAAATCAGGGATAGCATAAGATCCAAGGAGAGGACATATAAATTGGCCTGAAAAAGCAGTAAACCTGAGGATTGGGAGTAGTTTAGGATTCAGCAAAGGAGGACAAAGGGATTAATTAAGAGGAGGAAAATAGAGTACGAGCGTAAGCTTACAGGGAACATAAAAACTGACTGTAAAAGCTTTTATAAATATGTGAAGAGAAAAAGATTGGTGAAGTCAAGCATAGGTCCCTTGCAGTCAGAATCAGGGGAATTTATAATGGGGAACAAAGAAATGGCAGACCAATTAAATACATACTTTGGTTCTGTCTTCACAAAGGAGAACACAAATAACTTCCCAGAGATGTCGGGGAACATAGGGTCTAATGAGAGGGAGGAACTGAATGAAATCAGTATTTGTAGGGAAATGGTGTTAGGGAAATTGACGGCATTAAAGGCCAATAAATCCCCAGGGCCTGATAATCTACATCCTAGGGTACTTAAGGAAGTGGCCCTAGAAATAGTAGATGCATTGCTGGTCATCTTCCAAAATTCTATAGACTCTGGAACAGTTCCCATGGATTGGAGGGTGGCTAATGTTACCCCTCTGTTCAAAAAAGGTGGTAAAGTTTAAACAGGGAATTATAGCCTGACATCGGTTGTGGGGAAAATGCTAGAGTCCATTATAAAAGATGTAATAGCAGAGCACTTGGAAAACAGTGACAGGATTAGACAAAGTCAACATGGATTTACAAAAGGTAAATTGTGCTTGACTAATCTACTGGAATTTTTTGAGGATGTAACTGATAGAATAGATAAGGGAGAACCAGTGGATGTGGTGTATTTGGACTTTCAGAAGGCTTTCGATAAGGTCCCGCATAAGAGATTAGCGTGTAAAGTTAAGGCACATGGGATTGGGGCCAAGGTACTGACTTAGATAGAGAACTGGCTGGCAGACAGGAAGCAAAGAATTGGAATAAATGGGTCTTTTTCCAAGTGGCAGGCAGTGACTAGTGGGGTTCCGCAGGGATCGGTCCTAGGACCCCAGCTATTCACTATATATATTAATGATCTAGACAAGGGAACTAGATGTAATATCTCCAAGTTTGCAGACGACACAAAGCTGGGTGGGCGTGTGTGCTGCGAGGCGGATGCCAAGAAACTCCAGTATGATTTGGACAGGTTGGGTGATTGGGCAGATGCATGGCAGATACAGTATAATGTGGATAAATGCGAGGTTATCCACTTTGGTGGCAAAAACAGAAAGGCAGATTATTATCTGAACGGCAATAGTTTGGGAGAAGGGGAAGTGCAATGAGACCTGGGTGTCCTTGTGCACCAGTTGCTGAAGGTAAGCATGCAGGTGCAGCAGGCGGTTAAGAAGGCAAATGGTATGTTGGCCTTCATAGCGAGAGGATTCGAGTACAGGAGCAAGGATGTCTTGCTGCAGCTGTACAGGGCATTGGTGAGACCACACCTTGAGTATTGTGTGCAGTTTTGGTCGCCTTCTCTGAGGAAGGATGTTATTGCCATGGAGAGAGTGCAGCGAAGATTTACCAGACTGATACCTGGGATGGCAGGAATGACGTATGAGGAGAGATTGGGTCAATTGGGCTTATACTCGCTGGAGTTTAGAAGAATGAGAGGAGATCTCATTGAAACTTATAAAATTCTAACAGGGCTAGACAGACTGGATGCAGGAAGTATGTTCCCGATGGCGGGTGAGTCCAGAACAAGAGGTCACAGTCTAAAGATAAGGGGTAAGCCATTTAGGACAGAGATGAGAAGGAATTTCTTCACCCAGAGAGTGGTGAACCTGTGGAATTCTCTACCACAGAAGGCAGTTGTGGCCAAGTCAGTAAATATATTCAAGAAGGAGTTAGATATATTTCTTAAGGCTAAAGGTATCAAGGGATATGGGGAGAAGGCAGGGACAGGGTACTGAGTTTGGATGATCAGCCATGATCTCATCGAATGGCGGAGCAGGCTCGAGGGGCCGAATGGCCTACTCCTGCTCCTATCTTCTATGTTTCTATGACTAGTGGGGTACCGCAGGGATCGGTGCTATGACCCCAGCTATTCACAATATATATTAATGATCTAGACGAGGGAACTAGATGTAATGGGGGAAAAATTCAGTTGGGTGCGCCTCCCGTTAGCGCCTTAAGAGGGCGCTAATGGGACGCAAAGCAGCTAGCGCCCGGGCGCAGCGATGTTTGCGCCGCTCGCGAACTTAACTAGACATTTTGCGGCAGCGCTAAACTTTATCGCCGCAATCTCCTGCGCCGGCAGCTCATGACTTCACTCGAGTGCGCAACGCCCCGGTATCGCCCCGGAGCGGATATTGAGTGGCGCCCCCTGCCTTACCGCCTGACGCTAGCAACAACAGGTTGAGGGGAGCGTTCTGCAGTCATGAAGGGAAAGGGGGAGCGCTATTTAAAGGTGACCGCTTCCTGCCTTTTATTGTTGGTGCCATTTTTGAACTATGCATTCTGAGAGAGAGAGGGAGAGACTTCTGGAGAGATTCAACATTGTGTGAAGGAGTTTTGGGTACTGAGCAGCACTTTGCAGGTTCATTTTGATTTGCCATTCCTTGTATCGATTTAGCAGAGACTCTTGGGGCTGCACTCTGAGCTCTTTGCCTGGTACTCTCCATTGTTCTTTCCAGCACATTTGATGTGCAGGTCTCTCCAGGCCGAGAATCAAGGCTGCAATGAGCAGGATGTGGATGGAAAGCAAGATTAACCATCCCCTTTAAGAACTGGCCCGTGCCATTGTGTGTGTGTTCCATTGCTGACTGACATTACATGAGCTTCGCCAGCGCTCTGAGGTAGCGCCTCGCTCCTCGGCCTTTGCGCCTTAAGACAGGTGTAAAGCGCCTGATTTAGCGCTGCAATCACCTCCAGGGGCGATAAAAGTCAAGTTTGCAGTCGGTGGCGATAATTAGCGCCAGGCGCTAATTTTTTTGCGCCCGGACGATATTTGCGCCCCAAATGGGGCGCGACTGAATTTTTCCCCCAATATCTCTAAGTTTGCAGATGACACAAAGCTAGCTGGGCGTGTGTGCTGTGAGGAGGATGCAGAGAAACTCCAGTATGATTTGGACAGGTTGGGTGATTGGGCAGATGCATGGCAGATGCAGTATAATGTGGATAAATGTGAGGTTATCCACTTTGGTGGCAAAAGCAGGAAGACACATTATTATCTGAATGGCAATAGATTGGGAAAAGGGGAAGTGCAACGAGACCTGGGTGTCCTTGTGCACCAGTCGCTGAAGTTAAGTATGCAGGTGCAGCAGACGGTTAAGAAGGCAAATGGTATGTTGGCCTTCATAGCGAGAGGATTCGAGTACAGGAGCAGGGATGTCTTGCTGCAGTTGTACAGGGCCTTGGTGAGACCACACCTTGAGTATTGTGTGCAGTTTTGTTCGCCTTATCTGAGAGAGGATGTTCTTGCCATGGAGGGAGTGCAGCGAAGATTCACCAGACTGATACCTGGGATGGCAGGAATGACGTATGAAGAGAGATTGGGTCGATTAGGCTTATATTCGCTAGAGTTTAGAAGAATGAGAGGGGATCTCATTGAAACTAATAAAATTCGAACAGGACTAGACAGACTAGATGCAGGAAGGATGTTCCCGATGGCGGGGGAGTCCAGAACCAGGGGTCACAGTCTAAGGATAAGGGGTAAGCCATTCAGGACAGAAATGAGGAGGAATTTCTTCACCCAGAGAGTGGTGAACCTGTGGAATTCTCTACCACAGAAGGCAGTTGAGGCCAATTCATTAAATATATTCAAGAAGGAGTTAGATATATTTCTTAAGGCTAAAGGGACCAAGGGATATGGGGAGAAAGCAGGGACAGGGTACTGAATTTGGATGATCAGCCATGATCGCATTGAATGGGGAGCAGGCTTGAGGGGCCGAATGGCCTACTCCTGCTCCTATCTTCTATGTTTCTATGTTTCTATCAAAGCCCCTCATAAAGAAAGACTTGCATTTATATAGCATCATGCACGTGTAGTCACTGTTATAATGTTGGAAACACGGCAGCCAATTTTCACACAGCAAGCTCCCACAAACAGCAATGTAATAATGACCAGATAATCTGTTTTTCGTGATGTTGGTTGAGGGATAAATATTGGCCCCAGGACACCGGGGAGAACTTCCCTGCTCTTCTTTGAAATAGTGCCATGGGATGTTTTGCGTCCACCTGATTGAGCAGACGGGGCCTTGGTTTATCTGAAAGACGGCATCTCTGACAGATCAGCACTCCCTCAGTACTGCCCCTCCAACAGTGCGGCACTCCCTCAGTACTGCCCGTCCGACAGTGCGGCGCTCCCTCAGTACTGCCCCTCCGACAGTGCGGCGCTCCCTCAGTACTGCCCCTCCAACAGTGCAGAGCTCCCTCAGCACTGCCCCTCCAACAGTGCAGCGCTCCCTCAGTACTGCCCCTCCGACAGTGCAGCACTCCCTCAGTACTGCCCCTCCAACAGTGCAGCGCTCCCTCAGTACTGCCCCTCCGACAGTGCAGCGCTCCATCAGCACTGCCCCTCCGACAGTGCAGCGCTCCCTCAGTACTGCCCCTCCAACAGTGGATGAGGGGACTAAATGTAACATTTCCAAATTTGCTGATGATACAAAGCTAGGTGGCAGTGCCAGTTGTGAAGAGGATGTGAAGAGGATGTGAAGAGGCTTCAAGGGGATCTCGACAGGCTCAGTGAATGGGCGAGAACATGGCAGATGGAATATAATGTGGATAAATGTGAAGTTATCCACTTTGGTAGAAAAAACAGAAAGGCAGAGTATTTCCTGAATGGTGAAAGATTGGGGAATGCAGATGCTCAAAGGGTCCTGGGTGTCCTTGTACATGAGTCACTGAAAGTGAATGTGCAGGTGCAGCAAGCCATTAGGAAGGCAAATGGTATGCTGGCCTTCATTACAAGAGGATTTGAGTACAGGAGTAAAGAAGTCTTACTCCAATTATATAGGGCCCTGGTAAGACCACGCCTGGAGTACTGTGTACAATTTTGGTCTCCTTACCTAAGGAAGGATATACTTGCCATAGAGGGAGTGCAACGAAGGTTCACGAGATTGATTCCTGGGATGGCGGGACTGTCGTATGAGAAGAGATTGAGTAAACTAGGCCTGTATTCTCTTGAATTCAGAAGAATGAGAGGGGATCTCATTGAAGCATACAAAATTATTACAGGGCTTGATAGGGTGGATGCTGGGAGAATGTTTCCCTTGGCTGGGGAGTCTAGAACCAGGGGCCACAGCCTCAGGATAAAGGGTAGGCCATTCAGGACTGAGATGAGAAGAAATTTCTTCACACAGAGGGTGATGAATCTTTGGAATTCTCTACCCCAGAGGGCTGTAGAGGCTTAGTCATTGGGTATATTCAAAACAGAAGTCGATAGATTTCTGACTAGTAAGGGCATCAAGGGATATGGCGATAGGGTCGGTGAATGGAGTTGAGGCAGAAGATCAGCCATGATCTCATTGAATGGCGGAGCAGGCTCGAAGGGCCGAATGGCCGACTCCTGCTCCTATTTCTTAGTGCAGCGCTCCCTCATTACTGCCCCTCTGACAGTGCGGCGCTCCCTCAGTACTGCCCCTCCGACAGTGCAGCACTCCCTCAGTACTGCCCCTCCGACAGTGCAGCACTCCCTCAGTACTGCCCCTCCGACAGTGCAGCACTCCCTCAGTACTGACCCTCCGACAGTGCAGCACTCCCTCAGTACTGCCCCTCCTACAGTGCAGCACTCCCTCAGTACTGCCCCTCTGACAGTGCAGCGCTCCCTCAGTACTGCCCCTCTGACAGTGCGGCGCTCCCTCAGTACTGCCCCTCCGACAGTGCAGCACTCCCTCAGTACTGCCCCTCCGACTGTGCAGCACTCCCTCAGTACTGCCCCTCCGACAGTGCAGCACTCCCTCAGTACTGACCCTCCGACAGTGCAGCACTCCCTCAGTACTGCCCCTCCGACAGTGCGGCGCTCCCTGAGTACTGACCCTCTGACAGTGCAGCGCTCCCTCAGTACTGCCCCTCCGACAGTGCGGCACTCCCTCAGTACTGCCCCTCTGACAGTGCCGCACTCCCTCAGTACTGCCCCTCCGACAGTGCAGCACTCCCTCAGTACTGCCCCTCCGACAGTGCGGCGCTCCCTCAGTACTGCCCCTCCGCAGTGCGGCGCTCCCTTAGTACTGCCCCTCCGACTGTGCGGTGCTCCCTCAGTACTGCCCCTCCGACAGTGCGGCGCTCCCTCAGTACTGCCCCTCCGACAGTGCGGCGCTCCCTCAGTACTGCCCCTTCGACAGTGCGGCGCTCCCTCAGTACTGCCCCTCCGACAGTGCGGCGCTCCCTCAGTACTGCCCCTGCGACAGTGCAACACTCCCTCAGTACTGCCCCTCCGACAGTGCAGCACTCCCTCAGTACTGACCCTCCGACAGTGCGGCGCTCCCTCAGTACTGACCCTCTGACAGTGCAGCGCTCCCTCAGTACTGCCCCTCCGACAGTGCGGCACTCCCTCAGTACTGCCCCTCTGACAGTGCAGCGCTCCCTCAGTACTGTCCCTCCGACAGTGCGGCGCTCCCTCAGTACTGCCCCTCCGACAGTGCAGCGCTCCCTCAGTACTGCCCCTCCGACAGTGCAGCGCTCCCTCAGTACTGTCCCTCCGACAGTGCGGCGCTCCCTCAGTACTGCCCCTCCGACAGTGCAGCGCTCCCTCAGTACTGCCCCTCCGACAGTGCGGTGCTCCCTCAGTACTGTCCCTCCGACAGTGCGGCACTCCCTCAGTACTGTCCCTCCGACAGTGCGGTGCTCCCTCAGTACTGTCCCTCCGACAGTGCAGCGCTCCCTCAGTACTGTCCCTCCGACAGTGCGGTGCTCCCTCAGTACTGCCCCTCCGACAGTGCAGCGCTCCCTCAGTACTGCCCCTGCGACAGTGCAGCGCTCCCTCAGTACTGCACTGGGAGTGTCAGCCTGGATTATTATGCTCAATTCTCTGGCGTGGGACCTGAACCCACTGACCTCCTGACTCAGAGGTGAGCGCTATCCACTGAGCCACAGCTGACACTGAGGCAGACACATGTAAATCAGTTCCATCTTGCCTTTTTGTCCAGCTCCTTCTGAGATCTCCGAAGCTCTTTGGTTTGAGTGCGAAGCATCACTCAGCCTTAATGGGATTGCATCAGCAGTAATAAATTGATGCTGATGGGTTTGAATTCTTTCATGTTTTATGTGATTGTGGGGTTTAATCTTAATGGGCTGGTTCCTGGAACACAGGAAACGGAAGGTCACACAGAGTAAACAGTCCAGGCCCTCGTTACTCTGCAGTCGTGGTGCAGTATTGCCTTACGCTATCTTTGTCTGGCAACATGTGAAAAGTTTGCATTTCTGTAGCGCCTTTCTCAACCTCATGACGTCCCAAAGCGCTTTACAGCCACTGAAGTGCTTTGTGAAGTGCAGTCACTGCTGTAATGTGGGAAACGCGGCATGCCAATTTGCGTACAGCAAGCTCCCACAAACGGCAATGTGATAATGGCCAGGTAAATCTGTTTTTTTCAGTGATGTTGGTTGTGGGATAAATATTGGCCCCCAATGGGGAGAACTCCCTCTGCTCTTCTTCAAAATAGTGGCCACGGGATCTTTTACGTCCACCTGCAAGAGCAGACGGGGCCTCGGTTTAATGTCTCAATCTGAGAGGTTTTTTTTAATTAATTCACAGGATGTGGCGAGGCCAGTATTTATTGCCCATCCCTAATTGCCCTGGTGGTGGTGGTGGGCTATTTCAGAGGGGCAGTTAAAAGTCAACCACATTGCTGAGAGTCTGGAGTCACATATAGACCAGACAAGGATGGGGGATTTCCTTCCCTAAATGACATTAGTGAACCAGATGGGTTTGTTATGACAATCTGATAGTTTCATAATCACCATTACTGATAGTCGCTTTTTATTTCAGATTTATTTTGAATTGAATTTAAATTTCCCCAGCTGCCATGGTGCGGATTTGAACTTGGATCACCAGATCTATTAAGTTCAGACCTCTGGATTAACTCGTCCTAGTAATATAACCACTATGCTACCGTACCCCTTAACAGTGGAACAACTCCCTCAGTGCTGCATTGGGAGTCTCAGCCTGCTTAATGTACTACAACATCGACAAAAGTGAGAAGTCGCACAACACCAGGTTATAGTCCAACAGTTTTATTTGAAATCACGAGCTTTCGGAGCTGCTGCTCCTTCGTCAGGTGAAGTGAAGGAATACGAATCGGCAAAGCATATATAGACAGAGAACAATGCCTGTGTAGCGTACAATGTCAGACGACTACAGTTAATCTTTCTGACTGCCTTTTATCACACCTCGGCAGAGAAACAATCAGGTCAGGAAGGCATTATATCAAAGACATAGCAAAATACAACTGAGACAATGAGGTGGGGTCACAGGGGGTCTAATGTGTCAAATGCAGTCTGTATGGAAAACCATAAACTTTAAAATTTTTACTTTTTTTTACTGGAAATCACATCTGTGAACAAGCCAACGACGACTCGAGTCTGGATGACTCTACGTCATGTAGCGTGACATGAACCCAAGATCCTGGTTGAGGCCGTCCTCATGGGTGTGGAACTTGGCTATCAGTTTCTGCTCGATGATTTTGCGTTGTCGTGTGTCTCGAAGGCCGCCTTGGAGAACGCTTACCCGCAGATGGTTGGCTGTGAAGCGCTTTGGGAATGTCCTGAGGTTGTGAGAGGCGCTATAGAAATGCAAGCTCTTTATCAACGATCCTACTCGCCTTGATTAACTGGAGAGACGGGGAAATGAAATGAAACGTGCACAAGTCACGACGACAGAGAGAGAATTGCGGATGTGTGATTTGTACTTCCTCGGGGACTTTTTTCTTGCACAAGTAACTGCTGTGCTGTGCCAATGTGAGCCAACACTCCAGGCTCCATGGTTTGTCTGAGTAGTTTTTTGTGGCTGTTCGGCCATCGCAGGTTGTCGAGCTTAAGCTGTTCAATTTCCACTGAATGCAGCATTAGCTGACTTCAGTTAGGCTCACGCGACTGGTGCTACGGTTAACCTCAGCGTTCCTGGACCAAGGTGCTAGAAGAAAGAATAGAACGAAAGGCTTGCATTTATATAGCACCTTTCATGGTAACTTATTCCGCGGTTCTGTTGTCCTCTGGGTGAAGAAAACTCCACTTGGTTTTCATTCATACTCCCAAATTTTTTAATTTTAACTTGGGTCCCCTGGTAGTTGAATAGTAAGTCCGGATTTGCCTTAGATGTTTCTCAATGGGTCGCACTCTCATGCTCTGATGGCAGGAGGTTTGTGGGTTCAAGTCCCACTCCATGAGACTTGAGCACAAACATCTAAGCTGACTCAGTGCAGTGCTGAGGGAGTGCTGCACTGTCGGAGGTGCCGTCTTTCAGATGAGACGTTAAACCGAGGTCCCAATGGCCAATATTTATCCCTCAATCAACATCACTAAAAAAAAACAGATGATCTGGTCATTATCACATTGCTGTTTGTGGGAGCTTGCTGTGCGCAAATTGGCTGCCGCGTTTCCTACATTACAACAGTGACTGCACTTCAAAAAGTACTTCATTGGCTGTGAAGCGCTTTGGGACGTTCGGTGGTCGTGAAAGGCGCTATAGAAATGCAAGTCTTTCTTTTTTATGATGAGAACGAGGGGACATCATTTTAAAGTTAGAGCTAGGTCATTTAGGAGGGAAATTAGGAAGCACTTTTTCACACAAAGAGTAATCGAAATCTGGAATCCGCTCCCCCAAAAAAGGCTGTGGGACAATTGGAGCTTTCATGACTGAGCTGGATAGATTTTTGTTGGGTAAGGGGTATCAGGGGATATGGAGCAAAGGCGGGGAAATGGAGCTGAGATGTAGAGCAGCCAATTGAATGGTGGAGCAGCCTCGAGGGGCTGAATGGCCTACGCCTGTTCCTATGTTCTGACAATGGCCAGCCACCCCATTCCTTATTAATGTACGTCCCCTTCCATCCCGAACCAAAATATGAACCATGGAGGTTTATCGCACAGAAAGAGGCCATTCGGCCCATCGAATCTGCGCCATCTATTTGTCAGAGCAATGCAAGACTAACCTCATTGCCCCGCGCTTTCCCCACAGCCCTGCATCTCCCTCCGGTTCAAATATTTATTCACTTTTCCCCTTAAGCGATGCAATTCAATCCGGAGAAGTGTGAGGTAATGCATTTGGGGAGGGCTAACAAGGCAAGGGAATACACATTAAATGGTAGGACACTGAGAAGTGTAGAGGAACAAAGGGATCTTGGAGTGCATGTCCACAGATCCCTGAAGGTAGCAGGACAGGTAGATAAGGTGGTTAAGAAGGCATACGGGATACTTGCCTTTATTAGCCGAGGCATAGAATATAAGAGCAGGGAGGTTATGCTTGAACTGTATAAAACACTAGTTAGGCCACAGCTAGAGTACTGTGTACAGTTCTGGTCACCACATTACAGGAAGGATATGATCGCACTAGAGGGGGTACAGAGGAGATTTACCAGGATGTTGCCAGGACTGGGGAATTTTAGCTATGAGGAAAGATTGGATAGGCTGGGGTTGTTTTCTTTGGAACAGAGGAGGCTGAGGGGAGATTTAATTGAGGTGTATAAAATTATGAGGGGCCGAGATAGAGTGGATAGGAAGGACCTATTTCCCTAGCAGAGAGGTCAATAACCAGGGGGGCATAGATTTAAAGTAGTTGGTAGAAGGATTAGAGGGGAGTTGAGGAGAACTTTATTCACCCAGAGGGTGGTGGGGGTCTGGAACTCACTGCCTGAAAGGGTGGTAGAGGCAGAAACCCTCATCACATTTAAAAAGTACTTGGATGTGCACTTGAAGTGCCGTAACCTACAGGGCTACGGACCAAGAGCTGGAAAGTGGGATTAGGCTGGATTAGGCTCTTTGTAGGCCGGCACGGACACGATGGGCCGAATGGCCTCCTTCTGTGTTGTAAATCTCTATGATTCTATGATTAGTCATGCCCAGCACCAACAACCCTCTGCTTGGAGAAATTCCTCCTAACCTTCACTCCTTTAAATTGAGACGCCCTAGTCACTGATCCCACAAACAGAAGAAATAATCGGTCCCCATTCTCCCCGTGAAAAGAAAGTTACCTGCTTATCTTCCGAGGGTGCGGAAGGGATCAGAGCCTCTTATGTCAGCAACCTTGATTAAAAAGGGAAGCGGTTGTTTCCTGAATTGTTCTGTATCATGTACGCGGGAAAAAAACCAACAGCTGCTGAGTTAACTACTTTCTGTTCTCCATTATCAATCCATTTGCTGGGCTGTAGTTTCCATTGAACACGGAAGGATCACTCCACGTTACCCGCCACATCTATTAAAAGCTCCTCGAGACCAGCCTGGTTCGAAATGAAGCAGACAAACATTCCCAACGCGTCAATTCTGGTCAGTCGGTTTCACATTCCTCAACTCTAACAGAGCTGGATTGTCGGAGCCCGTAGCTCAGGGGTCACTTTAATTTTCTGAAGTTTATACGCGATTCCCTTCATGTGCAATAAAAACCGAGACACAAGAGCAGGAGCAGGGATCAAGGGTTGGCTCTCTGATTGGCAGGATGTGACAAAGGGCCATTCCCCAGGGATCTGATCTTGGGGGGCGGGGGCCTCAACCTTTCTCCAATATTTATTAATGACTTGGAGGAAGGGAGAGCCAGCCGCATATCCAGGTTTGCTGATGACACTAAGTTCGGAGTAAGTTGTGTAGATGGAAGCAGGCAGTTTCAAAGGGACATAGGCAGATGAAGCGAGTGGGCAAAAACTGTGGCAAAGGGAGTTCAATGTGAGGTCACCCACTTTGGACCCAAGAAAGATAGATCAGAGTATTTTCTAAATGGGATCCCAAAGATTCCAGTCCACTATTTCATAAAGAAAGGCTTGCATTTCTATAGCGCCTTTCACTGCCTCAGGACGTCCCAAAACACTTTACAGCCAATGAAGTACTTCTGAAGTGGAGTCACTGTTGTAATGTAGGAAACGCAGCAGCCAATTTGCGCACAGCAAGCTCCCACAAACAGCAATGAGATAATGTCCAGATAATCTGTCTTTTTAGTGATGTTGGTTGAGGGATAAATATTGGCCCCAGGACACCAGGGAGAACTCCCCCTGCTCTTCTTCAAAATAGTGGCCGTGGGATCTTTTGCATCCACCTGAGAGAGCAGACGGGGCCTCGGTTTAACGTCACATCTGAAAGACGGCACCTCCGACAGTGCGGCACTCCCTCAGTACTGCCCTGGAGTGTCAGCCTAGATTTGTTGTGCTCAAGTCTCTTGGAATGGGACTTGAACCCACAACCTTCTGACTGCAGAGTGCAAGAGTGCTACCCACTGAGCCCCAGCTGTCACAGGAGAGCAGGGGAGTTCTCCCCGGTGTCCTGGCCAATATTTATCCCTCAACCAGCACCTGTGATGGTTATTATCACATTGCTGCTTGTGGCTTGGCTGAGATTGACCAACAGCAGGGACCAGGTGTTGAAGCTTGGACCTTTCCAGGTCTGTATGGCTCAGTACCACACTGCGTGAAGCGTTAGTAGAAGCTGGAAGGAGGTTACCGCTTGTTTTTGAGCAAACCAATAGGAGACAGAACTGAAGATGACTTTCCTTCCGCCAGGAGGAACCTGACCTCAGCTAAGCACTGCCGTAGGGAGTCTAGAACCGGGGAGTCACAGTCTCAGAATAAGGGGTCGGCCATTTAGGGCTGAGATGAGGAGAAATTTCTTCACTCAGGGGGTGGTGAATCTTTGGAATTCTCTCCCCCAGAGGGCTGTGGATGCTCAGTCGTTGAGTATATTCAAGACTGAGAGATAGATTTTTGGACTCAAGGAGAGCGAGCGGGAAAGTGGAGTTGAGGTCGATGATCAGTCATGATCTTATTGAATGGTGGAGCAGGCTCGAGGGGCCGAATGGCCGACTCCTGCTCCTAATTCTTAGGTTCTTGAGATCAACAACTCAACAAGGTACAGGGAAGACGATTGAATTAGAGACAAGAGTCTCACAATCCACTGGGTTCTCGTTCGCTATTCCAAGGGAACCTTTTTGACCTTTGAGTATCTTTACGCAGCAGATGGGGTAGAAACATCACACTTCAGAGAGTAAAGAAAGTCATTCCCTCGGGCGAGTGGGTCAATGACCAGAGGCCAGAGATTCAAAAATCATCGTCAAAAGATCTCGAGGGGAGATGAGGAGAAATGTTTTCACTCGGAGAGTTGTGGGGATCGGGAACGCTCGACCTGAACAGGTGGTGGAAGCTGATTCCATCAATAATTTTAAAGGGAGTTGGACGGGTTCTGGAGGATGAGGAGCTGACAGGGTCACGGACAAAAAGCGGGGGATGTGGGACTGAGCACGACTGATCTTTCACAGAGCCAGCACAGGCACAACGGGCCGAATGGCCTCCTTCCATGCAGCAAGTTTCGATGATTCTTGATGTCAACAGCACACGAAAAAAACAAAAACCTCTTGGAACTTTAACCAGCACGAGTTGCACTGAAAGGTCAAGAGAGATTATATTAGAGAAACAAATGTATATTTGAAGAAAAGCCACAGGGGCTTAACTTGGCAGAGTTCTAATGATGCTCATCGCTGTTTTGATAAGTGAAATCCTCGCGTAATGGGGGATTAGGCAGCTTGCCACTGCTGCGTGGCGCGCACATTCCAAGACCAACAGGGATGAACATTTATTGACCTTGAAGTTCGTGGGCCCCCCCCCCCCCCCGCCTCACGGGAGCAGCTCAGTCACAACACATCAGGAAGAATGCCTCGCACCTCCCCGCCTCCGTCACAGCCTCGACAACCTGCTTAGCGACAAAATCCCATGCCAAGTCGTTCTGATCGCCACTGCGCATTGGCGCTGTTAATAAACTTTATTCTCATAATATCCATAGCTGACATCCTGCTGCATGCCACCACCAACAAACTATAAGATTTATATAGCGCCTGCCGCATCCAAACAACAACTTGTATTTATACAGCGCCTTTAATGTAGTAAAACCTCCCAAGGTGCTTCACAGGAGCGATTATCAGAAGAAATTTGACATCGAGCCACATAGGGAGATATTAGGATAGGTGACCAAAATCTTGGTCAAAGAGGTAGATTTTAAGGAGCGTCTTAAAGGAGGAGAGAGAGGCGGAGAGGTTCAGGGAGGGAATTCCAGAGCCTAGGGCTCAGGCAGCTGAAGGCACGGCCACCAACGGTGGAGCGATTAAAATCGGGGATGCTCAAGAGGCCAGAATTGGAGGAGTGCAGAGATCTCGGAGGGTTGTGGGGCTGGAGGAGGTTACAGAGATAGGGAGGGGGGCGAGGGCCATGGAGGGATTTGAAAACAAGGATGAGAATTTTAAAATCACGGCGTTACCGGACCGGGAGCCAGTGTAGGTCAGCGAGCACAGGGGGTGATGGGTGAACGGGACTTGGTGCGAGTTAGGACACGGGCAGCAGAGTTTTGGATGAGTTGAAGTTTATGTAGGGTGTAAAATGGGAGGCCAGCCAGGAGAGCGTTGGAATAGTCAAGTCTAGAGGTAACAAAGGCACGGATGAGGGTTTCAGCAGCAGATGAGCTGAGGCAGGGACTGAGACACCCCCAAGACAGGCTGCTTCACAGCCGATGAATGACTCTTTTGAAATGTGGTCACTTGTTTTATGAGTAAATATGGCTGGTTGGAACAGTGCATCAGAAACAGTGCATCAGAAACAGTGCCAACACTTTGAACGAGCTCTCCAATTAGTCCCACTCCCCCGCTCTTTCCCCGTAGCCCTGCAAATTCATCCTTTCAAGTATACATCCAACGCTTCCCCCACCCTTTCAGGCAGCGCATTCCAGATCACAACAACTTGCTGCGTAAAAATAATTCTCATCTCCCTCTGGTTCTTTTGCCAATTATCTTAAATCTGTGTCCTTTGGTTACCGACCCTCCTCCCAGTAGAGTTTCTCCTTATTTACTGAACTGATCATTTTGAACACCTCTATTAAATCTCCCCTTAACCTTCTCTGCTCTAAAGAGAAAAACCCCAGCTTCTCTAGTCTCTCCACATAACTAAAGTCTCTCATCCCTGGTACCATTCTGGTAAAAATCGTCCAACTCCCTGATTGTATTTTAGCCTGTAACTCACTCCCTATTATCTGTTATTCTATATATAAACCACAAGTACCACTTGATTAGATTCCAGCCTGTAACTATCATTCTGTGCAAAGTGTCAGCCGTGGCTCAGTGGGTAGTCCCCTCCGGAGATGAAGGGGTTGTCTTATGAGAAAGGTTGAGCTGGTTGGGCCTATACTCATTGGAGTTTAGAAGAATGAGAGGTGATCTTATTGAAACATATAAGATTCTGAAGGGGCTTGACAGGGTAGATGCAGGGAGGATGTTTCTCCTCATGGGGGAATCTAGAACTCGGGGGCATAATTTCAGAATAAGGGGTCGCCCATTTAAATCGGAAATGAGGAGGAATTTCTTCTCTCAGAGGGTCGTGAATCTTTGGAATTCTCTTCCCCAGAGAGCTGTGGAGGCTGGGTCATTGAATATATTTAAGGCGGAGATAGACAGATTTTTGAATGATAAGGGAGTCAAGGATTATGGGGAGCGGGCAGGGAAGTGGAAATAACAACAGAAAACGCTGGAAAAACTCAGCAGGCCAGGCAGCATCCGTGGAGAGAGAAACAGAGTTAACGAAGTGGAGTTGTGGCCAAGATCAGATCAGCCCTGATCTAATTGAATGGCGGAGCAGGCTCGAGGGGCCAAATGACTGACTCCTGCTCCTACGTCTTATGTTCTCATGTACTTCTGCACAAAAATCTAGGCTGACTCTCCTAGTGCCAGTGCTGAGGGAGTGCTGCACTGTCAGAGGTGCTGTCTTTTGGATGAGACGTTAAACCGAGGCCCCCATTTGCCCTCTCAGGTAGACGTTTGTGGCAGCTTGCTGTGCGCAAATTAGCTGCCACGTTTCCCACATTACAACAGTGACTACACTTCGAGAAAAAAGTACTTCATTGGCTGTAAAGCGCTTTGGGACGTCCGGTGGTCGCGCAGGGCGCTACTCCAACTCTGTGGAGGAAGTGCTCCATCTGCTGATTCATCAATGGAACTGCAGCTTTTACATATCAGGTTTCCTGGATTCCAACACAGGATCATAAAGACAGACTTGCATTTCTATAGCGCCTTTCACAACCACCGGACGGCCCAAAGCGCTTTACAACCAATGAGGTACTTTTTTGAAGTGTAGTCACTGTTGTAAATGTGGGAAACGCGGCAGCCAATTCACGCACAGCAAGCTCCCACACACGGACAATGTGATAATGATCAGATAATCTGTTTTTTAGTAATGTTGGTTGAGGGATAAATATTGGCCCCAGGACACCGGGGAGAACTCCTCCCTGCTCTTCTTCGAAATAGTGGCCATGGGATCTTTTACGTCCACCTGAGAGAGCAGACGGGGCCTCGGTTTAATGTCTCATCCAAAAGACGGCATTTCCGACAGTGCAGCGCTCCCTCCGAACAATCCAATTAGTCCCACTCCCCTGCTCTGTCCCCATAGCCCTGCAAAAGTATTTTTTTTTTCCAAGTATATATATCCAATTTAGTTCTGGTATTTTCCAATTTTCTCTTTCACTGACCTGAAGACATTGCCCAGTGGTGATCACTCAAGTGCATCAGCTTAAGCTGCCTGGGCCCTAAGCTCTGGAATTCCCTCCCTAAACCTCTCCGCCTCTCTCTCCTCCTTTAAGACGCTCCTTAAAACCTCCCTCTTTGACCAAGCTTTTGGTCCCCTGTCCCTAATATCTCTTCATGTGGCTCGGAGTCAAATTTTGTTTGCTAATCGCCCCCGTGAAGCGCCTTTGGGACATTTTACTACGTTAAAGGTGCTGTATAAATGCAAGTTGCTGTTGTTGTAGACAGCGAGTGGAGAATTTTAACGGGATTGGTGGAGGTGGGTAGGGGAGGAGGCCGGAGTGAGAGGTAAGTCCGCACACCTGCTGCCCCAAGAGATTTTTGTTCCAGTCCCTCATTTTCAAACACAGATTGGGCTCCCGAATAATGGAATAGCCTGCCAGCTAAAGCAGTGAATACTGTGGAGATTAACACACTTGAAAATACAAATCAGGATGGATATTAAGTTAAGTTAGGTGCCAGTCATGGCTCAGTGGGCAGCACCCTCGCCTCTGAGTCAGAAGGTCGTGGGTTCGTAGTCCCACTCCAGAGACTTGAGCACAAAAATTCTAGGCTGACGCTCCCAGTGCAGTGCTGAGGGAGTGCTGCACCGTCAGAGGTGCCGTCTTTCAGCTGAGACGCTAAACCGAGGCCCCGTCTGCTCTCTCAGGTGGACGTAAAAGATCCCATGGCACTATTTCGGAGAAGAGCAGGGGAGTTTATCCCCGGTGTCCTGGGGCCAATATTTATCCCTCAATCAACATCAATAATTCAGATGATCTGGTCATTATCACATTGCTGTTTGTGGGAGCTTGCTGTGCGCAAATTGGCTGCTGTGTTTCCTACATTTCAACAGTAACTACACTTCAAAAAGTACTTAATCGGCGTAGAATCATAGAATGGTTACAGCACGGAGGAGGCCATTCGGCCCGTCGAGCCCGTGCCGGCTCTCTGCAAGAGCACTTCAGCTAGTCCCACTCCCCCACCCTTTCCCTGTAGCCCTGCAGATTGTTTTCCTTCAGGTACTTATCCAAATCCCTTTTGAAAGCCGCGATTGAGTCTGCCTCCACCACCCTTTCAGGCAGCGCATTCCAGATCCTAACCACTCGCTGAGTAATAATGTTTTTCCTCACATCGCCTTTGGTTCTTCTGCCAAAAGCTTTGGGATGCCCTGAGGTGGTGAAAGGCGCTGTATAAATGCAAGTCTGTCTTTTATTCATTATTTCTACCTTTTCCTCACTCTCAATTACAAGATAGCCACCGTGTCCTGTAAGTGGCTGATCCCTTCTTTGGCTACCCTTTTATTTTTGTGCTGATGAAAGCTATTTCCCTTTGTGTTTGACTATCGACTCAACAACTTGTATTTATTTGGCGCCTTTAACGTAGTGAAACGTCCCGAGGCGATTCACAGGAGCGATTATCAAACAAAGTTTGACACCGAGCCACAACATGAGATATTAGGACAGGTGACCAAAAGCTTGGTCAAAGAGGTGGGTTTTAAGAAGCGTCTTAAAGGAGGAGAGAGAGGCGGAGAGGATTAGGGAGGGAATTCCAGAGCTTAGGGCCCAAGCAGCTGAAGGCACGGCCGCCAATGGTGGGGCAATTGCTCAAGGGGTCAGAATTGGAGGAGCGCAGAGCTCTTGGAGGGTTGTGGGGCTGGAAGAGATTACACAGATAGGGAGGGAGCGAGGCCATGGAGGGATTTGAAAACAAAGGGGCGAATTTAAAAATCGAGGCGTTGCTTTACCGGGAACCAATGAGCACCGGGGTGATGGGTCAACAGGGCCTAGGATTGCGCCTAGCACCTTTCTGATGCATATTGCGCATTGCTGCACCAGGACCCTGCCTTTACACTGGAGGTCTTCAGGGGAAAAGAGCATCTGGGTAAATTTCTCCAGCATGGCACAGCATTCACAGGATGTGTTGCCCATCCCTAATTACCCCTCGAGAAGGTGGTGGTGAGTCGCCTTCTTGAACCGCTGCAGTCCGTGTGGTGAAGGTATTCCCACAGAGCTCTTATACTACTTTGTAGCGGTTTGGTACAACTGAGCTCGTTGGGCCTATTCAGAGGGGCAGTTAAGAGTCAACCACATTGCTGTGGGTTTGGAGTCACATAGGCCAGACCAGGTAAGGGCGGCAGATTTCCTTCATTCGTGAACCAGATGGGTTTTTACGACAATCCAGTAGGTTCATAGTCACCATTGAAAAAGCCTCTTTGAAAAAGTGTAACATCCCCACCGACACCTGGGAATCCCTGGCCCAAGACCGCACAAAGTGGAGGAGAAGCATCCGGGAAGGCACCGAACACCTCGAAACTCTTCGCCGGGAGCAAGCGGAAGCCGAGCGCAAGTCAACCCAAGCACCCCTTCAACCACCGTCTGCCCCACCTGTGACCGAGACTGTAGGTCCCGCATTGGACTCATCAGTCATCTGAGAACTCATTTTTAGTGTGGCAGCAAGTCATCCTTGGTTCCGAGGGACTGCCTAAGAAGAGAATTACTAGCTTTTTATTTAATTAACTGAATTTAAATTCCCCAGCTGCCGTGGTGGGATTTGAACTCATGTCACCCGATCATTAGTTCAGGCCTCGGGATTACTAGTCCAGTAACATAACCACTATGCTAATGTACCACTATGCATTAACAGCATTTACTAGGAAATTATAGGCTGCATTAACAATGGCTTCCTGATATACCCTTCTATGCTTTAAGTGCATACTGAATCCTACAGCACAGAAGGAGGCCATTCGGCCCATCATGCCTGTGCCGGCTCTTTGAACGAGCTCTCCAATTAGTCCCACTCCCCCCTGCTCTTTCCTCATAGACCTGCAAATTATTTCCTTTTCCAGTATTTATCCAATTCCCTTTTGAAAGTTACTATTGAACCTGCTTTCACCACCCTTTCAGGCAGCGCATTCCAGATCACAACAGCTCTCTGCGTTAAAAAAAGTCTCATCTCCCCCTCTGGTTCTTTTGTGAATTTATCTAATTCTGCATTTGTTTTTAAAAAAAGAACAGGATTGACGAGTGGTTTTCCATGTTGAACTTCGGTTCTGCGGATATTTGAATGAGCAGGGAGCAGCTTCCTCATTTGCAGTTCCCGTGCTTGTGGCAAAGTATTCAAGTCGCCCGTGAGCACAGGATCCCGTCTAACTGGAGCTCGCCGCTGCTCCGCCTGGCCGACCGCCCTCTGCACAGAAGGCGAGGAAAGCAAATATGAGCTCCAGAGGTCGGAGACTCCCACCCATCAGACACCCCACTACTAGCTTCTCACAAAAGGCGAGTATTAAACCCGCAGGGAGGCGACCAGAGGACTTCAGCAACAATTTGTCAAATGCGCAGCTGCTGCAGAATATGCCGGTTCACCTCTTTTTGCGCTATAGGATTTGGGAAAGCCCTGGTTCCAGGAATATGGCGTATCGCTGCTGCCATTGTTCCAACTGCGTATGGGATGTTTAGTAAGTAACGCTGTGACAACGGGCGGTCACCAGGCCTCAGGTGGTCACTGGGCAACGGGTGGTCACTGGGCAACGGGTGGTCACTGGGCAACGGGTGGACACTGGGCAACGGGTGGTCACTGGGCAACGGGTGGTCACTGGGCAGCAGGTGGACACTGGGCAGCAGGTGGACACTGGGCAACGGGTGGTCACTGGGCCGCAGGAAGCCACTGAGCAGTGATTGATCACTTCGCAGTCGCCAGGCAATCGAGTGGTCACTGGGCAGCGATCGGTCACTGGGCAGTCGCCGGGCAATCAGTGGTCACTGGGCAGTCACGGGACAATCAGTGGTCACTGGGCAGCGATCGGTCACTGGGCAGTCGCCGGGCAATCGATGGTCACTGGGCAGCGATCGGTCACTGGGCAGTCGCCGGGCAATCGATGGTCACTGGGCAGCGATCGGTCACTGGGCAGTCGCCGGGCAATCAGTGGTCACTGGGCAGCGATCGGTCACTGGGCAGTCGCCGGGCAATCAGTGGTCACTGGGCAGTCACTGGACAATCAGTGGTCACTGGGCAGTGATCGGTCACTGGGCAGTCGCTGGACAATTGATGGTCACTGGGCAGCGATCGGTCACTGGGCAGTCACTGGACAATCAGTGGTCACTGGGCAGCGATCGGTCACTGGGCAGTCGCTGGACAATCGATGGTCACTGGGCAGCGATCGGTCACTGGGCAGTCGCTGGACAATTGATGGTCACTGGGCAGTCGCTGGACAATCGGTGGTCACTGGGCAGCGATCGGTCACTGGGCAGTCGCTGGACAATCGGTGGTCACTGGGCAGCGATCGGTCACTGGCCCGCAGGCCCTCACTGGGCAACGGGCAAACCTCCTGTCAAAAAGTAACATTTTGTTTTGCGAATTTGTGCATCAAAGATTGCAAATGTTGACAGGTCAGCTCTCAGGAGAGTGAGGGCAACCAGAGAGATTGCAGTTTTGATCATTTACCCTTCACCATGGCCAGGTCTCGGAGTGAACCTCACTCAAAAATAGGTTCACGAAATATAAAGCTGAACTCACCTTGCTCCAGCGATAAGGATTCGACTGTAACCCATCCCTCGGTAAATGGACTTTAGATAGAGGAGCACATTTTTTTTTGTTTTATTCATTCAGGGGATGTGGGCGTTGTTGTAAAGGCCAGCATTTATTGCCCATCCCTATTTGCCCTTTGAGAAGGCGGTGGTGAGCCACCTTCTTGAACCGCTGCAGTCCGTGTGGTGAAGGTGCTCCCACAGTGCTGCTAGGGAGGGAGTTCCAGGATTTTGACCCAGCGGCGATGAAGGATCGGCCGATATATTCCCAAGTCAGGATGGTGTGTGACTTGGAGGGGAACTTGGAGGGGGTGGTGTTCCCATGCACCTGCTGCCCTTGTCCTTCTAGGTGGAAGAGGTCGTGGGTTTGGGAGGTGCTGCCGAAGAAGTCTTGGCGAGTTGCTGCAGTGCATCTTGTAGATGGAAACCACAGGCTGCCGAGCACACACATGGAAAAACTTTAAACAGTGAATGGTTTTGGGGGGAAGGGGGTGCAGGAAATCTACTCCAGATATTCATGGCAGGCGTTAGGGAGTAAAAACAGATAATGTGGGAAATACCCAAAACATTTGTTTCAGGTGCTGAATGTCCTGCTGCACAGCAAGAGAATTTTCTCCCTTTATTTGAACTGGGACCTCCGACTCTCATTTGCACCTCACTTGCATACTATTTACATACAACTGGAATATCCTGCCATACCAGGTGAAACAATCTAATCTGTGACGCTGTACAGCCAGAGGGAAGGATCAGTGATGGTGAGGTCCACGGTCGAGAGAGGGGAAGCAAAAGAAGGCAGCAGAGGCCAGCTTGTGCACAGCCCATAGTAGTCACTGGCAATAATAACTTACATTTATACAGCACCTTTAACGTAATAGGACATCCCAAGGTGCTTCACAGGAGCGTGATTTAAGAAGATTTGACACCGAGCCACCTAAGGACAGGTCAGGGTCACAGTCTCAGGATAAGGGGTCGGCCATTTAGGACTGAGATGAGGAGGAATTTCTTCACTCAGAGGGTGGCGAATCTTTGGAATTCTCTACCCCAAAGGGCTGTGGAGGCTCAGTCGTTGAGTATATTCAAGGTCGAGATCGATAGATTTTTGAAAACTAAGGGATATGGGGATCGGGCAGGAAAGTGGAGTTGAGGTAGAAGATCAGCCATGATCTTATTGTATGGCGGAGCAGGCTCAAAGGGCCAAATGGCCTACTCCTGCTCCTAATTCTTATGTTCTTATGCCAAAGAGGGAGGTTTTAAGGAGCATCTTAAAAGGAGGAGAGAGAGGCGGAGAGGTTTAGGGAGGGAATTCCAGAGGTTAGGGCCCAGGCAGCTGAAGGCACGGCCGCCAATGGTGGGAGTGATGAAAATCGGGGATCTGCAAGAGGCCAGAATTGGAGGAGCGCAGAGATCTCGGGGGAGGGGGGGGGGCAGGTTGTAGGTTTGGAGGAGGTTACAGAGCTAGGGAGGGGGTGAGGCCATGGAGGGATTTGAAAACAAGGATGAGAATTTAAAAATCAAGGGCTCCGTGGACAAGTGAACCTGTCCTAATATCGCCTTATGTGGCTCGGTGTAAAGTTTTGTTTCGATAACGCTCCTGTGAAGCACCTTGGGACGTTTTTATGACATTATAGGCGCCGTATAAAGGCAAGTTGTTGCTGCCATCAACAACCTAATTGCAGATGATGGCACCAACATCCTGGCTTTGCCCGAAACTTGGCCCGTGGGTGGGGACAACTTGCCCATTACTGAAGTCTCCCTACGTGACTATTCTTTCCACCGCCAGTCTGTGCCAAAAACACTGGTGGTGGTGGTGCCCTCATCGCCAAGTCACACCTTGGTCTCCGCCCCTAGTCTTTCAGCATCTTCTTTTCTCCTTCGAGCACCTAGCCTTGCTCCACCCCTCTTACCACTCCTTTAAAACCCCTGCTGTCTACCGCTGCCCCAAACCCCCACCCGGGTTTCTCAAGAGTTATCCTCCCTCGGAGTGATAAAAAAATTTTGCTAGACTAGGGTATAAAAGGATAGGGAGCCAATGCGGGTGGATGGAGTTAAAGATGCAGATCAACCATGAGCTCACTGAATGGAGGAACAGGCTCGAGGGGCTGAACGGCCTCATGTTCCCTCCTCTCTTTCCCCCCCCCTGCCACCTTAGCCTCTGCCCAGAGCGAGTCCTCATCCTCAGTGATTCTAAATCTCCATCTCCACTCCCCTTGCCCTCTCTCCTCCAAATTCACTGCCCACCCAACCCTGTCCCTCCCTGAACCTCTTCCTCCATATTTACTCCTCTACCCATATTCACAGCCACCCTCCCGACTTTGCCATCTCTGCCAAAGCCATTGCCAACCATTTCTTTGTAGCCCTCACCACTTACAGCCTCCTACCCACTTCCTACCTCCACCCCCCACTTCCTAACGTTCCAATTGATAAGGTGGGGGAAATAGGCTAAAGAGTAGTGGGTGGAACTCAATGTCTAAGTGCGAGGTAATGTATTTTGGTTAAAAATAAAACACAGCAGCAATGATACTCCCGGCTCGGTGCTGTGGAAGAGCAGAGGGATTTGAGCAGACAGGTTGACAGGGCATTAAAGGTGGCACCACAGGTTGATGAGGCTGTCAAGAAAGCTAACGGAATTCTAGGTTTTATCACAAGGATAATTATAGAACATAAAAGTCAAGAGAAAGAAAGACGTGCATATCTACAGCGCCTTTCACGACCACCGGACGTCCCAGAGCGCTTTACAACCAATTTTTGAAGTGTAATCACTGTTGTAATGTAGGAAAGGCGGCAGCCAATTTGCGCACAGCAAGCTCCCACAAACAGCAATATGATAATGGCCAGATCATTTTTTTTTTTAAGTGATGTTGGTGAGGGATGAATATTGGCCCCAGGATACCAGGGACAACTCCCTCCCCCCCCCTGCTCTTCTTCGAAATAGTGGCCGTGGGATCTTTTACGTCCACCTGAGAAAGCGCAGACGGGGCCTCGGTTTAACGTCTCATCCGAAAGGCGGCACCTCCGACAGTGCTGCGCTCCTTCAGCACTGCGCTGGGAGTGTCAGCCTGGATTTTTGGGCTCATATAGACTGGAGTGGGACTTGAACACACGACCTTGTGACTCAGAGGCGAGAGTATACCCACTGAGCCACAGCTGACCCTAGGTATTAAATGAGCCTATATAAAACCTTTAAAAGATTACAGCGCACTGTGTGCATTATTGGGCTCCACACTATATGAAGAATATTGCACCTTTAGGAAGGGTACATCACAGGCTCGCTAGCCTGCTATGAGGAAATGCAAATGAAGACATGACAAACTGGGTCATTTCGTTAGAACAACTCAGATTGCAGTGCGGTATGATAGAAGTGTTTAGAATAATAAAAGGACGAGGACTGTTTCCAGTATTTTTCGACAGCACCTCCCAAACCCGCGACCTCTTCCACCTAGAAGGACAAGGGGAGCAGGCGCATGGGAACATCACCACCTCCAAGTCTCACACCATCCTGACTTGGAAGTATATCGGCCGATCCTTCATCGTCGCTGGGTCAAAATCCTGGAACTCCCTCCCTAACAGCACTGTGGGAGCGCCTTCACCACACGGACTGCAGCGGTACAAGGCGGCTCACCACCACCTTCTCAAGGGCAACTAGGGATGGGCGATAAATGCTGGCCTTGCCAGCGATGCCCAGATCCCATGAACGAATAAAAGAAAAGTAGTTGAGGGGTCAAGAACGAGATGCCATGGATACAAGATTAAATGCAAGAGAGGGCAGGAGAAACTTCATTACACAGAGAGGGGCGAGGCTGGGGGATTCACCTCCAGGGTTGGTGGTTGAGGCGGAAACTATGAGAGTAGAAAGGTGAAAGGAAGAAAAAGGGGTTGAAGGGAGATGGGAACAGGGTAGGTGATTAAAACTATTTGATTGGGTGCAGGGTGAACTTCGACACGGACTGGTTGGGCTGAATGGCCTGTGTCTGTGTTGTAACTTCTATATACTTGAAGAAAAGATTGCAGGGAGATGGGGAAAGAGACTAACTGGATTGCTCTTCGAAAGAGCCGGCGCAGACTCGATGGGCCGATTGGCCTCCTTCTGTGCTGCACTGTTCTATGCTTCTATTTACAACCCTTACTCTGAAGCCATAATCTCCAAACGGAGCACAATAACTTGAGGCCAATTTTAAGGATGGTAACAAACTTATACGTCTCTCTCTTCTCCACCCACCCCCCCAAAAGGCTTCAGCAGTCATCAATCTCAACGTTGGGGGTCAGATCTACACCACAACACTGAGCACCCTGAGGAGATACCCTGGATCCAGACTGGCCGAGATGTTCAGCGGTGGTGCCAAAGTAACCGTAGACTACAGGGGGAGACACTTCATCGACAGAGAGGGGACCTACTTCAAATACATCCTGGAATTTCTTCGAGGTCATCAGCCGCCGAACCAGTTCGTACAGGAAGTCTACCAGGAGGCGCTGTTCTACCACATTGAACCCCTGGTGGAGCTGCTCAAGGACTCGCCCGAAATGTACGGTGAGCTGGTCGGAAGGCAGCAGTTTCTAGCAGAGGTGCCGAATTACAGGGAGAACATAGAAGTGATTATTCACCTAGCCAGGGCGGATAGCGTGGCGTCCCGTCAATCCACGGTGATGGTCTGCATCATTAAGAACAAAGAGGATGAGGCGAAGTATCGGGAGGCCATCAATGAACTAGGCACCGGCAAAGATACTGTCGTGAAATTCGGCCCCTGGAAGTCTTCTCCAACGGTCTCTGACCTACTGTACTGCATCAAACTGGACGCAGAGAAAAGGGGCTATAAAGTTTCTTACCAACCCTACGAGACAGGGAAAGGGCTGCTTTCCAAGTCTTGCAATTTGCTCTATAAGCTTGTCTTCACTTGGTGGTAATACATTACATATTTACAGCACACATTCGGCCCAACTGGTCCGTTCCGGTGTTTATGCTCCACACGAGCCTCCTCCCACCCCTCTTCATCTCAGCCCATCACCATATCCTTCTATTCCTTTCCCCCTCATGTGTTTATCCAGCTTCCCCTTGAATGTATCTCTGCTATTCGCCTCAACCACTCCCTGTGGGAGCGAGTTCCACATTCTCACCACTCTCTGGGTAAAGAAGTTTCTCCTGAATTCCCTATTGGATTTATTAGTGACCATCTTATATTGATGGCCCCTCATTCCTGTCTCGCCCGCAGGTGAAAACAGCATCTCTACGTCTACCCTATCGAACCCTTTCAGAAGCTTGAAGATCTCTATCAGATCACCCCTCAGCCTTCTCTTTGAGAGAAAAGAGCCCCAGCCTGTTCAATCTTTCCAGATAGGTACAACCGCTCAGTTCTGGTATCATTCTAGTGAATCTTTTTCTTGCACCTTCTCCAGTGCCTCCATATCCTTTTTATATGAAGACAAGAATGGCTGATTGGATGGAGCAGGTCAGCAAATCTCTTGGGACCAGCTAAATTCCAAAGAAGCTGCCGTCCCTTACTCTAGGTCATCCCTGTAACGCATTGTTGATGCATTCAAATAGAATTGCGACTAAGGTTCACTGGATTGATCCCTGGGATGAGGGGGCTGTCCTAGGAGGAGAGATTGAATAGGTTGGGCCTGTACTCTCTGGAGTTCAGAAGAATGAGGTGCGATCTCATTGAATCATACAAGGTTCTGAGGGGGGATTGACAGGGTAGATGCGGAGAGGTTGTTTCCCCCCTGGCTGGAGAGTCTAGAACTGGGGTGGGTCACAGTCTCAGGATAAGGGGTCGGCCTCTTAGGACTGAGATGGAGGAATTTCTTCACTCAGAGGGTGGTGAATTTTTGGAATTCTCTGCCCCAGAGGGCTGTGGATGCTGAGTCGTTGAGTATATTCAAGGCGGAGAGCAATAGATTTTTGGACTCATGGGGAATCAAGGGATATGGGGAATCGGGCAGGAAAGTGGAGTCGAGGTCGAATATCAGCCATGATCTTACTGAATGGTAGAGCAGGCTCGAGGGGCCTACTCCTGCCTTATGTTCTTATTCATCCTGATCCTCAGCAATCCAGCTAGGATGCCTGAAATTTGCAGATGACAATGAAAATTGGAGGTGTAGTAAGGAAGATAGTAATAGACTTCAAGATGACAGACAGGGTGCTGGAATGGGCGGACACAAGGCAGATGAAATTTCAAGGTGATTGGTAAAAGAACCAGAGGCGACATGAGGAAAAACCTTTTTACGCAACGAGTGGCTAGGATTTGGAATGCACTGCCTTGAAAAGAGAATTAGTTAAATACTTCAAGGGGGGAAAAAAATTGCAGGGATATGGGGAAAGAACAGGGGAGTGGGACTAACTGGATTGCTCTTTGAAAGAACCGATGCAGACTCGATGGGCCGAACGGCCTCCTTCTGTGCTGTATATCTGCACTGAGCGATATTTGCAAGATGTCCCTCCAATATGGGAAGTCAGCATTTTTGGTAAGCTAAAGTTCGCAGTAACTATCTCTGTTGGGACTGTCGATTATTGAAGATCACACCCAGCAGTGTAATCGCTGAAATCTATTAGCATGGGCTGTCAGCACCGCTGCAATTTCTAGCCATATTCGGTAGTCCAGTTGTATTGAGCTTGAAGTATAAAGATAATGAAAGTAATGGGATCTCCATGGATTTTAGACTCCCTTAGGTAGTCTAGCGCTCCGAATCAAGATTCTTCTTCACCACCAGTCACAAAATCCCTGTTGAATGACGGCGTCATTTTCTCACATCTCAAATACATGGCAGATGCAGTATAACGTGGATAAATGTGAAGTTATCCACTTCGGCAGGAAAAACAGAAAGGTAGAGTATTATTTAAATGGTGATAGATTGGGAAATGTTGATGTACAAAGGGACCTGGGTGCCCTTGTACAGCAGTCACTGAAAGCAAACATGCAGGTGCAGCAAGCAGTTCGGAAGGCAAATGGTATGTTGGCCTTCATTGCAAGAGGATTTGAGTACAGGAGCAAGGATGTCTTACTACAGTTATACAGGGCTTTGGTGAGACCACACCTGGAGTACTGTGTGCAGTTTTGGTCTCCTTACCTAAGAAAGGATATACTTGCCATAGAGGGGGTGCAGCGAAGGTTCACCAGACTGATTCCTGGGATGGCAGGACTGTTGTATGAGGAGAGATTGGGTCAACTAGGCCTGTATTCACTAGAGTTTAGAGGAATGAGAGGGGATCTCATTGAAACGTATAAAATTCTGACAGGGCTAGACAGACTGGATGCAGGGAGGATGCTTCCCCTGGCTGGGAGGTCTAGAACGAGGGGTCACAGTCTCAGGATATGGGGGAGGACATTTAGGACTGAGATGAGGAGAAATTTCTTCACTCAGAGGGTGGTGAACCTGTGGAATTCTCCACCACAGAAGGCTGTGGAGGCCAAATCACTGAATATATTTAAGAAGGAGATCGATAGATTTCTAGACACAAAAGGCATCAAGGGGTATGGGGAGAGAGGGGGAATATGGTATTGAGATAGAGGATCAGCCATGATCATATTGAATGGCGGAGCAGGCTCGAAGGGCCGAATGGCCGACTCCTGCTCCTATTCTTCTCAGCTTCAAAGCTCCAGCACCTCGCGCTCAAGAAATAATTATAGCCACTAAACTTAGCTGGTACTTCCCCTTGCCATAAATGAATTGCTTTTACAGGTCGGTGGATGGTTGGGGTTGGAGGTGTAGGTAGCGCATTCTGTGTCATTCATCCCATTTGCATTGCAGGAACAGGGAATCCCTCGGGCCCGCTCTGACATTCAATTAGATCATGGCTGATCTGTAACTCAACTCCATCTACCCGTATCCCTTCACTACCAAAAATCTTGCAACGTTGAAAGCTCCAATTGACCTGGCATCCACAGCCTTTTGGGGGGGGGGGGGGGGGGGGGGGGGGAAGGAGAGAGAGAGAGAGAGAGAGAGAGAGAGAATTCCAGATTCCTACTATCCTACATATTTCCTACTTTAACAGTGACTACACTGCAAACAAAAGTATTTAATTGGCTGTAAAGCACTTTGCGACATCCTGAGCTGGTGAAAGGCGCTATAGAAATGCAAGTCTTCCTTTATCGTGTGTGTGAATCAGTGACAACTAAGAAATCCAATCACAAAACGCCTGTTGACGGAACACTCTGCTGTCCTGCATTAGTAGGCTTAGAGCCCAGATTCTTTGCAGCATGAAAAAAGAATGACAGGCCACGACATCCACTGTCAGCATCTGCACTGCTACAGCCAGAGAGTTACACAGAATTTTACAGCACAGAGACAGGCCATTCGGCCCAACTGGTCCGTGCCGGTGTTTATGCTCCACACGAGCCTCCTCCCACCCCTCTTCATCTCACCCCATCAACATGGGGCAACACGGTGGCATAGTGGTTAGCACTGGTGCCTCACAACGCCAGGGACCCGGGTTCGAATCCGGCCCCGGGTGACTGTCTGTGTGGAGTTTGCACATTCCCCCCGTGTCTGCGTGGGTTTCCTCCGGGTGCTCCGGTTTCCTCCCACAGTCCAAAAATGTGCGGGTTAGGTTGATTTGGCTATGATAAATTGACCCTTAGTGTTAGGGGGGGATTAAATATGTGGGGTTACGGGGATAGGATGGGATATGTTAGGGAGAATTAAATACGTGGGGTTACGGGGATAGGGTGGGATATGTGTCGGTGCAGGCTCGATGGGGATTCTGTGTGAGGGGGCAGGGACAGGGTACTGGATTTGGATGATCAGCCATGATCACATTGAATGGTGGAGCAGGCTCGACGGGCCGAATGGCACCTAGTTTCTATGTTTCTATACCCTTCTATTCCTTTCTCCCTCCTGTGTTTATCCAGCCTTATCTTAAATGCATCTCTGCTATTCGCTTCAACCACTCCCTGTGGGAGCGAGTTCCACATTCTCACCACTCTCTGGGTAAAGAAGTTGCTCCTGAATTCCCTATTGGATTTATTAGTAATTTTTTTTTTTTTTTTAAATTTAAGACCACTAGGTTGATCTCGCCCACAAGTGGAAACATCTTCTCTGTGTCTACCCTATCCAGAGAAAACTTGGAAAACCCATGGCCCATAGACCTCCTGGCCCCTCCATTCTTTCATTTTCCTACATCTCACCAGTGTTCAATCAATTAATAGGACACACACACACACACACACTTCCCTTTCACTAATAACAAATCCAAATTGATTTCCTTTTAAATAAGAATTGGCAAAAGATCTCGAGGGGAGATGAGAAATGTTTTCACTCAGAGTTGTGGGGATCTGGAACGCTCGGCCTGAACAGGTGGTGGAAGCTGATTCATCAATAATTTTAAAAAGGGAGTTGGACGGGTTCTTGAGGATGAGGAACTGACAGGGTCACGGACAAAAAGCTGGGGGGGGGGGGGGGATGTGGGACTAAGCCCGACTGCTCTTTCTAAGAGCCACCACAGGCCGAATGGCCTCCTCCTGTGCTGTAAGTTTCTATGATTCTATGAATGTGGAAGATTCCTCGCTTTGGTGAACCGAGTTAAAAGGCCATAAACAATGGAGATTAGAAGAAATGTTTTTCGGCAGACATTAGGATGAGAAATGGATAACCGTTTAAACCGGGTCACTTATGACATTTGAGAGAGAATTGAGCACTTGGAAGAGATATTAAATACAGGGAAAGGGGATTAATTAGATCCAATGTTATACATGATTCTATGATTACTTCCACTCTCTATAAGTTTACACAGAAATTACAGCACAGAAACAGGCCATTCGGCCGAAATGGTCTATACTGCTGTTTATGCTCCACACGAGCCTCCTCCCACCATCAGCAAAACTTTTTTCCCTTTCTCCCTCATGTACTTATCTAGCTTCCCCTTAACTGTTTGATACAGTAGTTGGACTTTCGGTAAAATTACTCCAAAGCTTACAATTATTCATGTAGCACCTTTAACGTAGTAAAACGGCCCAAGGCGCTTCATAGGAGCGTTATAAAACCAAATTTGAGACAGAGCCACATAAGGAGATATTAGGGCAGGTGACCAAAAGCTTGGGCGAAGAGGTAGGTTTTAAGAAGCGTCTTAAAAGGAGGAAAGAGAGGAGAGGGGTTTAGGGAGGGAATTTCAGAGCTGAGGACTTTGGCAGCTGAAGGCACGGCCGCCAATGGTGAAGCGATTAAAATCGGGGATGCTCAAGAGGCCAGAATTAGAGGAGCGCAGAGATCGCGGAGGGTTGTGGGGTTGGAGGAGGTTACAGAGATCGGGCGAGTTGATGCCATGGAGGGATGCGAAAACAAAGGATGAGAATTTTAAAATTGAGACATTGCTTAACAATTAAATCGCTTGTCCGACGCACCTCTTCATATTATTAAAAGAAAAAAAGAAAATTGCCTTTCATTTTAAAAAGTATATTTCCATCTTCTACGTGAGGAATAAACACCCATACAAAAAACCAAACCAACTTGGTCTCCATTTCGAAAAGGACTTTTACAACAAGAAAAACAAAAGTCACTTGCTAAAATGAAAGCAGTAGGTTCAGCATTCTTATGACAAATTTACAGTTTGTATTTATACGAAAGAGGGAAAAAAAAATACGGCAGGTAACAAAACATCAAAAAAAAGAAAAGATTTGTTACAGACAAAGCCTTCAGCTAAAGGGGCACGTGAGGCCCAGCTTAGAACACAGCAGAATCAGACCGGACTGTAGTGAGATCACAAAACAGAAAAAAAATAAAATTGGCACCATTTCCAGCATTTTTTTCTTTTAAACTTCATATACAAAGAATGTCTTCAACTAGTTAATCAACACCGACAAGGTTCCTCAATATAGCAAGGCGGAGTTAACCCTTTGAGCACTGTTAGTAAATTTTATTTAAATGTCCAGTTTTTGACGACAAAAAAATATTTGATACCTCTGCAAAATAAACTGACGGTCCCGTTCTTTAAAAAATAAGGAACAATTTACATAGTTACTAGAAGTCTAACTGCATTCTGTAGGAACTTTTAACATGTACGGAACATTCTTGAAACAGTTTACAAACGCAATAAACTGGCCATTTGTCTGATTGCTTTGTGGGGGGTCTGGGCCGTGGCAGCTGCATTTGCCTGTAAACCAAGTCACTGCACTTCAGAGTAGACCATTGTAAGCAAGTCAGAAGCTCCAAGACTGTCTGATAAATGGCTTGATATAAATGCAAGTTTTTAAAATATGCAAGATTTTGGACCTTGTTGGAAAGTAATTTCACTTGCATCGCGCGGTTTTTGCGAACAATTTGTTTGCAACGTGGGTAAGAACACCATAAGCACAGGCGTGGACTGGTCAGAGAGAGGGGGACGTTCTCCTCAAATCTCAGGTAGGACCACGAACTGCACACAATGCAGCCCCGCCAGTGCGACCCATTTAAAACCCTCAGCAGCGGCCACCCATTTTAAGCGCAGCGACAGGAGTGTTGGTAGGTACTGGCACGTCAACGGAATGGGAGCTATCGCTGCGCCTCCAATGGTGCCCATGAGCACAACCGTGTGGATTCCAAGAGAGGCTACGGGGGGCGGGGAGGGGGCATCAGAAAATGAGACCTTCCTTCCCATCGTCCTTCTAACGCTTTACGTTGCGTTAGTGCCATGCTGGGTGACCCCCGCCTTCGGTGGCCAGCGGGTTCTCCACAGCCACCAGGGCCGTTTTCAACTTGGTTTTCAAATCCCTCCAGGACCTCAGCCCACCCCTTCCTATTCTGTAACCTCCTCCTAACCCTACCACCCTCCGAGATCTCTCCGCTCCTAAAATTCTGGCCTCGAGCACACCCGATTTCCATCGCTCCACCATTGGCGGCTGCGCCTTCAGCTGCCTGGGCCCCAAGCTCTGGAATTCCCTCCCTAAACCTCTCCGCCTCCTTTAAGATGCTCCTTAAAACCTAACTCTTTGGTCACCCGTCCTAATCTATCCTTATGTGGCTCGGTGTCAAATTTTGTTTGATAATCGCTGTGAAGCGCCTTGGAACGTTTTACTATGTTAAAGGCGCTGTATAAACACAAGCTGTTGTTGTTTCCCTGCCTTAACTCTCAATACAAGAATGCCAATATATTTTTCCACATCTCAGCCTCAAAGTTCCGGCACCTCGTGTTCAAGAAATAATTACCCCCCCCCCCCCCAAAATTAGCTATTACTTCCCTGGTCATAAATTAATTACTTTAAAGGGCGAGTGGATAGTTTGGGGAATTGGGGAGGGAGGGAAAGAGTGGCACAGTGCATTCTGTGCCATGCGGCACTATGGCAGAACTGGTTTTGCCACCTCTGCTAGACCACTGACGCAGTATTCAAGAGGAAGTGAAGGGGGGCGGGCGGGGGGGAGAAAGAGAAAATTCAGAATAGGTACAAGAATGCACCCAATTTAATAAAGCCCCAGCACACAATAAAATAAAGTCAGCAAGCACTTGTGTTCGTTGCAGGCCACTTATCTCTCCTCCTCAGCAGCGAATGGCAAGTGCTTTAAGAACATAAGATAACATAATAGGAGCAGGAGTCGGCCATTCAGCCCCTCGAGCCCGCTCCGCCATTCAATATCATGGCTGATCTTCGACCTCAACTCCACCCTCCTGCGCTATCCCCAGATCCCTTGGTTCCCTTTATGACCAGAACCACTGAAGTCAGGGTAGCTAAACAACAACCGATAAACTGGCTGTGGTTTCCTTGAGTCACAGGTGACAACACATGACCGACGAGCACAAATGGAGGACCTTCCTTCTGCACCAACACTAACAGGAGGCAAAGTGGCTTCACTTACGCCCCCAAAAAGAAAGCTACGCGTATCCACTCAAAGCCAATTAATAAAACACAGTGCATAGCCAACAGTGACTGATTGAGATAAGGGTGCTGCTCCATTTTTTTAAATTAAAAAGAACTATACAAAAATGAACTGGGGAGTAGTTTTTCCCTAGAAAGACAAATCACTACCCAATGGAAGGCACATTTCAATATTAACTTCCAACTCAAACACCAGCGCTGTGAATAAGAGGTTTTTCTTGTCCAAAGCAAACGCATGACTGATTCGGCTTCTGTGCACCCTTCTCGAAGTGGTGCTGTTATTCTGTTAGATTATGAGGAATCTTAAAGTAGGCTGGAATTGTGGGGCTAGTCGGATAGCTCTACCAAAGAGCCGGCACAGGCATGATGGGTCGAATGGCCTCCTATGATCGCCATGTCCCAGCACCACACTTTACACTGCAGATTCAGTTCCAACAGCTGTTCTGCCTAGATTTGCTCAAGCTCCCAGCGCTGGGGAAACTGCCCTGTTTATATTGGGGAGGTGGATTCCACAGCAGGCCAGCAGAATTATCTGACGGTAACTCGCGATTTCGTTTCGGTCGCCTGATGGTCAGGAAGGCGCCTGCAGACAGTAGCCAGAGGTCATGGTCCTCTCTGCCGCCAGCTATTGTACAGCCAGGATGGGTGTTGCTGCTGGACGAACCTTGTCCACTGTCTTTGCTACTGAAGTCAGTGCTATCAGAGGCAACGTGCCCAATTAAACCCAGCATAAATTGCGGCAGAGCCACTTCAACGGCAGATAGTTATTACCACAGGGAGTGGCTGAGGCGAATAGCATTGATGCATTTAAGGGGAAGCTGGATAAACACCTGTAGGAGAAAGGAATAGAAGCATATGGTGATAGGGGGAGATGAAGTAGGGTGGGAGGCGGCTCATGGAGCATAAATACTGGCATGGACTGGATGGGCGGAATTGCCTGTTTCTGTGCTGTTAATACTATATACTCTCGGTATGTGGGTTTTTAAAACAATGCACTTGTACTCTCTCCCACCCTCATCAGACTAAACCTTTGGGTGATTATTTACTGAATCAGGCAGTCCAAAAGATCGCTGTGTTTGATTCCAGACCTGTGCTCAAGTGGCAGCAGTATAATGGGAATTATCTAACTTTTTTTGATAACGCTCCTGTGACTCGCCTTGGGACGTTTTACGAGGTTGAAGGCGCTAAAGAAATGCAAGTCGTTGTATTGGCGCCAATGAGCTAGCAAGGGAGAGAAAATAGCCACTTGGATGAGGTATGGGAAGCCACAGGTCCATATCCCAATAAGAGTGTGCACTTTTAGCAGAGGGGGGAGAAAACCCAACTGTTCCCGAGCTCTTTACTAGAGGGTGGAGTTAACATGTTGCGTTTAACGCCACTGAAAGTCTCAGTTTGACTCAGTCGGTACCCCTCGCTTGGCAGTCGGAGCAAGACTCACGGGCTCTAGGCTGACGCTCCAGTGCAGTACTGAGGGAGCGCTACATTATGGGATTTGCCATCCTTTGAACAAGGTGTTAAACCGAGGTCCTATCTGCTTGTGCAGGTGGATGTAAAAGACCCCATGGCACTATTGGAAGAGGAGCAGGGAGGTCTCGGGTTGTCAGAGCCAACATTGATCCTTCAACCAACACCACCAAAACAACTGGTCATTTATGGCATTTGGTGTTTGTGGGAGTCTTGCAGTTTTGAAGATAAGGGTGCTCTATTTTGCAGCTTCAAAAATAAAGTTGTTTTTTCTAAAAAAAAACGGTCACTGTCTAATGGAAGGCACATTCAAATATTGAATTCTAATTCTAAACCACCAACTTTATGAATAAAATATCTTGCCTCAACTCCACTCCGAATTCTTCTGCCAATTTTAAAGTAATTGGTAGAAGGATTAGAGGGGAGTTGAGGAGAACTTTTTTCACCCAGGGGGTGGTGGGGGTCTGGAACTCACTGCCTGAAAGGGCGGTAGAGGCAGAAACCCTCATCACATTTAAAAAGTACTTGGATATGCACTTGAAGTGCCGTAACCTACAGGGCTACGGACCAAGAGCTGGAAAGTGGGATTAGGCTGGAGAGCTCTTTTTCGGACGGCACAGACACGATGGGCCGAATGGCCGCCTTCTGTGCCGTAAATTTCTACGATTCCTCAAATCCACTAGAATCAGCTCCCATTTACCTTTCCCAAAAGGACACCGTTACTCACAGTTAGATTATAAGGAGACTTACAACAGGTTTTTTGGGATGTCCTGTGGACATGAAAGGCCCAAGATAAAATGCAAATTCTTTATTACACCACGTTCATTGTTGGTGTGCTCCAACCAAGTTTCCATCGCCTACAAGCTAAACAAGCGAACTGGAAAGTCGGTATATATATATATATGTATATGAAGTCATGCTGTACTTACCAAAGGACCTCCTCATTTGAAAACAAAACTGGCATAAGTAGGGAGCACTTCGCCATAGAATGAAACTTTTAACAAACATTAAGCTTAAAAATTAGCTTTGGGTTTGAACAAAACATCCCTCCCCTCACGCATTCTTTGAATATGATTATGTAACATCATTTTAAAAAAAACGAAATCTGTCTAGTTACTAGTCTTGCTGGTGGAAAAACAGATCACACTTTAGCCAATACATTCTCACGCTGTGCGATTTATCCAACGATGCTCTTAATTCATCACCGCCAATTGAACTTCTCTCCCACGACCACCACCAGTTAGTCCTGTAGTTGCCAGTGCATCACCCTAGTGTTACACAGCTTTAAAATGCCCCCAATGCAATCACTTTAATGGGAGGATAAACCTATAATTGTTCTGCCTGGTGTTTTAATCAGTAAAAGTGGGAACCGTGTGAAAATTGCACACGGCCTCTTATGCTTCACTGTAATCTTAAGTCAGAACAATGGATCTTTTGAGAAACCTGAAAAGACTTGAAACTGTAGAAGTTCCCCTCGTATACACCCAACAGCAGCAACAAAACACACAAGTGGATGATATACTGATAACTCTGCAAATTATTTCTAAAATCAGTGGCATAATATGGATGAATCTTAAAGAGAACGGAACTCTAGTGGTGGGTGGGGTGGTTTTAATCTATGATTCTCCTTGCAGAAATACTGGAAAGGTTGGGCAGGGCAGAGGAAGAGATGAGATAAGCAAAGAGAACATTCACAATGCCTCTGTTCAGTCAATGTAAAAGCAATCGCTCAACTGAATGACATATCCAGTGGGTCTAACATTGGCTGGCTGAGGGAAACACACTTAGCCACTTGTAGATACTTGCCCTAGTTCGATCCGTTCATGCTTTTCAGACTGGGAGGCTGCTTTCGGGTGTCTTCTTGATGACATTAGCTGGCAAGTTCTCAGTGAACTAGCACACACAGGGAGACCACGTGTAGGGAAACAGCAGCCAATATTCATGCAGCTGGTGTCAACCCACTATCCAGATGGGCAGAACCGTGGGACGCATGCAACATGAAGAGCTGACACCTCACCACTGACCCAACAGCAGAGGTCCCTGGCTTCAACCTCCCTTTAAGACAGCGGACAACCCAATCCGCACAGATGATGCGGCCACCTGCTCCACAAGTGGAAGATGAGGGACGACCCAAAGTATGACTGTGACCATGAGTCCCAGCCCATGGAACACATTACGTCAACCTGCCCACTGGGATCTGTTGCGGGAGGCACCTCATTTCTCCACTCGGCATCGCAGGGGGCCATCGAAGGGATAGTCAAACTAGACATCCCATTATAAGCTTTCCCCGTCATACGAAAGTAGTAGTACTTGCCCCGAGTGAATGAACACAACTCAGAAATCCAATGGGTTTTTTGGCAGTACCAAACTCGGCCATGAAAATCAACATGCAGTTCAGCTGAAAGATCGATCCTCACTCAGCTCAGTAACCACCCCCCACCCCCCCCCCCGACCCCTGAACTGTCTGATCCCCCACCCGATACCTGTCCTCTTTTCGTGCCTTGCTAATGGGATGCAAGTTAAGGACAGCAGTTTTCAGACCTTATCATGGTGCCAGCCCAACATAATAGCATCTCTTTCATGCCATCAACTTTTCTAAGTTAAAAGATGGCTGTAGGTGAATGTCTCAATACATATTATCGGAAGAAACCAAACCTTGAATAATGAACCTTTTAACCAGAAACTCAGACCTTTAAGGGATTTAGCATCAAAGAAACTCATTAATGCGAGTACATTGAAACTTGCTCATAACAACCACCTCTGGGAGCAAGTGATCTGCCACGACCACACACTTGCCGTGCGTAACATGATTTGCTGCTAAAGCGTCACTGTTCTGCACATAAAAGTCCCAGAGGCAGCAAGTGTACTGGTATTCTGAGGATCTAAACTGTGACAAAAGCACTTTCCTTAATGAGACGTATGTACAGGTATTCGCCAGGCGCTCTCACTTTCTTCCCCCCCCCCCCCCCCACTAAATAAAATCACACAGGCATTAATCTTGTGGCACAACAGCAATGCAGGTACCAGTCATTTAACACCACAGTGGCAACTCCTGCGCCACACGGACTGCAGCGGTTCAAGGCAGCGGCTCACCACCACCTTCTCAAGGGCAAGCAGGGATGGGCAATAAATGCCAGCCTTGCCAGCGACGCCCACATCCCATGAACAAATTTTTTTAAAGCGCCCCGCTGCTGGTTTGCTCTTCAGATGATGCTTGGCATTGCTAATTTGAAGCTCTAATGCGATAAACCCCTGTGTATTTAAGAACAAACACAGACAGAGCTGCCTCTTGCCTGGCTTGCTTCAACCGGTACTTCGGTCATTGAAGGAACTCAGTAGCGGTGAGCATGACTCCCAAGCCGCTAAAATTAAATCGTCTGATTTGCAGAAAACTGTACACCCTTCTGAAACAGTGCCTGATTTTAACTCCCTCGCCACCTGGCAGACACCGGGCAGGGGGCAGTTAAAATGAGGACAGGTAGTCAGTCACTTACCCCCCTCTGATCCCAGTGCCTTCCCGCCGTGTCACAAATTCCACCCCTTCAAAATACTGCAGATTTGGAGATGTACGATCTCTTGCAACACACACAGATGAGGTCTACCAACTTGTGCGAAAATATTTAGTCTAGGATATATACTTGATGGTTCAGTTGGTAAATTCACTGCCCAGTGGAAAACGGAGCCAGGGAGACCAGTCGCGTCCCATGTTCTACTGCTGGTCCTTGCTGAGAAAGCCACTCTGAGCAGGGCAAGTGAAGAGGGCACTACATCTGTCCTCTGCACCAATGGGCTGGTAGGGGGGGAAAAAAAAAAAAAAAAAAAATCGGACGGCCCCCGCCCCTCCCACTCCTAATTGCTGTCTGGTAGCTCCTGCATTTCTGTACGTCAAATGCAGACAGGCTCAGGTTGGTCTGCAATGGTCAAGGAAACTATTGCCACCCACTGTCTAAGCTTACACAAAAGGAGGATCGCCAATTGAGCGAGGTACAGCACTGCCTGGGGAACTGCACCCGAGCAAGAGTCTGGAGAGGAATTATGGACTAAATAAAATTGAAACTTGCGTGGGTGCAGTTATTACCAAGTTATTTTTCTGGGTTTTTTTGGGTAGGGCTGGCATTCTGTACAATGGCAAAAGCACATTGCTGGCTCATGAGCGCAGCACACCAGCAGGCTGAAGCAAAATGGCAGAACACCAGTGGTGGCAACGTTAGCCACTAGAGGCCCCCAGTGAAACTACCCTCCAAGGATGTTGCACTACATCCAACACCACTGGCAGGGTTAAGCTACAAGATATCCCATATGGTATTAAGAGTTAAGATACTTTAGTTACAGTACAGAAAGATCTCTTTATAGCATTTATGTTTGAGTTAGATCAACAGAACATGCTTCCTCTAAGTGTATATAGGCACAAGTAAGGAGTGTGATGGAATACTCTCCACTTGCCTGGATGAGTGCAGCTGCAACAACACTCTAGAAGCTTGACACCATTCAGGACAAAGCAGCCCACTTGATTGACACCCCATCCACCACCTTAAACATTCACTCCCTCCACCAGCAGTGCACCGTGGCTGCAGTGTGCACCATCTACAAGATGAACTGCAGCAACTCGCCAAGACTTCTTCGGCAGCACCTTCCAAACCCACGACCTCTACCACCTAGAAGGACAAGGGCAGCAGGCGCATGGGAACAACACCATCTCCAAGTTCCCCTCCAATTTACACACCATCCTGACTTGGAACATATCGCCGTTCCTTCATCGTCACTGGGTCAAAATCCTGGAACTCCCTCCCTAACAGCACTGTGGGAGTACCTTCACCACAAGAACTACAGCGGTTCAAGGCGGCGGCTCACCACCACCTTCTCGAGGGCAATTAGGGATGGCCAATAAATGCTGGTCTTGCCAACGACGCCCACATCCCAAGAACGAATTTAAAAAAATCAGCTGTGGCATTGCAATCAAACTCATTCTTAACTTGCCCAGGAATGTACAACAACTTGCTTTTAACACCTTTAATGTAATAAAACGTTTCAAGGCGCTTAGTCCTGCTATGACTTACAAACACTAGTCATCTTGCATAAAGGTATTGCCCATGTGGAACAGAGCCATATACATCAGAAGGTCCCAGGTTTAACAATGGGCCTGAGTTGGGTCAGCTAAATTCAGCCGGGGCAGCAGTTGGGGCATTGCAACTGACCTCGTGTCCTTGGTCGGGGAATACAGCAAAGTGGATGGAAAAAGATAAAAATGAGTCGGGGTTCTCTCACTCCCCGCTGGAAAGTGCACGCACGAAGACAAGGGCAAGGACAGACCAGACTTCAGCGAGGTCCCAGGTCAAGTAGTTTACTGACGTCAGCTGAGGCCCAAGAGTGGCCAGTCATTGGAATGAGTGCCTGTGAAGAATAGCCATTCCGTACAGTACTTCCAACAAGTGGCCATTCTACAGGTGCGCGCCTCAGAGTGGGTCAGCAAAGCTATTTCAACTGGGGCCTCACCCAAGCCTGATCTGGCGAAGAGCCTTGGGACCGTCGGGAAGAAGAAAAATAGAAATGCAAGTTGTTGTTGACCTCACCTTGACACAAGATGACTAGTGTTCAATTATAAAGACATAGCAGGGCTGTATTTTCCTGGGCAAGGGTCGGCACCTTCGGGGAGAATAATGTCACCTCATAACCATGAAGTTTATGCCAGTAAGTCATCCCAGGGTCCCAAGCAGTAAACGAGAGGTCTTCTCAATGCTCTGTAAATTCGGGGGACATGAGCACAATTAATCTTTAATTTGGCCCGAGACATTTGATCGCCTACATAAGCAGCAGCAAAGAAAAGGCGCCAGAGTCCAACATTTCTCAACTAATACAGCACCATAAGAGCAGGCCAAGTTACAATCACACCCAGTGTAGTAACTAGCCAAGTTCACACTTTCATACAGAGTACCGTACAGGGGCGGTTAAAAATCATTATAAAAAGACATAGCTGTAACAGAGATTCCATAGAGTGCAGGCTCCACACAGCGAGTTTGTTAAACAGTGAGTTGAAGTGCAGTAAATTTAAAATTTGCGGGGGACGAATAAAGTGAGAAGTAGAACTGTCTGGGAAAATTTTCTATGGATACTCTTAGTTTTTTGATTTCAGTTTAGTCAATTTAAAAAAAAACCTTTTCTACACAATTTCATTACTCTCCTTTATAAAGGTTACATTTGCAATTTTCAGAAAAGTCCCAAACGTATCTTTTAGGCCCAAAAGAATTCATTTTGACAAGTTGTACTGAAAAAGAAAATAAACAGGTGCTCAAAGGGTTAAAGAGGGGCCTTCCTCTTACTGATTAGTATAGAAGTTAAAGACAACGTCAGCATATGAGAGAGAGAAGGAGAGAGAGAGAGAGAGAGAGAGAAAGGAGAGAGAGAGAGAGAGAGAGAGAAGGAGAGAGAGAGAGAGAGAAAGGAGAGAGAGAGAGAGAGAGAGAAAGGAGAGAGAGAGAGAGAGAGAGAGAGAAAGGAGAGAGAGAGAGAGAGAGAGAGAAAGGAGAGAGAGAGAGAGAGAGAAAGGAGAGAGAGAGAGAGAGAGAAAGGAGAGAGAGAGAGAGAGAGAAAGGAGAGAGAGAGAGAGAGAAAGGAGAGAGAGAGAGAGAAAGGAGAGAGAGAGAAAGGAGAGAGAGAGAGAGAGAAAGGAGAGAGAGAGAAGAGAGAGAGAGAAGAAAGGAAGAGAGAGAAGGAGAGAGAGAGAAAGGAGAGAGAAGGAGAGAGAGAAAGGAGAGAGAGAGAGAGAGAAAGAAGGAGAGAGAGAAAGAGAAAGAGAGAAGAGAAGGAGAGAGAGAAAGAGAAAGAGAGGAGAGAGAAAGAGAAAGGAAAAGGAGAGAAAGAGAAAGAGAAAGGTAAAAGAGAGAGAGAGATGTTTGGATTGAGATGGGGTGAAGCAAGGTTCGAGGCAGCGCTCAAAATTTGCTGCAGTACTCTCTCGCGATTGTAAACCACACACTGGGACACCCTCAGATACGGCGAGCATTTACCAACAGGAGAAGGCAGGATTGGATGTGCCATCTATGTGCACAAAGTAAAACAGCCAAACTCTGCAGCACACTGATACAAAGAGTTAATACTCACAGATGGTACTTTTTGCAGCATTGTCAACAGGCTTATTTAGCGATTGGTACTTTATAAGGGGGTTGGGGAAACCCACACAAGTCAATACACTTCATATTTCATGTGATATTTTCAACTCACCAGACCTGCAATCACCTGTACTTCACTCAGTTGTACAGCTCAAGACAGTTCTCTCCAGACACAACCTGAATTTCTATAATCTACAAGATCTATAATTGCCCTGCTGGGCAATTTCCAGAGTACGGGCAAATGGAATACTGTTAGACACCTCACTGAAACTCCCAGTGACAACACGCTTTATTGGCGGTCTGTGACAACCGATTCGCTGTGCTCAGTAATGTTTTGTCTTGGGATCTTGCGATTAAAGAGAGGCGTATGTACGTCGACGAGTGGAGAGGGGAAGGCAGTAGAGAAGGTCGAACACATTACGTTGCAAATATTTTCTCCAACCAAAAAGATTCCATGTTTCTATGTTTATACGGACGACATCGGTTGTCGGGGCTTATTTCAGGGATATGGATGTCTAATGTTTGATGTCTGAAATAGTGGTCGACAATGGCTGAATTACAAATGTGTAAAATGGTTCAGGGGTCATCTTGAGCTTGTAAGTATCGTGCAGGAGAACATCACAGTATCATCGGGATGAACTTCTACACAACCTGCCTGCTCCCTACAAGCAACAACCAGAGACAGGCCAGTAAAGTGCAAGCACCCGCCCCTTATAATATACCCCACCGCACCCACTATTTTCCTCCCCCTCCTGAAGGTGGCGATTCCTGCGGGGGTACAAGCTCTGCTACGGAGGAAAAGTGGCCAGTCTTCATCTGCGGCCCAGAACAACGAGCGCTGGCGAGCTGCTCGGCCGTGAGGGCAGTCGCAGCTGAGCGCAAACTCATGTTTCACCCGGGAACCAGACACGGGAACTTTCCAATGGCTGGAGGGTCGATAACCAGAGGGGCACAGATTCAAAGTGATTGGCAAAAGAACCAGAGGCAACACGAGGAAAAACTTTTTTACGCAACGAGTGGTTAGGATTTGGAATGCACTGCCTGATAGGGCGGTGGATACAGATTCAATAGTAGCCTTCAAAAGGGAATTGGATAAATACTGGAAGGAGAAAAAAATTGCAGGGACATGGGGAACGAGTGGGACCAACTGGATTGCCGGCGCAGACTCGAAGGGCCGAATGGCCTCCTTCTGTGCTGTACTATTCTATGATTCTAGGTCGCTGAATAGCGACCGGGCGTGGAAAACCTGTCTCATTGCCACCCCACCCCCCAAAAACAGGGAGACCAATCATACAGCCCCATTTCCAACGTCCTAGCTGAGATCAGCTAACCAGGATAGGCAAGAAATCAAATTTGGGACCTTCTGGTCCGTATGACCCAATTGCATTCTGCCTTTACTGTCGAAGCAGCGCCATTAGTGGAGCTCGACATTGAGGAGCTGAGATCATATTCAGGAAGGTATACTGCCCCTTTTAAGTAGCAAGGAGGGAGCTCCGGCACAGCTGTAATTTATCCACTACCGATCCACCATTCATACGTAAACACATCAGCAACGGTTTCCCTTTCATCCCCATTTCAACAGAGCAAAGTGGTTATAACAGTTTGAAACCGGGGGCCACTACACTGTCTCACAGAGGACAAAAATGAGAAGTCGCACAACACCAGGTTATAGTCCAACAATTTTATTTGAAATCACAAGCTTTCGGAGCGCTGCCCCTTCGTCAGGTGAACGAAGGAGCAGCGCTCCGAAAGCTTGTGATTTCAAATAAAGCTGTTGGACTATAACCTGGTGTTGTGCGACTTCTCATTTTTGTCCACCCCAGTCCAACACCGGCATCTCCGCATCATGGTCTCTCCGAGGGAGGAAGAGTTTGAGGCGTATTAGCAATGCGTGAGACTTGGCAATTAAGGTTATCTATCAACGCATCATTGGTAATCACGGTGAACCTTGTCTTGCCTCAGGGAATGGGAAAGGTATTTCATAGAATTATCAGCACAGAAACAGGCCATTCGGCCCAACTGGTCTATGTCTGTGTTTAAGCTCCTCCTGCCCCCTCTTCATCTAACCTTCTCAGCATTTCCTTTTGTTCCTTTCTCCCTCGTGTTTATCTAGCTTCCTCTTTTAGGCCTTCTGAAATGATCAAGATATATTGGCCCAAGTTTCGTGACGTCCTATCCTAGCTTACGGTGGAATGTTGCCCCGTCACCCGTATTGAAATACTGGAACAGATTTTCCTATTGCTGCGCCTGGATTCCCCGCGTGTAGCTAATAAGGGGGAAAAATCAGCAGAGGATGATCGGAACAGACTCGAGGGGCATGAATGGCCTACTCCTCTTCCTCTGTGCCTCCTTGAAACACCGAGTGACGGGTTTAACATTGCAAGATCTGGAAAGCCTTTCCCTGAAATTGTCCGCAGGCGTTCCCTCCGCTAGGGAGTCAGGATTGCAGTATCGTGCTGCCAACGTTGCACTGTCTGATGGACATGAAACAGCCAGCAAGGAGCAGGATGGTCAGGTATTGCCACAGCCAATAGGCAAATGGACAGGGGACACTTAAGTTACAGGAAAAGCAACTTCCATGTTCAGACACCAAAAATCAACGTGCACTTTTTTCTTAAAAGCAGGGATATAATAATTTCATTGAAGAATACAAAGATGGATTAAAGTAGCCTGTTTACAGGCCAACGGATTTACTACCACTGTACTAAAAAAGTCAACTGTTAACAACATGTATAATTAACATTCATCTTCAGTACCCCGGATTTGACAAACGTTTTCCCGAAGCACATCGAGAGCTGAGGTACCGCGACAAACAAAACTACTTTGAACAGGTTTGTGTGTTACGATGATTTGCATCAGTGAGTTTGACACTATCTGAAAATGATACCTTTACATATTTTATGCATATATATAATATATATAACTATATATTATATATATATTCTTTCATTCAGATAATGGGTATAGTTCAAGCAAGCAAAACGTTAAAGAAATAATTCTGCTTTACCCAATTAGGGTCAGACTTGGCCATGATGGTGCCCACAGTCAAATAGCTTGTCGACACTCGCCACTCACTGTCTGGGTTTGGTGTTGGGGGGTGGAGGGGTAAGGGGGAATATATCAGTGAAGTTTTGGTACAAGGCAGAGAGGAGTGTTGAATTAAAACTCTTCGTTTGATGATCCCTTCCCCCACGCCATGTTCACACTTTCTCGGTACAGTCAGACCCCACCCCCGCCTCCCACACCCGTTTCCATTCCTTTAGAAGATATCCCGAAGTACCCTTGCATCAGGTCGGTTATATTCAGCTTTAAGATGGACTGCAATCCAACGTCAAAATCTCCAGTTAGGTTAGATGCACCAGTGCTAAGCATAAAGTTCATAGAGAGAGAGGCACCTAGGAAGAAATGATCTATTAGAAAGAAAAATTAAAAAATCTAAAAAATAAAAAGCAATGATCTGAGCACATATGGGATTTTACAGCACCGTGACAGCCAGTCACAGTGTCATTACACCGTGGGCAATCAATCGCAGTACTGATGCGTACTAGACAGGTCTACTGAACGCCACAGTAGAGTTGGTTGGAAATAGAAGGTTTTCGAAATGGCCACCAGCTACTGGGAGTCCCCTGCACATGCGACTACAATCGCGAAGCGCTAAACGTCGCCTGCAGCTAAAATTTGGTGTTCTTTCAGAAACATTTTGGATCCAGGTACATGACGTACTAAGTGGTGTCAGGACGCTACACAACATACTTAAAAAGTCTTTTTTTATGTATAGATATATATATATATTTGTTTAAAAAAAGACAGACATTAGAGGGTCAAAACAATCTTTCTGGAATGAGGAATTTTCTTCTTTTCTTTCCCCCCCCACCCCCCCACTCCCCCCTTTCACCTGCCTGTTTGGGAAAACTTTGAGCCCTGAATTAAGTGTCAATATTTTTCTCTCTTTTTTAAAAAAAAAAACCCGCAATGGACCTTTTTTCAAACTGAAATTATACAGGACCACAAAAAAAGGCAACTACAGCGAAATAAAAACAAGAAAAAGGGAACCTACAGTGTTAATTATTGGTCATTTTATGAGGGGGGTGGTGGGCGGGGCGGGGGGGGGGGAAAGTAGGCCAGAGTGAGGGGAAAGAGAGAGAATGTGGGTGCAGGAAAATCTTGCTGTCTGGTGTAGTGAGGGGGCAGAGAAACAATCAAAAAAAAATAGACACACAATAACTGGCCTGATGTACAGCTACTATGGAATAAATTATTTAAACTAGTGTAAAAAGAGTTCTTATACTTGTTCATTATTACAAACATATTCTACAAGGTCAGTTACTCCCAAGAGGTCGTCTTCGTCCTCCTCCCCACCGCCTTCGGTTGCCGCTCCCGCTCCCGGTTCCGGTTCCTGTGCCGGTGCTGCTCCTGCCTCCGGGGCCACCCCTTCACAGGCTCCATTCAGCGCCGGGCTGGGAGTGGGGTTAGTGTCCTTGGCCGTTTGGTTCTGCTCGCCGGTTCTGCTGACTGCGCTTTCGGCCGTCTGCTCCGGGCTCTGTCCGTTGGTGGAGGGAAGCTCCACCAGACCGCAGTCCAAAGAGCTGGCTTCCTTCACCGCCGCCTCCTCCTCTGTCGCCGCCTCCTCCTCCGTCGCCTCCTCCTCCTCCTCCTCCTCCTCCTCCTCCTCCTCCTCCTCGTCCTCGCTCATCAGCCGGTACGCGGGCTTCTTGCTGTAATCCCGGGGCGCCTTGGAGGAGAGTCTGCTCACCAGCGGGGGCTTGTCTTCCTCCTCCTCCTCCTCCTCCTCATCACCCTCCTCCTCCTCTTCATCCTCGATCCTGTTCAGTCGCTTCCGCTGTGGCCGCTCCTTATCCCGCTCTTCGTCTGAACTTCTGCTCCCGGAACTCTCTGAAAAAATAAAATTCATTTTTGCTTTGCATTAATTTGACTTTTTTTTTTAAAAACTTGATTTTTGTAAAGAAAGAATTTATTTTTTTGCTGGTCAAGGAGAGGAATGTTAGTTCGTGAGGAACTCCTGGGTCAGGCGAGATGTGGAGTACAGCTCCTTCTGTTCTGCCCCACCCCCCACATCCAAAAGAACCTATTGTGCCTGTTGTGGTATTTGCCATACTAGCCATCCTGTGAGCTCGAGTGAGTTTCCCGAATTAGGGGAAATTTCATGCTGCGGCTCCATGCCCACAAGCAACTACTAGGACTGATTTCAGAGTCTTCTACAGCCAGGGGAACAGGGGTAGGCCATTTAGCCCCTCGAGCCTGTTCCGCCATTCAATATCATGGCTGATCTGCAACCTAACTCCATATACGTGCCTTTGCCCCATATCCCTTAATCACTTGAGCTTTTAGGGAGTGCCGGTGGAAGCAAGGAACTTTGTGGGACCTTGCGATAGAAGATGTAACAGAAATCTATCAATCTCAGATTTAAAATTAACAACTGACCTCGCATCAATTGCCATTTGTAGAGGAGAGTTCCAAACTTCTACCACCCTTTGTGTGTAGAAGTGTTTCCTAACTTCACTCCTGAAAGGTCTGGCTCTAATTTTTAGACTCTGCCCCCTAGTCCTAGACTCCCCAACCAGCGGAAATAGTTTCTCTCTATCGACCCTATCTGTTCCCTCTAGTACCTTGAAAACTTCGATCAGATCACCAATTAACCTTCTAAATTCCATGGAATAAAACCCTAATTTGCGTAATCTCTCCTCGTAATTTAACCCCTGGAGTCTGGGTATTATTCTGGTAAACCTACGCTGCACTCCCTCCAAGCAGCCCCTTTAAGTAACAGAATAGGGGGCTGCAACCACTCCCGCTCCGGATATGTCCGATCCATGGCTTCTTCCAGGCCGCAGAAACGGCATGCGGCCTGAGAATAGGAGGGAAGAAATAAGAAGAAACAAAGAGCAATTTAAGTCCAAGGCTACGAAAGGTAACTTGTATGTACTGACCAGGGCTCACTTGAGCTTTTAGGGAACGCCGGTGGAAGCAAGGAACTTTCTGGGACCTTTCGATAGGAGATGTAATAGGCTGGGTAGAGACTGTGAGAAAGGATTTCATACAGCCTGTTGATAAAAAAAAAAATGGACCTTTCCTTTTTCCATGTTTTTTTTTTCTTACATTAAGACCACTTTCCTCATTCTATTTTGAGGTATATTTGTTTAAAGTATCCTTGCTGTGCAGGTTCAAAAAGTTACCAGTCACTGAACGGTGGCAGCTGTAAATTACCACCGCATCCCGTCACGGCACAACAGTGGTACAAGCAGGTAGCGGGAGCAATTAATGCGTCTGGACCAAAAAATTCAATTCATTCCAGAGGAGAGAACAGGAGAATTTATTTTTCCACAGCGAGTCATGATGATTTGGAATGCACTGCCTGAAAGGGTGGTGGAATCATTCATTAGTAACTTTCTAATGGGAATTGGCTAAATACTTGAAAGGGAGAAAGCTGTAGAGCTCTGGGGAAAGAGCGAGGAGAGTGGGACTAATTGGATAGCGCTTTCAAAGAGCTGGCACAGGCACGATGGGCTGAATGGCCTCCTTCTGTGCTGCATAATTCTATGGTCCCTGACAAGGAACCAATTCCATCCCAACCCACTTATGTTGTTTCAGATTCCAGATGATGCTACTGCCTTCATTTATCACTCGGCAAGCAGCAGAAGTGAGTTACAGAATCATACAGCACAGAAGGAGGCCATTCGGCTCTTGGTGACTGGACTGAAGATTTATCCACCAATGAACAGTATTTAAAAAAAAATGACTTCCAAGTCCACAAAATTCAGACAGAACAGATTAATCAAAAGCAAGTACAAGTTAAAAGTAAGTTGCTTTATTGGCCACGTAGCCAGGGCTGGAGGGGAGCCGCAGGTTGCACACCCCTGGAATAAGGCGTGGGATTATCTGCAACGGCAAACGTCCTTCCAGTGCTGTGCGTTCCAATCATGACCATTGCAGCCCCTGGGTAAACGCGTTACAAGATCCAGTAGAGGGAGATCGATTATCTTACCATCACTCGCTGTAATGTATAGTCTACGTTTGTGTCCCCTAAGTCTTTCCTTTCTACTCGCACCACTTTTCATGGATTTCTCCGATTCAGAATCTTCTCTGTAGTTCACTTTTTTAGCCTGATTCCGCTTTGATCGCCTCCTCCTCATGTCCAGCAGGTCACTGTAACAACTTGACCCTTCGCTCTCTGCAGAACGGGAGAGGTCCGTAAGTACACCGAGCACTCAACAACCATGAGAACCTCAGTCATGACACAGAAGGCTTTTTACATTATTGGAAATAACTCGCAAACTAGCAGCTTTAAAAGAAAAACCTACTGCAGCTGTCCCTAGTTCCAAGCCCTGAACCATTACTTATCGGTAAATTTTATTTAAAGGAAAGGAAGGCTACTGCTGCAGAATTTACAGTTCTGTTATATATATGTCGGGCCTTGACTTGTGTAGAGCACTGTGATTCAGTCACCAGACCAAAGTCATACTGCCAGTTGCACTCTACCCAGTAACAACGTAGCACTGTGCATGAGCGTCATGTGTCAGCAGGTAAAATTTTAATGTTGGGAAAGATCCCATGCTGCTGATTCTGTTCGCACTTTACATGCATTTAAAACTACGTTTTAAAAAGTTTTCAAGTGATCCATCAGACAGCACAGGAAGTTTTTAAAACTTGGTTTGAAACGACCGCCGAGTGTGTTTGGGAGTTTGATCAGATGAAAGAAAAAAAAAGAATTTGCAATAGCACCTTCAACGACCTCGAGACGTCCCAAAGCCACTTTACGGCTAATGAAGTACTTTTGAAATGTAGTCGCTGTTGTAATGTAGGAAACGCAGCAGCCAATTTGTGCACAGCAAGCTCCCACAAACAGCAATGTGATCATGACCAGATAATCTGTTTTAGTGATGTTGGTTGAAGGATAATTATTGTCCAGAACGCTGGGGAGAACTCCCCTGCTCTTCTTCGAAATAGTGGCCGTGGGATCTTTTACGTCCACCTGAGGGGGCAGACAGGGCCTCAGTTTAATGTCTTATCTGAAAGATGGCGCCTCCCGACAGTGCAGCTCTCCCTCAGCACTGCACTCGAGTGTCTGCCTGGATTATGTGCTCAAGTCTCTGGAGTGGGACTTGAACCCACTGAGCCTGGCACTGAGCTGTGTTGCCTGCCTGGTGCCAGGGTTCGGGACATCTGCTCTGGGCTGGAGAGGAACTTGCAGTGGGAGGGGGAGGAGCCAGTGGTCGTGGTCCATGTAGGTACCAACGACATAGGTAGAACTAGGAAAGAGGTTCTGTTGAGAGAGTATGAGCAGCTAGGGGCTAAATTAAAAAGCAGAACCTCAAGGGTAATAATGTCTGCATTATTACCTGAGCCACGAGCAAATAAAATGAGAGAGATGAATGAGTGGCTCAAAGACTGGTGTGGGAGAAATGGGTTTCAATTCCTGGGGCACTGGCACCAGTACTGGGGAAAGTGGGATCTGTATCGTTGGGACGGTCTTCACCTGAACCATGCTGGGACCAGTGTTCTGGCGAGTCGTATAACTAGGGCAGTAGAGAGGACTTTGAACTAAATATTGGGGGTATGGGATCAAATTTGAAAAGATGTGGTAATTCAAAGATTAGAGACAAGGCACTAGAGAAAGGTATTAATATGGGAAATGATAAACAGACCGTGACAGGAAGGGATAGAGAGTACAAATCTAAGAGTAAATCAACAGATAAGGCTAGAGGTTACAAAAATAATAAAAAAGGACAAAACTAAAGGCTCTGCATCTGAATGCATGTAGCATTCGAAACAAAACAGATAAACTGATCGCGCAAATAGAAATAAATAAATATGATCTGATAGCCATTACAGAAACATGGCTGCAGGATGACAGATTGGAACCTGAATATTGAAGGGTACATGACATTTAGGAAGGACAGGAAGGTGGGAAAAGGTGGAGGGGTGGTTCTGTTAATTAATGATGGTATTAGCACAATAGAGAGGGATGACCTAAGTTCAGGAAACCAGGATGTAGAAGCGGTTTGGGTAGAGATGAGAAATAATAAAGGCAAGAAGTCACTTGTGGGAGTGGTGTACAGGCCCCCCTCACAGTAACCACATGGTAGGATGGAGTATAAAGGAAGAAATAATGGGAGCTTGTCAGAAGGGTACAGCAATAATCATGGGGGATTTTAATCTGCAAATAGACTGGAAAAATCAGATGGGCAAAGGTAGCTTAGATGAGGAGTTCATGGAATGTTTTCGGGATAGTTTCTTACAACAGCACGTTCTGGAGCCAACCAGAGAGTAGGCTATACTAGACCTGGTATTGTGCAATGAGATAGGATTAATTAATGACCTCATAGTGAAGGCGCCCCTAGGTAGCAGCGATCATAATATGACTGAATTTTACATTCAGTTTGAGAGAGAGAAGAGTGGGTCCAAGACTAGTATTTTAAACTTAAATAAGGGCAATTATGAGGGCATGAAAACAGAGCTAGCTAAAGTGAACTGGCAAATTAGGTTAGGGGATAGGTCAATAGAGTTGCAGTGGCAGACATTTAAGGGGTATTTCAAAATATACAGAATATATACATTCCAACAAAAAAGAAAAATTCCAAGGGGAGGACCCACCATCCGTGGTTAACTAAAAAAGTTAAAAATAGTATTAAACTTAAAGAAAAAGCATATAATTGCGCAAAGATGGGTGGCAGGTCAGAAGATTGGACAGAATATAAAAAACAGCAAAGAATGACAAAGATTAATAAGGAGAGAAAAATTAGAGTACAAGAGAAAGCTAGCTAGAAATATAAAAACAGATAGTAAGAGTTTCTATAGATATTTTAAAAAGAGTTAACAAAGTGAGCATTGGTCCTATAAAAAGTGAGTCTGGGGAATTAATAATGGAAAATAAGGAGATGGCAGTTGAATTGAACAGGTATTTTGCATCGGTCTTCACCACAGAGGATACAAGTAACATCCCAGAAATAGCTGTAAATCAGGAAATGGAAGGGAGGGAGGAACTCAAGAAAATTATAATCACCAGGGAAGTGGTACTGAGCAAATTGTTGGAGCTGCGGGATGGACTTCATCCTAGGGTCTTAAAAGAAGTGGCTAGTGAGATAGTTGATGCGTTGGTTTTAATTTTCCAAAATTCCCTAGATTCGGGGAAGGTTCCATTAGATTGGAAAATAGCAAATGTAACTCCTTTATTCAAAAAGGGAGGGAGACAGAAAGCAGGAAACTGCAGGCCAGTTAGCTTAACATCTGTCATAGGGAAGATGTTAGAAGCTATTATTAAAGATGTTATAGCAGGGCACATAGAAAAGTTCAAAGTAATCAGGCAGAGTCAACATGGTTTTGTGCAAGGGAAATCATGTTTAACCAATTTATTGGAGTTCTTTGAGGAAGTAACATGTGCTGTGGATAAAGGGAAACCGGTGGATGTACTGTACTTAGATTTCCAGAAGGCATTTGATAAGGTGCCACATCAAAGGTTATTGCGGAAAATAAAAGCTCATGGTGTAGGGGGTAACATATTGGCATGGATAGAAGATTGGCTAGCTAACAGGAAACAGAGAGTAGGCATAAATGGGTCATTTTCTGATTGGCAAGATGTAATGAGTGGTGTGCCACAGGGATCAGTGCTGGGGCCTCAACTTTTTACAATTTATATAAATGACTTGGATGAAGGGACCGAAGGTATGGTTGCTAAATTTGCTGATAACACAAAGATAGGTAGGAAAATAAATTGTGAAGAGGACATATGGAGGCTACAAAGGGATATAGATAGGTTAAGTGAGTGGACAAAGATCTGGCAAATGGAGTAGAATGTGGGAAAATGTGAAGTTGTCCATTTTGGCAGGAAGAATTAAAAAGAAGCATATTATCTAAATGGTGAGAGATTGCAGAGCTCTGAGATGCAGATGGATCTGGGTGTGTTAGTGCATGAATCGCAAAAGGTTACTATGCATGTACAGAAAGTAATTAGGAAAGCTAATAGAATGTTATTGTTTATTGCAAGGGGAATTGAATACAAAAGTAGGGAGGTTATGCTTCAGTTATACAGGGCATTGGTGAGACCACATCTGGAGTACTGTGTACAGTATTGGTCTCCTTATTTAAGGAAGGATGTAAATGCGCTGGAAGCAGTTCAGAGAAGGTTTACTTGACTAATACCTGGAATGGGCGGGTTTTCTTATGAGGAAAGGTTGGACAGGTTAGGCTTATATCCGCTGGAGTTTAGAAGAGTAAGAGGTGACTTGATTGAGACATACAAGATCCTGAGGGGTCTGGACAGGGTGGATGTGGAGAGGATGTTTCCTCTTGTGGGAGAATCTAGAACTAGGGGTCACTGTTTAAAAATCAGGGGTCGCCCATTTAAGACAGAGATGAGGAGAAATGTTTTCTCACAGAGGGTCGTGAGTCTTTGGAACTCTCTTCCTCAGAGGGCGGTGGAAGCAGAGTCTTGGAATATTTGTAAGGCAGAGGTAGATAGATTCTTGGTAAGCAAAGGGGTGAAAAGTTATCGGGGGTAGGCGGGAATGTGGAGTAATCGAATCAGCCATGATCTTATTGCATGGCGGAGCAGGCTCGAAGGGCCGAGTGGCCTACTCCTGCTCCTAATTTGTATGAGCCACGGCTGACATCTTTGAACCAGGCAAAGTTTGCCTGATCCCTCCTCTCTTAGCTTTCATATGGGAATTATTTACTGCCAACCCTACCTCTTTGACCAAGCTTTTGGACACCAGTCCTACTAGCGCCTCATGTGGCTCGGTGTCAAATTTTGTTAGATAGTGCAACAACAACTTTAATGTAGTAAAACGTCCCAAGGAGCTTCACAGGAGTGTTACAAGAGAAAAATTTGATACCGAGCCACATAAGGAGATATTAGGACAGGCTTGGTCAAAGAGGTTGGTTTTAAGGAGCGTCTTAAAGGAGGAAAGAGAGGTGGAGAGGTTTAGGGAGAGAGTTCCAGAGCTTAGGGCCTAGGCAGCTGAAGGCACGATTGCCAATGATGGAGCGATTATAATCAGGGATGCTCAAGAGGCCAGAATTTGAGGAGCGCAGGTATCTCGCACCTGTGAAACGCCTTGGGACGTTTTATGACATCAAAGGGTGCTATTTAAATGCAGGTTGTTACGAATCCATTAATCCCCCATAGTTTTTATCCAGTCTTCCGTCATTTAGTTAAGGAGAGGGAAATTAAACTGCAAACATTTTAGCCACTCAGCCATGCCAAAACTACATCAAGCTTTGTCACTAGGGCTGTCTTTTACGAGAAACAGATGACAGGAATGTCACGATTCAAGACAGGCAACAGCCAAGACTTCAAAGCCAATGCTTCTTGGAGTAATGAAACGAGCACCTCTACTGGCAAGGTGCTAGGACCCAAATTTCCAGTATTATAGCTTAAAATGATAATTTGTTACATGCCAGTGGCTCAGTCGGTAGCACTCTCGCCTGGGAGTGAGTTGTGGGTTCAAGTCCCACTCCAGAGACTGGAGCACAAAAATCCAGGCCGACACTCCCAGTGCAGTGCTGAGGGAGCGCCGCACTGTCGGAGGTGCCGTCTTTCAGATGAGATGTTAAACTGAGGCCCAGTCTGCTCTCAGGTGAATGTAAAAGATCCCACGGCCACTATTTTTTCGAAGGAGTTATCCCCAGTGTTCTGGCCAATATTTATCCCTCAACTAACATAACTAAAAACGGATCATCTGGTCATTATCTCATTGCTGTTTGTGGGAGCTTGCTGTGCACAAATTGACTGTTGCGTTTCCTACATTACAACAGTGACTACACTTCAAAAGTACTGCATTGGCTGTAAAGCGTTTTGAGATGTCCGGTGGTCGAAAAAGGCGCTGTAGAAATGCAAGTCTTTCTTTTTTTTAAAGTGTAAAAACTTTTCCTGCAGTTTTTCACAAAATATAAACCAGACACAGCAACTAGAAGTGTAAATGGTTATAGAGTGGAGTACTAAGCCTTAGACACCAGAAGCTCTGAGTCTGTGAGGATTTGGCTGATCTCGGCTAGGGTAGGAGTAGAGGCACTACAGTTGGCCTTAGCATCTCTGGGTTAGGGAATTAAATCAGAAATCAACCAAGAATCCTAATCACCCTGTATGGACATTGGATGAGGAAAAGTTTAGGTCTGGCTATGATGCCAGGGGGTGGGAGTACAAGAGTAAGGAAGTCATCCTACTATTGTACAGGGCTTTGGTGAGACCACACGTGGAGTACTGTGCAGTTTTGGTCTCCTTATCTGAGGAAGGATATACTTGCCTTAGAGGCAGTACAACAAAGGTTCACTTGATTGATTCCTGGGATGAGAGGGTTGTCCTATGAGGAGAAGATTGAGAAAACTGGGCCTACACTCTCTGGAGTTTAGACAAATGAGAGGTGATCTCATTGAAATGGGGGATTGACAGGATAGATGGAGAGAGATTGTTTCCCCTGGCTGGAGAGCCTAGAACTCGGGGGCACAGTCTCAGGATAAGGGATCGGCCTTTTAAGACTGAGAGGAGGAGGAATTTCTTCAGAGGGTTGTGAATCGTTGAAATTCTCTACCCCAGAGGTCTGTGGATACTCAGTCGTTGAGTATATTCAAGGCTGAGATCGATAGATTTTTGAACTCCAGGGGAATCAAGGGATATAGGGATCGGGCGGGAAAATGGAGTTGAGGTCGATGATCAGCCATGATCTTATTGAATGGCGGAGCAGGCTCGAGGGGCCGTACGGCCTACTCCTGCTCCTAATTCTTATGACCTTTTTTAAAAAAAAGTGACTGCACTTCAAAAGTACTTCATTAGCTGTAAAGCACTTTGGGATGTCCCGAGGGCGTGAAAGGCTCAACGGAAATGCAAGTCTTTTTAAATCTAGGCTCACACATGTTGGTGCATGTGGAACACAAGCCCAGCAACTTCAGGGTAGGAGGAAATTGAATGGGGAGGGGAAGAAAAAAAAAAGGGCAATGAAACACTTTGCACCTTCATGTTCTCCTTCATCCTCCTCTTCCTCATCCGAATATCTCTTTTTAACTTCTCTTCCTCTTAACCTGCGACTCCGCCTCATTGGTTCCACATATTTCCGGTGCCTTCCTCGCCGGCGGACTTCGAAACCCTCTTCGTCATTTGAGGCAGGGTCTGCCTCGCTGTCTCGCTCAGAGATCTCAAACTCTTCTTCACTGCTAAACAGAGAAACACTTTTTTTAAAAAAGGGCCACCTCTCCGTTAACCATGGCTCATCACTGGAATGTTGCGGTACACAAATTCCCTTGAAAGGCATTAGCCAAGATTATAACTCCAAAACACACCAGACGGTTTCAAGAAGTCTGATTATGTGGAAGTTAAATTAGTGTGTGGACATAAAACTGTGGCATATACACATTTTTGTTATTAACGGTTTACTTTGCAAGCATATTACTAGCTTTGGGACTGGGTCTTGTATTGAGTCAAGAGGGAGCTGGACTGGTTCTTGACGGGGGCAGAGATTGCATCATATTGAAGAAACATGGTCCGTGAGATCTCCTGGACTGGTTCTGATCACCTCGGGGGGTTGGAGAGAAATTTTCCAGCGTATTTTTGCCCTAACTGACTAGGTTTTTTGTCTTTCTTTGCCTCTCCCAGGAGATTACATGGCTGCTGCGGGACCCAGGGAGGGAGGGAAGTTTCCAATCAGGAGGCTCCGGCCCTCATGAGTGTGGGGCAGGCTTAATGAACCAGCTGGTCTTTTCCTGCCCATCATTTTTGTATGTTCAGGAGGCCATTCGGCCCATCGTGCCTGTGCCGGCTCTTTGAAAGAGCTCTCCAGTTAGTCCCACTCCCCCTTGTTCATTCCCCAAAGCCCTGAAAATTTTTCCTTTTCAAGTATTTAGTAATTTTCAAAAGTGAGTTGGTTATTAAATCTGCTTCCAGCACCCTTTCAGGCAATGGATTCCACAACACAACTGGGTGTGTAAAAAAAAATTCTCTCTCATCTCCCCTCTGGTTCTTTTGACAATTATCTTAAATCTGTGTCCTCTGGTTACCGACCCTCCTGCCAGTGGAAACAGTTTCTCCTTATTTACTCTATTAAAACCCCTCATGATTTTGAACACCTCGATTAAAACTCCCCTTAACCTTCTCTGCTCCAAGGAGAACCACCCCAGTTTCCCTGGTCTCTCCACATAACTGAAGTCCCTCATGCTTGGCAGCATTCTGGTAAATTCTCCTCTGCACCCTTTCCAAGGCCACCACATGCTAGGTCCACCACTGGTCCACTGCAATTGTCCACACTGCCCCTGGTTTAAAAAAAAAAGCTGGCAGGATTCCCGCTCCAGATTGCCAATAACTCCTGCTCGAAGGTACACAGGTGTAGGACGGGGATGCGACTGTTTCAGTCACTGGATAGCCCCATTTTTATTCTCGGGATGTGAACGACACAGGCAAGGCTGAATTTGTTGCCGGTCCCAAGTTGCTCAGAGACCGAGAAGGCTGAGCCCTCTCCTTGAACCCTTCGCTGTCCTCGGGGCGATGGTGCTCCCACAATGCGTTAGGTGCCTGAGGAATGGTCACTCGGGGTGCGCACCAGGGGGGGGACTGGTCCTTGTGGAGCTGCCTTCAAGGGAGGAGGGGGACCAAAATCTGCAGAGTGGGAGATTACATAGAATATACAGTACAGAAACACCAATTAGTCTGTGCTGCACGAGTTTCCTCCCACTCCATCGACCTCACCTCAGCATTTCAGCATATCTTTCTATTCCCTTTTCTCTCATGTACTCGTCCAGTTTCCCTTTGAAACCAAGCTATTTGCCTCAACCACTTCCGGTGGTAGCGAGTTCCACATTCTAACAACTCTGAGGGGTGATCGAATTGAGATGCTTAAAATGATAAAGGGATTCAAATAGGGTAGATACGGAGAAACCATTTCCTCTGGTGGGGGAATTCAAGAACAAGGGGGCACAACCGTAAAATTACAGCTAGGCCATTCAGAAGCGAAATCAGGAAGCAATTTTTCCCCACACAAAGGGTAGTGGAAATCTGGAATTCTACCCACCAAAAGGCTGTGAATGCTGGGTGAAGACTGAGATTCAGAGATTTTTGGTAGGTAAGGGTATCACGGGATATGGAGAAAAGGCAGGTAAATGAAGTTAGGTCACAGATCAGCTGTGATCTGATTGAATGGCGGAACAGACTCGAGGGGCTGAATGGCCTCCTCCTGTTCCTATAATAGCTCAAAAGAGAAAGAGAAGGAGCAGGAAATTATTCTTCACCTTTCACTTATCTTGAACTCCTCCTCGCTCTCTTCATCTTCAAGCGTGCTATCGCTGTCAAGGTCATTCAGTCTTCGCCTTTTCTTGCGTCGGCAGGCAGCTTCTCGTGGAGGCCGTTTGATCTCTTTGGACTCTGCGAGTATAGTGGAGATATCTTTCCCAAGGGATTGTCCAGTGATATTTGCCATGTCTTTGCCTTTTCCAGCCCCTATTGGAATAGCATGTGTTACAAAAAGCATACAATGTCAAAAATAGTAACATGGCTCCGAGTGAAGGATTGACTTTGCTTTCCTACGTGACTTCAATAGATTTTGTTCCTGCAATTCGCGAGAATGAAATTCAAATCACCACCAAGAAAATTGAAATAAAGCAATTTTTATTTGTTTAAAATTTAAAAAGCACAGGTCTGAAGGGCCAATCCCCACAGTCCCAGTGACGTTGAAAAGAGAAGAGATGAGGCGATAAGTCATTGTTTTCAATGGCCTCGCCCTCTCCCTATCTCTGTAACCTCCTCCAGCTCTACAACCCTCCGAGATCTCTGCGCTCCTCCAATTCTGGTCTCTTGAGCATCCCCGATTTTAATCGCTCCACCACTGGTGGCCATGCCTTCAGCTGACTGGGCTCTAAGCTCTGGAAATCCCTCCCTAAACCTCTCCGTCACTCTACCCTCCTTTAAGGCGCTCCTTGAAACCTCCCTCTTTGACCAAGCGTTTGGCCTACTGCCCCAACACCTCCTTATGCGGCTCGGTGTCAAATTTTGTTTTATAACACCCCTGTGAAACACTTTGGAACGTTTTACAACGTTAAAGGCGCTATATAAATACAAGTTGTTGTATTCATGGTTAGGTAATGCTAAGCTTGAGTAATGCTAAGGAGCGCCACAGTTTTACGGTCCTGAAGAGCAAGTTAGGGAAGGAGATGATGGACATACGAAATAGGAGCAGGAGTAGGCTATACGGCCCCTCGGGCCTGCTTCACCATTCAATAAGATCGTGGCTGAACTTCTACATCAACTCCACTTTCCTGCCTGATCTCCATATCCCTTGATTCCCTAGTCCCCAAAAATCTATCGATCTCTGTCTTGAATATACTCAACGACTGAGCATCCACAGCCCTCTGGGGTAGAGAATTCCGAAGATTCACAACCCTCCGAGTGAAGAAATTTCTCCTCGGAGGTGCCATCTTTTCGATGAGATGTTAAACCGAGGCCCCGTCTGCTCTCTCAGGTGGACGTAAAAGATCCCATGGCACTATTTTGTAGAAGAGCAGGGGAGTTCTCCCCGGTGTCCTGGGCCAATATTTATCCCTCAACCAACATCACTACCTGGTCATTATCTCATTGCTGTTTGTGGGAGCTGGCTGTGCGCAAATTGGCTGTTGCGTTTCCTACATTACAACAGTGACTCCACTTCAAAAATACTTCACAGGCTGTAAAGAGCTTTGGGATGTCCTGAGATTGAGAAAGGCGCTATATAACTGCAAGCCTCTCTTTCTTTTCTTTCATCTCACTCCTAAATGCCCGATCCCTTATCTTGAGACTATGACCCCTAGTTCTCGACTCCCAGCCAAGGGAAACAGCCTCTCGGCATCTAATGATGAGATGAGTCTTGCTTTCAACTCAATTAGAATGCATGGAGGATGAGAGACTCCTCAAACATTCCTTTGTCATTGGATTCTGGTTCTCAACTGCCCCGTTAATATTGCAGGAGCGCCTCGGAAATTGGGCATATATGGCAAGTCGAAGATGATTCGTGACTTCGGGAAAAACTGCGTACGTAGGAAACAAGGAGTGTGCTCAGCACCTCATTCTTGCCAACCTGCTCTGTTGTATAAACAGGGATGATCTGGAGCAAAAGAAACCAGCACCGATTATACACATGCGAAGGGCAAAAAGGGGAAAGTCGGACAAAACCGTGCAGACACAAGATAATGAATAGAGGCAGTGGGAGAGGAGAGTGTGACGAGATGAAAAGACCGACATGCAACACTGACCTTTGCCCTCTGCCTCCTGTATGTCTTCATGTATTGCTTCATCGATTGCATCATCAAAGTCATCAAACCTGCAGCAAAAAAGAGCTATCTGAACCATTCGTGAATCTACGGCTTCACACTGAAAAGCTTCAGGTTGAGAAACTGAGGGCCGGAATTTGCGGTGGGTAATAACGGCGATAGTTCGCCGTGATTACCCCCTTGAAACTGACCGCAACTTCAGGATGTAGTGCATGCGCGTTTAAACGTGGAAATCCTGAAGTTGCGGTCAGTCATTCACTGCTCCGATACTGGCTGCTCTGTCGCTTCCCACATTGCCGACAATCAGTGTAATCAGTGAAACTGACAAAAACTTGGGCTCTTCCGCGGTAATACCGCTGTTAAATACCCCATTAAATGTTAGACCCTTTAGAATTAGGTGTAACTGGGGTTTGAACAGCGTATTGACTGCTAAACAAATGTTCAGGCCCTGAAAAACTAATTGTAATTTTGTGGAGTATCAAATTTCTCCATTATGATAAAAGTTACAATTTTAAGAAACTTTGAAATACATTTTCTTTTAATATGCTTTATAGAAGTTTGTTCCTGATTATTTTAGGTTCTACTTATCTCCATGTGAGGCCCAATCTTTGTTTTGCTCTCTTAACATTTAGATTCAGATCAACTAGATTGATTCCTGGGATGAGAGGGTTGTTCTATGAGCAGAGATTGTGCAGAATGGGCCTATATTCTCTGGAGTTTAGAAGAATGAGAGGTGATCTTATTGAAACATACAAGATTCTGAGGGGCATTGACAGGGTAGATGCTGAGAGGCTGTTTCCTCTGGCTGGAGAGTCTAGAACTAGGGGTCACAGTCTCAGGATAAGGGGTCGACCATTTAAGACTGAGATGAGGAGGAATTTCTTCACTCAGAGGGTTGTGAATCTTTGGAATTCTCTACCCCAAAGGGCTGTGGATGCTCAGTCGTTGAGTATATTCAGAAGTTGGGGAAAGACAGAGAGAGAGTGTGTGCGTGTGCGTGTTGAAATTAGATATCGGAAGATTTGTAAATGAGGTCAAGGATTTTGAATTTGATGTATTGGCAGGCAGTGGAGGCTGGTGAGACAGGGTGATGTGCACGTGGGACAGAATGCCAACAGCAGTGTTTTAGACAAGTTGGAGTTTGTGTGTGGGGGGTGGGGGGGGGGGGGGGGGGGGGGGAGAAAGAGAGGGAGAGTCGGGGGAGTTGAGAGGTTGGGTCTTGAGCCAATATAAAGCATGGAGATGAGGTTCAGCAACAGTGGGGCGAGGTAGGGCAAAAACTGTAGAGACACCGTTGGCACGCGGAACTCAGCTAATTCGGCTTCTGAAAAGTGTTCGTGTTTAGCTCATTCATTAGAGAGCAATAAAAAGTGGTTGGCATCATTGAAGCGAGAGAGAATGTTACAGATTTCACTGGACAACAGTTTGTTCAAGTGACCAGTTTCAGGACCTTGGGACTGAAATTGGGATTCCTGCTAAGAGGATGTTCGACAAGGACATTGCAACCTATGTTGATGTTGATATACATACATATGTTGTAGAGAAATGTAAACTTGTGTACTAAGAATCAGCTGAAGAAAGGTGAATTGATCGGAGACTACCATATAAGGCAAGGCCATTTCCAGTTTGATAAGGAGAGAACAGTGTATATAAAAAAGCTTCTGTGTTAAGTTTTAGAAGAGAAGCAACATACAAGGATGAGCGTACGCCTATGCTCAGACATGCTGACAAAACTCCACTTGTAAATGGTGTTATACTCTGAAACAATACTCCGCTTTTAGATTGTTTATGATGTTAAAAGTAGAAAAAAATAAGGGTGATTATAACCATAAGACAGAATTTATTACTACTCAAGTGAACAACGGAAGATTGTTTAAAATAGACGTCATGGAGTTGGGGACAAGGGAATGGAGATTTTGGCAGGAGCTGAATAAGGCAGCTTTTGCCAATGTTCAACGAGAGAGAGAGAGAGAGAGAGAGAGAGAGAGAGAGAGAGAGAGAGAGAGAGATTATTCACACAGACCAGGAACTGAGTTTGGAATCACCCTGAGCTTCATGGCTCAGAGTGTGCATTTACCTGCTGATTAGGAGGGGCGAGGTAGATGCACGATTGACATTTCCTCTTTCGAACACTGCACGGTAAATGGCGCTTACGCCAGCAATGGCATCCTTACCTGTAATTAATAGATCTCCGTGTCCTGCCCGACCGCCTTTCCAAAGCTTTGAAATCTTTTATTTCTGGTTCTTCGGGTACTGAATCCTGAGAGAAACAAAAGTTTTAAAACGGTAGTGAGTTTTATGTTAGTAATACTTGCATTGGAGACAGTTCAGAGACAATTCACTCGGTTGATTCCGGAGATGAGGGGGTTGACTTATGAGGAAAGGTTGAGCAGGTTGGGCCTATACTCATAGGAATTTAGAAGAATGAGAGGTGATCTTATTGAAACATAGAAGATACTGAGGGGGCTCGACAAGGTAGATGCAGAGCGGATGTTTCCCCTTGTAGGGGAATCTAGAACTCAGGGGCATAGTTTCAGAATAAAGGGTCGCCCTTTTAGAACTGAGATGAGGAGAAATTTCTTCTCTGAGGGTCGTAAATCTGTGGAATTCTCTGCTCCAGAGAGCCGCGGAGGCTGGGTCATTAAATACATTTAAGGTGGAGATAGGCAGATTTTTGCAAGATAAGGGAGTGAAGGGTTATGGGGAGTGGGCAGGGAAGTGGCTTTGAGCCCAAGATCAGCCATGATCTTATTGAATGGCGGAGCAGGCTCGAGGGGCCAAGTGGCCTATTCCTGCTCCTATTTCTTATGTTCTTATGTGACTAGTATGGAAAACCATTACATCAGTTCACGAGATGTGTAGGTCTTTCCACATTTTATACCGGGAGTGTGCTGCTTCACCATCTCTCTGCCCCATGTGTCCCTTGGTGGGGCATACAAGTCGGCCACAATTTCTTTGGAGCTTTTTCTTCCTTCTTTCCACCCTTCACCTTCCCACCCAATCCATTTCCGTCCCCTCTTTTCCGTGTTGAGTCTAGACAGCGAGCATCGGCGAGCTAATCATCATCACAGCCGAGCTTGAACTTGTCCTCACCAGACCGCCTGACAATTGTCTGGCAGGAGACACCTCTTATTTGCACGTCCCTCTGGGAGCAGCTCCTAACTTTAGAAAAAAATGCAGTGATGCAGCACTGTAATGATCAGCTAAAGATTTTTGGAATAAACCCAGAAAATGCAGAGACAAATCAGTCAGCATCTGAAAGAAGAAGAAAAAAAATCACTTTATTGTTCAGGTGCGATTCGCCTTCGGAATTGTTCAGACATAAATCTCACTTCAACCAATCTTGTCTTTTCTCTTTCAGGTGCCGACCGACCAATTGGGGGTGGGGGGGTGCCGATTTTAACCCTCCTCGCTCAGCAGAAACCTGGCGGGCGGGCGGTTAAAATCGCCCTGGCTCTTCCCTGTCCAAAAGCCGCCACGATCGCAATTTTAACCTGCTCTCCTGAGCAGGCAGCAAGGACAGGCGCCCGGAGCCAACAGGGTCCCTCTTTGCATATACATGCTGCGGCCCGATGACATCATTGAGACCCGACTGTAATTTTAACTCAGGCCTGAGCGAGGAATCCAGCTAGAGTTAAAATCGGGGCCATTGTGTATTTCCAGCCGATTTTAAAGGTTTCATTTCAGATTTCTGACATCTGAGGCTATTTAAAAAAAATTTGAAACCTCAAGAGTTTGACTGAAAGCAAATGTGACAGCACACACATAAACCCGCAACCTCTTCATAAGTATTTTTAAAATAGCCCCAAGAAGTCCAATTAGTCTTTTTTTTTTAAAAAACCCTTGTCCCTTTCTGTATTTAAAATATACTTACTTTTGGAGTAATGATATTTTCAACGTTAATTCCCACAAACGCCAGCCTTTCTTTCCTGCGAGACAGAGAGCACCATTTTTACCAACATCTTTCCAAATCAGAAAACCAACCACTTTAATAAAATGATTCGCCCACCACTATTAAACAAAGACTGAGAAATTACTGAAGGACATCACCAAGATTGGAAGGGGTAAAAAGGATGATGTGATTCAGTGATAATAAGTTGGGTTTTGAAAACGCCTGCAGAATCACAGAAACTGTCAGTATTTAACTCCACAGCCCTCTAGGTTAATTCCACTCTTACTTGCTCCCTACACCCTTTAAAAGTTGCATAAACTAGGATTGTATTCCCTTGAGTATAGAAGATCTCTTTTCTCTTGAAAAAAGGCTGAGGGGTGGCCAAATAGAGGTCTTTAAAATTATGAAAAATTGAGAGAGTGGATACAGAGAGAATGCTTCCACTTGTGGGGAGGAGCATAACTAGAGGCCATCAATATAAGATAGTCACCAAGAAATCCAATAGGGAATTCAGAAGAAACTTCTTTACCCAGAGAGTGGTGAGAATGTGGAACTCTCTACCACAGGGAGTGGTTGAGGCGAATAGTATAGATGCATTTAAGGGGAGGCTGGACAAGCATCTGAGGGAGAAGGGAATAGAGGGTTAGGCTGATAGATTTAGATGAGGAAAGATGGGAGGAGGCTCGTGTGGAGCATAAACGCCGGCATGGACTGGTTGGGAAAAATGGCCTGTTTCTGTGCCGTATATCCTATGTAAAGGGGTGATCTAATTAGAATCATAGAATGATATAGTACAGGAGGCGGCCTTTTGGCCCATTGTGTCAGTGCCGGCTCTTTGAAAGAGCTCTCCAATTAGTCCCACTCCCCCACTGCTCTTTCCCCACAGCCCTGCAAATCTTTCCCCTTCGAGTATATATTCAATTCCCTTTTGAAAGTTACAATTGAATCTACTTCCACCGCCCTTTCAGATTCTTCTTATGGCAGGAGAATTAAAATCTTTCTTTGGAAGCCAAACATGTTGATTGCGGGTGGAAAGGAAGAGAGTGAGGGGGACAAGGAGTTCCACCGTTTCAAGGTCCTGCGAACAAATGGATCTCCTTTTTCAAAACAGGGAAGAGGAAGAGGCAGGACATGGGGGGAAGCTTAGTTGCAACTTAAGAGGAACAAGAAAGGAAAATTTAAAACAGCAAAGGCCACAGTAGTTTTAATAAAATAGGATACAAAAGGCAGGCTTGGACAGAGAAAGGAGGCGAGATTGCAGGGTGGAGGGAGCAAAATTCAACTCCAGCAGGAGAGCGAAGCAAGCGGTAGCGGATTGGCCGCCTGTTATCCCGCCCGCCAATGTTGCTTCTATTTTTTTTGGCCCGCATAGCCCCTTTAAAACCCAGCTCACCGGCTTAAAAGGGAACATCGCCGCCCGCCATATTTCCTTTTCAAAAAACTTAAGTAGAATTTCACCCAAGTCTCTGGAAGTGGCTAATGCAGTCCAGATTTAATTTTTTTTTTTTTACCTTCTCTCAGCTCTTTCCTTCTTTTTTATCATCACGTCTATATTTTGCAATTGTTCTTCTAGTTTTTCGCACAGAAGTTTCTGCAGACAAAAAAATAAATAAAAAGGGACAACTTTTAGTGCAGTCACAAGTTTCCACCCCCCCCCCATCCAGAAATAAACAGCCATGACGAAAAAATATGTTTTTGCAATCTAACACTTCTACAGCGCGTTTTGTCAAACGGCAACATCTTTCCCTTTATGCGCACACCAATATTACTGCAGTTTTCAACAAGAGAAGAATTACCACAGGATCATTAGATATGGGTGCAAAAGGCCATTCAGCCCATCCATCCCTAAACCTATGGTCAGCCGTGGCTCAGTGGGTAGCACTCTCTCTCGCTTCAGTGTCAGAAGGTTGGGGGTTCAAGTCCCACTCCAGAGACACGAGCACAAAAGTCCAGACTGACACTCCCAGTACTGAGGGAGTGCTGCACTGTCGGAGGCGCCGTCTTTCTGATGAAGATGTTAAACCGAGGCCCCATCTACTCTCTTTGGTGGATGAAAAAGATCCCATGATAGAGGTTGAAGAGGAGCAGGGGAATTATCCCCAGTGTCCTGGCCAATATTTATCCCTCAACCGACATCACTGGGACAAATCAGACCCCTTATTCTGAGACCGTGGGGCCTAGGTATAGACTCTCCAGCCAGGGGGAAACAGCCTCGCAGCATCTACCCGGTCAAGCCCTCTAAGAATTTCTCTGAAGGCAATCACCTTCTCAGGGCAATTAGGGGATGGACAATAAGCACAGCCTTGCCAGAATCACCCACATCCAGGGAACAAAAGAAAAGGTCTGTGAAAGTACATTATTGCCTGGGTTTAAATCTTACTGCAGCAACGCCTGTATGAAAAGGAACTGCTTACATGTTGGCAGGGTGGGCAGAACCATTCTCCATCTGGGATCGTCATCAATGGGGGTCGTAGGCACGCCGTATGATAACCGCTGTCGCAGGAGTCACACAACAGAATCTAGGGGGAAAGATTTACACAATCAATGAGCTGCAACTTGGGCCAGGTATCTCAATTGCCTCATTGACATTTGCCTTTCTTGACACCTTACTGGGGCCGGGTCCCACAGGCAACTGTACTTCGCCCAAGTCACTGTAACACCTGCAAGTCTAGACGGCGAGTGCTAGTCGGCTTTTCGACTAGAGTAGTCAACGGCAGCTGCTCCTAATCTCACCTGATGTCTCCAAGCATAGGCTTGTAGCCGAGGTCAATGGGACAGCAGTCAGGAGCAGGAGCCCAATCCCCCTTCCCTATAGCCCAGCGCTGCAACTGCCTTGGGCAAGTTCTTGGGGCTTTGCATTTTACCTCCACACCCTCCGCCAAACAAAACAGTACAAGGGATACAAAAGCAAAATACTGCGGATACTGGAAATCTGAAATAAAAACAGAAAATGCTGGAAACACTCAGCAGGCCAGGCAGCATTTGTGAGGAGAGAAAGAGTTAACGTTTCAGGTCGATGACCTTTCGGGTTCAGGTTCTGACGAAAGGTCACCGATCTGAAACGTTAACTCTGTTTCTCTCTCCACAGATGCTGCCTGACCTGCTGAGCATTTCGAGCATTTTCTGTTTTTATTTCAGTAGAAGGGATATTTGTCAATCGGATTGGGAGCTACGTAGGTTATACCCAGAACTGGTAAACACAAACCGCCCCGGCTTCATGCAAGGGCTGGAGCACACATGGCGAAGCTGCAGATATTGGCAGGTTAGGAATGCACAGCTACATCCCACTCAACACCACAGTGGACATGACACAGCAGCAAGCTCGTTAATCCATTCACAATTCAAAAACATAAATATGCGAGACATTTGTAAAATATTTCAGCTTCCATACTCCACGACATTTGAAGGTAGAGAGATTAGGTCTAAAATGCTGCCTATACTCCCCTCGCTGAATTACCAGTCTTCACCATGTTTGTTGTGTTGGAGAAACATGCTCTTGAAAATGCAATCCAGCATGTCAATGTCTTCTTAAAACAAGCAAAAATAAATAGGGGCAACAGAACAAAAAGTATAAACAAGAAGCAAGAAAATCAACCCTGTTCTTAACCAATCAGACCAGATGGGCGGAATCGTGGGACGCATGCAACATAAAGAACCAACACCTCATCACTGACCCAACGGCAGAGGTCCCTGGCTCCGACCTCCCTCGAAGACAGTGGACAGCGCTCAACCCAATCCGCACAGGGCAGGGACGATGCGGCCGCCTGCTGCCCAAGTGGATGATGAGGGACGGCCCGAAGTGCGACTGTGGCCATGAGTCCCAGACCGTGCAACACATCACATCAACCTGCCCACTGAGATCTGTTGCGGGAGGCAACCTCATTTCTCCACTCGGCATCTCAGGAGGCCATCGAATGGTTAGCCGATCTACACATCCAGTTATAAGCTTTTCCCATCATACAAAACAACAGCCAACAAGTCAGACCTACCAATTCAGGGTGATTGGATAAGCCACATTTTTTACAGGGCTCATCATCATCTGCTGGCCCTTCCTCCTCTTCTTCATCTTCATCTTCCTGGTCGCTCTCGCTCTCTTCACTCGATTCCTGCTGTCTGCGCCTGCCCCTCGACTTGGTCCATCGGGCTCTCCTGCTGGCTTTAGCTTTGCGCTGTAACGTCAACATCGAACGTCAGAAGCATGTCTGAAACCAAATCTCTTTACAACACGCCGGGCCGCATATCACCGTGTGGATCAGCGCTGTGGCAGTCCAACAGAAACGAAGAACTTAAAAGCAGTTGTCGCACACCTAGAAATTTAGCTATTCATTTTTCGCACACAAATCACGTCTGGGTTTGACACCTATTTTCTAGTTGAACATGCAAAAAGGGAAGCATTACAATTAGGTCCCAAACTCGCAACCTCCGCCACCTAGGAGGACAAGCCTGGCAGGTGCGTGGAAACACCACCGCCTCCAAGTCACACATCACCCCGACTCGGAGATATATCGGCGCTGGGTCAAAACCCTGGAACTCCCCAACAGCACTGTGGGAGCTCCCTTCACCACACGGGACTGCAGCGGTTCAAGGCAGCGGCTCACCACCACCTTCTCGAGGGCAACTAGGGATGGGCAATAAATGCTGGCCTTGCTCGTGATGCCTATCCTCAGGAGAATTAATTTTTAAAACTGTCTCAGTAAATGCTTTACAAATCGCAACATTCTGCACGCAGAGCTTCAGATGCCCGGGTGCCCACTGCTGGTCCGTCTACAGAGCTGATACAGACACGATAGGCCGAATGGCCTTTCTTCTGTACTATGGGCTTTTCAAATAAATTGCGCTGAAACTTTTGTTGACTGCTGTAACCCCGCTGCCACTTAAAATCTCTCTTTTGGAGGCAAACTGGACTGAACCACAATTTTATCTTGGTTTGCCATTACTATACACCTCACTACAAGTTCCGTTTAACAGGACTTGCATTTTGTATCAAGTGCTTGCTCTTTGTTCACTTCTATTACCTCTACATGACAAAATGGTTTCTCGGATTTATTAAAGAAACAAATCACTGTACCTTTGTTCCTCTTGCCACAGAGGAATCTTTCTCCGCCTTTCCCTGGTTCTCATCCTTCTCTGGACTCTGAGGTGCCGATTCCTCTTCCCTCTTGCTCGCTTTCTTCTCCTGATTCTCCGTCACTTTCACCGTGGGTTTGGATATCCTCAGCGACCTCCTCAAGCACCTTGCTCCGCTGGGCTCGGTCTCCTGTTTCTCTTCCGCCTGCTCGACTTTCTGGGGCACTTCTTCCTCCAAAGTCTTCTCCGGCGCCTGCTGCCTCAGGGATGCTCTCGTTCTCCTCGGCGGCACCTTCTCTGTACATTCCCCGTCCGCGCCTTTGGTGAAACTCGTCTGTTTTTTGTCGGGGGCCGCCTTGTCGGAGAGCTTGGCGTCTACGGAACTCTTTGAAGAATCCTCCTCCTCCTCACGTTTTGACCTAGTTTCCTCGGGAGGCTTCTCGAGCTCCGGGAGAGCCTGGTCTACAACTTTCTCCTTCGGCGTGCAGTTCTGGATTACCTCAACTTTATTTCCGCTCGCGTGATTCTCCTGATTAATACTCGCTGGCAAATCAGAGTCCTTCTTGCTCGACCCGTCGATGCCGTTTTCCTCCTCTTTAGTTGGGCGCGTGGCTTCAGGCTCCTGTTTCTTCTTGTTCTGCTCAGACTTCTCGGGAGCGGAAGCCACCAAGTTGCCCTCTTCGGTTTTGTGGTTGTTCATCTGGGGTCCAGCCGCTACCTCGCCGTTCACCAGCTGCTTTCCCTCCACCTTCTCCTCGAGCGCTTGCTTTACTGCCTCACCTTCCGCTTTCATTCCTTCCTTCAACGGCTCTTTGACAGGGGTCACAGGTTTGCTCAGGGGCCCCTTTACTGTGCTGTCGTAATCCTCAGTCAGTTTAATTTCCCGCTTTTTCACGGGGAGTTTCGCCTGCTTGACGTTTTTCAGGGCCCTTTCGAGCTCTTCCGAAGATTTCTCTTTGACATCGTCGGGAGGTTCCACCTTGATGCTGATTTCCAGTTTCCCACGCTCTACAGCTGCCAATTTATCAGTGCAACCTTTGCCATCACCCGAGCCTTTCAGACTCGCTAGTTCTACTTTGTCGGGTTTGCTTTCTCCATCAGTGGGTTTACTAATTTTCTCAAGATTGTTTTCTTTGGTTAGTTTAGTACCATCACCTTTCTCATCAATGTTTTCTGACGCAGGCTCCTCTTTCTTAACAGTCTGTTCTACCTTTGAGCCATCTTTGTCTTGCTCCTTCTTGGCTGCCTGTACTTTTTCATCATCTTCTGGAGAGGTAGATGTGGGAGGAGATGCTGGGTTGGACTTTGTGACCATCTCCGGTTCCTTCTGCTGTCCTTCTAGTGTCTTGTCTATATTTATTTCTTCTGTTCAAATTTTTTTAATTTAAATATACAAGATGTTAAATCAGAGAAAAAAAGCTTGCCGCTATACAACGCCTCAATAACGTCTCAAAAGTCTTACACGTACAACAAATTGCTTTTGAAATGCAGTGGTCAAACGCACCAGTGAAGCCTCACAAACAGCAATGAGATAAAGGACCAGCTAATCGGAGTGATGATAATGCTGGTTGAGGGAGGAATGTTGGCCATGACACATTCAGAACAGCCTGCTCTTCTTCAAAGAGTGCCGTGGGATGTTTAGCGTGCATTTGAACTGGATGAGGGCTTTGTTTAACTGAAAGGCGGCACCTCCAATAAATGAGCACTCCCTTCGTACTGCACTAAAATGCTAGTCTCGATCTTCTGCCTTCCAATCATGGACCTACTACACAGACACACACACACAATATGCTGCAACAAGGGAGGGAAATGAGACTTACTGGGTGTCAGTTAATTGGGGTGGGTGGGAATTTTTTTTTTTGTTCATTCACAGGATGTGGGAGTCGCCGGCAAAGCCAGCATTTGCCCTAGAGAAGGTGGTGGTGAGCCGCCTTCTTGACAACTGAGTGACTTGCTGGGCCATTTCAGTGGGGCAGTCAAGAGGCAACCGCATTGCTGTGGGTCTGGAATCACATATAGGCCAGGCCGGATAAGGACAGCAGGTTTCCTTCCCTCAAGGACATTAGCGAACCAAATGGGTTTTTACAACAATCTGGTAAGTTTCATGATCACCATTACTGATACTAGCTTTTGACTCCAGATTTATTTAATTAACTGAATTTAGATTCCTCAGCTGGTGGGATTTGAACTCGTGTCTCTGGATCATTAGTCCAGGCCTCTGGATTACTCGTCCAGTGACATAACCACTATGCCACCGCTCCCACGATGAGACACAATTAGAGTCAGATCATCAACAAAGACAGGGATCAGGTGGGATACTAAAATAAAGAAGCTCATTTGTCGCTAATTAATTAAATCCCAGGGTTTAAATTGCTACCTCCTACTCCTCTGCCAAATGGTGTACACCATTGCCCCAAGATATCTCTGCAACGGGAGGCAGAAATGGAACCCTGGGAGTTAATTGGGGAAAAACCTGAGGGAGCACTGATTACCTGTTCAGACGTGCAAGACAGGTGGGTGCCTTCTTCAGCACTTGAGCAGAAGAAAAAAAAATAAAAAATATAATTAGGGTTCACTCCGATGGAGCCATGCAGACGAAAAAGGTCCAAGTTCAATCCCCCACCCAGCCTTTATGGTTAGTGGATCTCAGCCAAGCGGGCGGAAGGAATGCCACAATCAACCACAACATCCATAGGCTACAGAGGAAAAAAACTCAAGCCAAGGTTCCTGCTCCTAATTGGTCTCGAACGATCCCTATTGGAAAGTTTGCGCGTGTGGATGTTAGACGAGGGGAGGATCGGGCTCACCCTCCCTCCCATAGATACTGACAACCAGTATCCGAGTCCACACACGAGTGGCCACTTGAGGAAGAGACTGGCAATACATCTCGGGCCCCCGAGTCAACACTTGTAGTAGAGAAAAGTTACCTTCCAGATGCTCTTCAAGTTCTTTCTTGTTCTCTTCGTCTTCTGGTGTAGGGCTAGTACGAGAGGACCCATCTTCCTGCATAAACTTGCTCAATAATGCTGGATCTATCTGGGCTTTAAGCAGTTGCAGTGTTTCCGCCAATTCATTGCGATCCCTGGGAAAATAAGATTCACGGACACACGCTGTGACCATATTGCTGTGGGTTCAGCAGTCTGATAATCATTCAGAAATGTTCTTAGAGAAATAGGCCAGTGGAAGAATTGATAATTGCAGTGTGCGCCGTAAAGCATAAATCTTGTACGTCTGCTATAACAAACATTTTGAGTCATTTCCAAGCTTTCTGGCCGGTTGAGTTTAAGCTCATGTCCCAGTTTTTAGGTTGGTTCAATGTTTCTACTGTGAAAAGCCAATCACAAACTAGGAGGAGAGAAAAAAGAAATCAGCTAAGATTCCTGCTCTTGATCTTTCTCTAGTAATCCCTCCTGGAAAATGCACGTATGGATTTCATCAGGTCAGAATGGGGCTGTTCGCTGTTGATTGCAGTGTCCAGCTCCATCCGCAATTCCGCAGATAATTAAGCAGTCCATGCCCGCATGCAGCAAGATCTGGACAACATCCAGGCTTGGGGTCATCCATGCATGTTCCCTCTAGACTCGACTATTCCTATGCCCTCCTGGCCGGCCTCCCATTTTCCAACCTCTATAAACTTGAGCTCATCCAAATCTCTGCTGCCCGTGTCCTAACTTGCAGCAAGTCCCGTTCACCCATCACCCCTGTGCTCGCTGAGCTACACTGGCTCCCGGTGGAGCAACGCCTCGATTTTAAAATTCTCATCCATGTTTTCAAACCCCTCCATGGCCTCACCCCTCCCCATCTCTAATCTCCTCCAGCCCTACAACCCTCCGAGATCTCTGCGCTCCTCCAATTCTGGCCTCTTGCGCATCCCCAATTTTAATCGCTCCACCATTGGCGGCCGTGCCTTCAGCTGCCTGGGCCCTAAGCTCTGGAATTCCCTCCCTAAACCTCCACATCTCTACCTCTCTCTCCTCCTTTAAGATACTCCTTAAAATCTACCTCTTTCACCAAGCTTTTGGTCACCTTTCCTAATATCTTGTTATGTGGCTCGGTGTCAAATTTTGTTTGATAGCATCCTGTGAAGCGCCTTGGGACGTTTTACTACGTTAAAGGCGCTGTATAAATACAAGTAGCTGTTATTAAGTGGAAAGGGCTGTCCAATTAGTCCCACTCCCCTGCTCTTTCCCCAAAGCCCTGCAAATGTTTCCTTTTTCAAGGAAACATCCATATCCCTTGTCAAAGTTACTACTGAATCTGCTTCTACCACCCTTTCAGGCAGCACAATCGTGGTGCTTCATGCTTTACGGGAGACGCTGCAATTATCAGGTGGTGGTTGAACCGCTGCAGTCCGTGTGGTGAAGGTACTCCCAACCGCGCTGGTAGGGAGGGAGTTCAAGGATTTTGACCCAGATGAAGATGAAGGAACGCCCGATATATTTCCAAGTCAGGATGGTGTGTGACTTGGAGGTGATGGTGTTCCCATGCGCCTGCTGCCCTTGTCCTTCTAGGTGGTAGTGGCGGTGGGTTTGGGTTGCCCTGCCTGTCTTTTTCTTTGGCATGCCGAACATCGTTTACACCTCTAGCAGTTTCCGTTCGTAGTTCAGATTCACAGATTTTCTTTTTACCTGCACTATTGAAATTTACCACTCTCTAAAGGTGGAGTCGCCATCCACCCATCCCTTTTTAAACACTGAGCAATTCCAGATTTCCCTCAAAAGCATAAATTAACCACAAGAAACTCGTCAGCAGAAAATTCACTAGCTTCCCCCACCCTCACCGTACCTTACGATGAGCCTCCATGAAGAGCCGTCTTGGTCATCTTGTTCTTCTGTGTACAATCGGACGTTGAACTCTTGGTCCAGCTGGTACCAGTACATTAGGCCATCCTTATCGCGCCCAATTGGATGGATGCGCATAGCATCTGGCTCCTCTTCATTCAGCACATTCTTGAATTTTAAATTGTCATCAAACTGACATTCACAGAGATACTGAAACAGAAAGGACCTCATTAGGACCTTATCTCTCGGAAACAGAAGGTTCCAGGTCTGTGCGGAGTTAACTAATCTGGTGCCGGTAGTGGTGATAAAATTGGCGGCGGCAGCTGTACGGGGTAGGGGAGGGGGGAGAAGGAGAAAGGGGGAAAAAAGAACCAGCCAGGGTTTCTATTCTTATCCCTATCCAGAGACGTGTGGGGGTGCGTGGAGAGAGAGAGGACAGAGTCAGGACAGGCTGTAATGGAGCCTCCCCCCTCCATTCCCAAGTAGCCTGCCAATATTCGCTTAGGCTCACACACAAAATGTGTTGTTACAGTGAAGTGTGGGAGGTCTGATGGTGCCCGTTGAATCATTTCCTCCCCACCCCCCTCTCCCCCACCCAGTCCGAGGCTCTCTTTTTAATTACTTCTTTTTCTTGGGATGTGAGCGTCGCTGGCAAGCCCGGCATTTATAGCCCATCCTTATTTTGCACAACCGAGTGGCTTGGTAGGCCACTTCGGAGTCAACGCTACAGTTTTAATGTAATTTGTTAATAGTTTTCTATGGAGCGAAGGCGGGTATATGGAGTTAGGTCACAGATCAGCCATGATCTCACTGAATGACGGAACAGGCTCGAGGGACTGAATGGCCTATGCTCATGATGATTATTACAGGCAATTAATTGGAGAGGTTTTAATTTTGCCCATTTTATGCTCCATCTACTCCAGAGTTTGCTAAAATCCATGTTAATTGTGAATGGCAGTGACTGAATTAGTACAAGGAACCTCAGAACAGCACGACAATAGAAAGCGCAGATATACATACACACACATTTGAGAATGGCTTGTGGCTCCCTCCGATGGCCCAGTGGGAAGGACATGCGGTCAATACTAAGCTAGATGAGACCAACAGGCCACACGTTTGAGTGGCAGTCTGTGCTGAATTGGATTACAAATAACCTCAGCATACTGTGGTTAGGGAGGAAAACTCAATTGATCTCGGGACCATTCCCGATTCCTGTCCAGTGATCCTTGCTGGACGGTCAGTGTGTGAATATTTGGCGAGCGCAAGATCAGGCTTAGCTGCGATGCTGGTCATTGTTGAACAGCCTAAAGACACTCGCTCTTTAGTTGAGACAGGAACTATACCCTAGCAAGGAAGCCTTCAGTAAAGGAAAAGAGTGGGAAGAAAGCTTGAGGGGTAGGAGAAGAGAAAAATACCCAGTAGCTGAAAATATATAATTAAATGGGCAAAAGCTTTGCTTCCAAAATGGCGAGTAGGAGAAATATTAAGATGGTGTGGTGTAAGGTATGGCGTTGGGGTTTAAGGAATTCTGGCACTTTACAGGGATATTATTCCAGACCCGAATGCTCAATGCCAACGCCAGGTCACTTTTCCAGCACTGGCTTCCCTGATGTTAATTGCATTCAACTGGTGGGTATTAATTGGGGACTCTCTTGTGCACATATATATGGGAGTAGCCTGGGGAAGGGTTGCAAGCTTATCTTGGGGGCAATGTTTCCTCTAAGCTGCGCAGCCGTGCAGCTCCCTGCCATTCCCGCGCAGCCCGGGACCGGCTTCTCTAATGTTAAATCTCGCGCATGCGCGAAACTGCAAATGGGCCGCGCACCCAAAAAAAAACGTTAGAGGGAACATTGCCGCGCACCCAAAAAACATCAGGGGGAACATTGCTTGGACATGCACAGTAACGTTCCCTCTAAGCTGCGCGGCCACGCAGTAATGGGAAAGGACCCGTGCAGGCCACTCGTCGACTTCTCCGTTGTAGATACCGCACATGCGCGGAAATTTAAAGGGACCGCGCGCAAAAGAAACAGGCCGCGCAGAACAAAGCACAGCTTACAGGGAACATTGGTGCACAGTTATGTAATGTGCGTCTCTGTAAATAAAGTCTTGTAAGCAACGAAATACTAGGCTCTAGTCTTCTATCCTTCATCAAATGGCTATCCGACTTTAACACCTTATACACTGTATCTTGTGTTAACACCTGAATGCTTATGCACAGTGTTTGTAGAACAATTGCTTGTTGTTCAGAAATTACCTTTAAGAGGCCAAGTTTGCATTCGGCGTCCATCTCTGTGTATCCAATTTTTTCCATCTCCCAGGCCCAGGTATTGTTGTACTCCAGGCAAATCTATTTTTAAAAAATTACAATGTGTTGGTTACATTTAAGTCAGAAATTTTAAAAACGAACAGGAAAAAAAACCATTAACACAGAATAATTAAAAGTTTGATTTTAAAAGCTTCCATCGATGGCTTAGTTGGTGAAGGCAACGTGCAACCACGCCACACAATCCAGGTCATGGGATCAATTCCCAGCCTGTGCCGTCACACGGGGAGACTTTCAAAAAGCCAGCACAGGCACGATGGGCCCAATGGCCTCCTTCTGTGCTGCAAGGAGGAGGCGTCACAACTGTCCCTGCCAAAGAGGCCGCATGTGAGATAATCATGCTGGGTCAGCGCCCGACCGTGATCCAGTGACTTCCTGCTGAAATACGCATACTGGGCAAAACCGAGCATGGCTGTGATGCACACCACAGGTGAGCAGCCTGATAGAACTTAAGAAATAGGAGCAGGAGTAGGACATACGGGCCCTCGAGCCTGCTCTGCCATTCAATAAGGTCATGGCTGATCTTCACTTTCCCGCCTGATCCCTTAGTGCCCAAAAATCTATCGATCTTAGTCTTGAATACACTCAATGTCTGAACATCCACAGCCCTCTGGGGCAAAGAATTCACAACCCTCTGAGTGAAGACATTTCTCCTCATCTCAGTCCTAAATGGCCGACCCCTTACCCTGAGACTATGATCCCTAGTTATAGACTCTCCAGCCAGGGGAAACAGTTTCACTCTTTATCTAGGCTCAGCTGTGAAGGATTGCCCATCCACCGAGTTACTGGACAGTACCCAGCGTCCATGGACCAGTACGGCAGCATGAGGCAGCTCCTTCGGGAGAACAAAACTTGGAAGTGAGAGATTTATTTTACCATATTTAGGGATGTCAAGTAGAGATTTACAGAAGAAAATCAGAATGAGTAGTGCCACTGCAGGCTGAGCGCCAATACAGACTCATCACATGAGCAGGCCGTTCGTCTAGTTCCCAATCCGGGTCGGACCAGGAATGGAGTTGTAGGGTACAGTCTGCAGCATCTCCCCACAGGTGGAGGGGAAAATAGACTGGGGATTTCCTGCCCGGACCAGTGTCCGAGTGACATGCAAAAGGGGGCTCTGACCTCACAACAGGCCACCTGGCGGCTCAATAGCAGAGACACAAGCTTAGACAATCCACTAAACACATACAAGCTGAACACCTTGGCACTGCTCGGCGTATAATCACTGCAATCATCTTAAATTTCACAGCAACGAGCTCGGCCAGTGGCCTAATAGGTAATTTTTTATTCATTCGCAGGGTGTGGGCGTCACTGGCAAAGCCAGCATTTATTGCCCATCCCGAATTGCCCTAGAGAAGGTGGTGCTGAGCCGCCTTCTTGAACCGCTGCAGTCCGTGAGGTGTTTTCCCAGCGGTTTGATACAACTGAGTGGCTTGCTAGGGCAGTTAAGAGTCAACTGTGGGTCTGGAGTCACATATTGGCCAGACCGGGTAAGGACAGCCGGTTTCCTTCCCTAAAGGACATTAGTGAACCAGATGGGTTTTTACGACATCCGGTAGTTTCATGGTCACCATGACTGATGCTAGCTTTTTATTCCAGATTTTTTTAATTAACTGAATTTAAATTCCCCAGCTGCTGTGGTGGGATTTGAACTCACGTCACCAGATCATTAGTCCAGGCCTCTGGATTACTAGTCCAGTAACATAACCATTATGCTTCCGCTCCCGTAAATGTACAGCATTGAGTCGTACCAAAACACAAGAGCCAGACAGTCCTAGTGTCCATCCCTCATTGGTACCAAGATCTCAGCCAAGGACACAGCAAGGGTTTTATAATGGATTGGGGAGGTAGAGACGGAAAAAAGATCAGCTGGGAGTTCCTGACCCCCCCCCCCCCCCCCCCCACCACCAATTACAATCCAGTGAATACTGCTGGAAAGTAAATGTGTGGATCAGTTTAAAGACATCATTGGAACAGGAGGCGGCCACTCATCCCTTCAAGCCTGCTCTGCCATTCAATTAGATCATGGCTGATCACCAGGCTTGACTGTCAAGCACCCTGTAAAGTAGCCTCCTGACAGTCACTGTATAGGCTCACACACAAAAACATAAGAATTAGGAGCAGGAGTCGGCCATACAGCCCCTCGAGCCTACTCCGCCATTCAATAAGATCATGGCTGATCTTAGACCTCAACTCCACTTTCCCGCCCGATCTCCATATTCCTCGATTTCCCCATGAGCCCAAAAAACATGAAGAATGGCCATTTGGAAGAGGAATCAGGGCTGCCAATAATCCCCCATCGCGAGGTCCCGCACAGGCCACTGGAAGATACCGTGCAGCAAACTTAAAAAGGGACTGCGCACTTAGGCCGCAAATCAGAGGGAACATTGAGGGCTGCTCATGCCCTTGGAACTGCACCTCTGTTCCAGTGAGGAGAGATGGGGAGAGGAAGGGAAAACTAGGAAAAAACTACTGCAGTACACTTCTTCAACAGTACCCTGCCCTCAAGATATTCACAGCCCACATTGATCAATTCAACTCGTTACCTCGCTGACCTGGACAATCTATTGTTGGATAAACATGGATGTTCCTCCCTCCTCAGCTGCTACAAGCAACGATCAACCACACCCTGATCGACATAAGAAACGTTCCACTCACGTCATGAAATAAAAATGACTGGGGAAGGGTGTCCACCAAAGACACTCAGCTGCTTTTCCTCTCGTCAGATGCAGACTACTGTGTATCTCCAGGGCTTTTTGCTTTTAGTTTATATTTCAAGTCGATTTTTTTTCTTTTTATCTCTACTTTTGTCATGACTGTACTTTTAAGACGACTTGCATTTGTATGGCAGCTTATCGCGTCTCAGGAACATCCCAAAGTGCTTCACGTACACTGAATTAGCTTTTTGTAAATCAGAGACGGTTATGTAGGCGAATTTTGCTATTTTGTTCTGGATTATTCAGCTTCATTACGGTCATCCCAAACCATTTAGACAGCTGCAGTGGACGCGGTTTGAAGGGTTCAAACACGAGACAACAGGTAACCCTAAACACCCTGCTGCCTGTGTCGGTGATGCAAAAGACCCATTTCATCATTGGAATGAGGCACAAAACCTCTCGTTTCTGTCCTACACGGGAAAAACCAAGTTCTCTGTTCTGCACTTCCCATCTTTAGAGTCGGCCGTGGCTCAGTGGGTAGCACCCTCGCCTCCGAGTCATAAGGCTGTGGATTCAAGTCCCGCTCCAGAGACTGGAGCACAAAGATCTAGGCTGACACGAGTTCAGTGCTGAGGGAGTGCTGCACTGTTGGAGGTGCCGTCTTTCGGATGAGACGTTAAACCCAGGCCCCGACTCTCAGTGGATGTAAAAGACCCCATGGCACTATTTTGAAGACGAGCAGGGGAGTTTTCCCCGGTGTCCTGGCCAATATTTATCCCTCAAACATCAGTAAAAAAAATGATATGGTCATTATTACATTGCTGTTTGTGGGAGCTTGCTGTGCGCAAATTGGCCATCAAGTTTCCTACAGTACAACAGTGACTACTTCATTGGCTGTAAAGCGCTTTGGGACGTCCAGTGGTCGTGAGGGGCGCTATAGAAATGCAAGTTTTTTTTTCTTTTTTCCGCTACTGAAGATGCCAACTCTTGCTACGGGCCGGTTTCCCCACACGTTGACAGGTATTCCACAGTGTGATCTATCATACCTCGCTCAAAGGCCAATTTTTACAGGGTAGCCTAGACGGCCAGCTGCTTGAGCATTGGGAGTGGGACATAGTCGTCAATCCTGCCGAACTGCAACCCAGTATGAGGCAACAAGTGCAAGAGAGAAGGGAGAAGAAAAGGAAAGTGCAAAGCAAACTTACTCACCCTGTAAGCAGGCAGCTAAGGAACGCTTCTTAAAATACCAGGGGGCACAAGTTAAGTGTATAAAAGTTACCAGGGAAGGCTAGTGTATTACCTCGGGCTGGCTTTCTCCATTACAGAAACGGCCTCATCGACTTTAATAGCAAGAGATGTCAGCAATGTTCCCTCTAATTTTTTTGGGTGCGTGGCCCCTTTAACGGTCTGCGCTGCACATTCAAATTTCCACGTATCCGCGGTTTGTCCCCATTTAAAAGCCAGTGAGCCTGCTGCGCAAGACCTCCAGGCAGCTTGACGACAACACTGGCTGTCAGGTGAACTTTTTTTTTTAATTCGTTTATGGGATGTGGGCGTCGCTGGCAAAGCCAGCATTTATTGCCCATCCCTAATTGCCCCTTGAGAAGGTGGTGATGAGCTGCCTTCTTGAACCGCTGCAGGGTCTTATACCCAGCAATAATTCTCCGATATCGCCCCTTCAAGAAGACTGCTCAGGGTTGATGTACAACAGTTGCTCTGTAACAGGTGCTGTGGGAAGTTGTAGGGTGCAGTTCTGGGCACCCCATTAAAAGGAAGGAAACCCGAGTCATGAAAAGGGTAGAGGAAGATTCACCAGAATTATACCAGGAATGAGAAGTCATAGTAATGCAGAAACAAAAAATTATTCTTTTTCTTCCCTCCCCGCCCCCCCGCCCACTGGAACTGAGGTGGTGAAGGGAAAAATCTAATCAAAGTTTTCAAAATGATGAAAGATTTTGATAGGTAATTACTAAAAGATTGTTTCCACTGGTTGGTGAATCAGGAACAAGGAAGCACAGATCGAGCATGATCACTGGGAGAATGAAGGGGAAAGTTGAAATCTTTTCACACAAGGGTATTAGAACATGGAATGCTTTACCGCAAATGGCTAGTCGGGCACATTATATAAATGGAAATCGGATAAGTACCCAAAATGGAGAATTTAAGAGGATATGGGGAATGAGATTACATTAAACAAGTTCAATTAAATTATTAGCACTAGCACAGACATAATGGCCTCATTCTATACGTTCTGCGTTCCGCCAATTCTGGATTCCTGAGCATTCCCTAAATCGCTCCACCATTGGCGGCCATGCCTTCAGCTCTGGAATTCCCTCCCTAAACCTCACCGCCTCTCTACCCCTCTCTCCTCCTGGTGCTAATAATTTAACTGGACTTGTTTAATGTAATCTCATTCTGCGTATCCTCTTTGACCAAGCTTTTGGTCACCTGTCCTAATATCTCCTTGCGTGGCTCAGTATCAAATTCTGTTTGATAATCGCTTCTGTGAAGTGCCTTGGGACGTTTTACTACGTTAAAGGCGCTATATAAATGCAAGTTGTTGTTCATTCCTACGATTCTATGGCGGCATATTTTTAACTGTGTGGCTTTATTTTCCATTGCTGAGACTTAAAGTGGCTCCTCTTGATGCTAACTCGCTGAACCACAGAAGTGGTGGAATGTGGGTTTATGCCGTGACTATCCATGCAGCAAGTTTCGGATTTGAATGCACAATGGGTGGACTCGACGACTGGAAGTTGTGGGAAATAAAATATAAATGCAAATTGTTGTTTTAATCAATAATTAAGATATTTATTTCCCATCCCTAATTGACCTCAAGGCGGGGGTGAGCCGCCTTCTTGAACCGCTGCAGTCCATGTGGCGAAAGTACTCCCACAGTGCGGTTAGTTAGGGAGCTCCAGGATTTTGACTCTGTGGCAAAGAAGTGGTAATAAAGCGGATAACCACTCAGGTGTAATTTTATCTATCTAACCCAAAACCATAGCTTTCAACTAAAGTAGCACAATTACTGTATGTAGGATGGCCCCATGCCCAATTCTGAAGTGGTCGCCCACTAATTGTAGGGCTTACACACAGCTCAGTAAGTCTGGAGTACAGCAGCTGCACTGTGGAACAAAGGTCTTGCATGCACAGGCGAGCAGGGCCATTTCATATCTGTATTTTGCAACAACAACTTGTATTTATACAGCGCCTTCAGCATAAACAAAATTTGACACCGAGGCACGTAAGGAGATATTAGGACAGACGACCAAAAGCTTGGTCAAAGAGGTAGGTTTTAAGGACCACATTCCAGGAAAGATGTGATTGCACTAGAGAGGGTACAGAGGAGATTTACAAGGATGTTGCCAGGAGTAGAGAATCTTAGCTATGAGGAAAGACTGGATCGGCTGGATCTGTTTTCCTTGGAACAGAGGAGGCTGAGGGGAGACCTTATTGAGGTGTATAAAATTATGAGGGGCCTAGATAAAGTGGATAGAAAGGACCTATTTCCCTTTACAGAGGGGTCAAAAACCAGGGGACACAGATTTAAAGTAATTGGTGGAAGGTTTAGAGGGGATTTGAGGGGAAATTTCTTCACCCAGAGGGTTGTGGGGGTCTGGAACTCACTGCCTGAAAGGGTGGTAGAGGCAGGAACCCTCATCACATTTAAAAAGTACTTGGATGTGCCCTTGGGATGCTCTAACCTGCAGGGCTACGGACCAAGAGCTGGGAAGTGGGATTACGCTGGATAGCTCTTTGTTGGCCGGTGCGGACACGATGGACCGAAATGGCCTCCTTCCGTGCTGTAACTTTCTATGATTCTATGAGTGTCTTAAAGGAGGAGAGAGGTAGAGAAGCGGAGAAGTTTATGGAGGGAATTCCAGAGCTTAGGGCCCAGGCAGCTGAAGGCATGGCCGCCAATGATGGAGCGATTAAAATCAAAGATGCCGAAGAGGCCAGAATTGGAGGAGTGCAGCGATCTCAGAGGATTGTGGGGCTGGAGGAGAATACAGAGATAGAGGGGGATGGAGGGATTTGAAAACAATTATGATAAAATATTATTTTTTTTTTTTTTTTATAATCGAAAGCGTTGCCAGACCGGGAGCCAATGTAGGTCAGCGAGCACAGAGGTGATGGGTGAACGGGACTTGGTGCGAGTTGGGACACGGGCAGCAGAGTTTTGGATGACCTCACACAGCTTTATTTTTAAAAACTGCTCTCATCTAAGATACCATCTCAAAGGAGCTGGGCACTGCTAGTTCTACTAGTTAAATATGCTCTTGTACAACCAACTCTGAATGACATTAAGACTACATAGCAGGAACAATGTAAAGTAGTTTACCCTGAGAAGGTACTTTTCCCATCGATCAAAGCTCACAGACTTCCCAATCTTCCTCATCAACTTCAGGTGAAGGTCCACCAATGGCTGGGGAACTGTCGGAAACAAGAAGGTGCTGGGTTAAGGATTTATTTTACATAGAAGAAATCGAATTTCATTTTTACAGACAAAGAGTAGTGGTACCCTGCAGAAATCAAACCTATTAATATCCTTCATGTGAAGAAGGGTTAGATGGCTGGGGATAATTGGACTAGAATGCACAGAAGTAATTCAGTCCCCATTTTGAAGCCATACATTCTGTGCTTCCCTTCACATATTCCCATTATAAGCTCGCATAACCACATTTATATGGAAATTCACTCGGATATCTGTCACGTTGTTCATTACACCCTCCTGCCAGTGGTGGCACTGCAACATCTCCACTGGCAGGATTCTGTAGTTCGATTTTCCGGCGGGTAATGGGAGCGAGACTGTTGGCGTTCGCCGTCATTACCCCTCTGAAACTGACCGCAACTTCAGGATTTCGCGCATGCGCAGATACACGCAGATATCCTGCAGTTGCGGTCAGTCGTTCCCTGCTCCGCCACAAGCTACAATGTGGAACTCCCGAGCCGGCAATCAGTGAAATCAGTTGAACTGACGAAAACTTAAGCTTTACCAGACTAATAATCGCTGTTAAGCACCCCATAAAAAGTTACGACTGGTTGGAATTGGTGTAACTGGGATGTGAATGGCATGCTGACTGAACAACTGTTCTGGCCCTGAAAAACTAATTGTATATTTGTGGAATGCCAAAATTCTCCATTATGATAAAAATTACTAGATTTTTAAAATAATAAAATTTACATTTTTTTTGTAAAGTTTGTGATATTTCAGCTTCTACCTTAACCCCATATGTATATCCCAATTTTTATTACACACTCTAAAAAAAATTTTTTTTAAGTGAATTGATAATCAGTGCTTTTTATTTCCTGGTTTGCTGTCTGAGAATTCTTTAATATGATTGGCTGTTTAGACAGCTTGATAACATCACTGCTTACTCTACGCTTGGGATACCCTATAGACAGCGCTACAATCAATTTAACATCGAGAAAGCTGAAGTTTTTGTCAGAGCAGCTTTCCGAGAGGTCAGTGGTGACCGCCGTCGCTTCGCTGCTAACCACAAATTCTGGGCCAATATTAACTACTTACGTAAGCACAAGTGTGGACAAAGGAATTTAATTGAAAAAAAAAGACAGGGAGTGCAGACACAAGATTTTTAATAGATCACCGGTCAATCTCCCGTGCTGTTGCACAGAGACACAAGAGCTGTACAGTCTAGATGTTCCAATATAATGTGATGACAATACACCCTTAAACAGACAACTGAAGCTGCTACTAAAATAAGATGGAAAATAAATGGAATCAGCTAGAGGAGTAACGAAGTGCGTTATAGGTCTTGTTTGACACCATTTAAATCACAGCAGGAAAACTCAACAGAGACAAACCAATACAAACCATATAACGTGAATAGACACTCCAGTGCAGTACTGAGGGAGCGCTGCACTGTTGGAGGTGCCGTCTTTCGGATGAGACGTTAAACCGAGGCCCCGCCTCCTCTCTCAGGTGGACGTAAAAGATCCTATGGCACTATTTCGAAATGATGCGGAGATGCCGGTGTTGGACTGGGGTGGACAAAATTGAGAGGTCGCACAACACCAGGTTATAGTCCAACAGTTTTATTTGAAATCACAAGCTTTCGAAGCTATCGATCGCCCCTTCCTCAGGTGAAGTTTCTTTACTACTTCACCTGAGGAAGGGGCGATCGATAGCTCCGAAAGCTTGTGATTTCAAATAAAACTGTTGGACTATAACCTGGTGTTGTGCGACCTCTCAATTTCGAAAAGCAGGGGAGTTCTCCCCGGTGTCCTGGCACAATATATAATCCCTCAATCAACATCACTAAAAAACAGATTATCTGGTCGTGGTCACATTGCTGTTTGTGGGAGCTTGCTGTGCGCAAATTGGCTGCCGCGTTTCCTACATTACACTTCAAAAGTACTTTGTTGGTTGTAAAGCGCTTTGGGACGTCCAGTGGTTGTGAAAAGCGCGATAGAAATAAAAGGCTTTTTTTCGCTACAATGAAGACTTACCCATAACCATTAAAGCATAGCTAACGAGGCACCAGTCAATTAAGAGAGCAGCAATCACCACTGAATGAGTAAATTCAAAGAGCAGCAGGTAGCAGAAGTGGATAACAGCGAATGAAAATGACAAGATTAGCAGGAACCAACAAATTATTAACTCTAGCAGCAGGGAGCAGAAAGTGAATAAATCATCAATGGCCCTACGCACACCAGCCACTAAATAAATTATTGGGAAAGCAGGAACATACCTTTCATGAATCTGTAGGTTTGTGCATGAATCTGTAAATGGTGCGAGTAGGACTTGAGGTCGAGTGGCGATGGGAGTTTTAAAAAAATTTTAAATCTCATTCTTGTTTTGAAATCCATCCATGGCCTTGCCCCTCCATATCTCTAATCTCCTCCAGCCCCACAACCGCGTGCGTGCGGGCGGCGGGAACCCGGGCTGGAGGTGACCTCAGCGGTGCAGGAAGGGCGTACGGACCATGAACTGTTCTCACAATCTCCCTTCTCTATTCACCACACCCCCCCGCCCCCCCACCCCCCCAACAACTCCAAACGTACGCCCCTCTCCCCTGCACTGAGGTCTTTTGTCACCTGCCTATCTCTGTCTCGACAAAAATGACTCGGGTTCTTGGGGCCCAGGAGAAAAAGTGGGGCTGGGAGCAGGAATTGGATCAATGATTTGGATGAGGGGACCAAATGCAATATATCCAAGTTTGCTGATGATACAAAGCTGGGTGGGGATGTAAGTTGTGAGGAGGATGCAAAGAGGCTTCAAGGGGATATATACAGGCTAAGGTGAGTGGGCAAGAACATGGCAAATGGAATATAATGTGGAGAAATGTGAAGTTATCCACTTTGGTAGGAAAAATAGAAAAGCAGAGTATTTTTTAAATGGTGAGATTGGGAAATGTTGGTGTTCAGAGGGACCTGGGTGTCCTTGTACACGAGTCACTGAAAGTGAACATGCAGGTACAGCAAGCAATTAGGAAAGCAAATGGTATGTTGGCCTTTATTACAAGAGGATTTGAGTAAAGACATCTTACTGCAATTATATAGGGCCCTGGTGAGACCACACCTGGAGTACTGTGTACAGTTTTGGTCTCCTTACCAAAGGAAGGATATACTTGCCATAGAGGGAGTGCAATGAAGGTTCACCAGACTGGTTCCTGGGATGGGGGGATTGTCCTATGAGGAGAGATTGAGTAGACTAGGCCTATATTATCTAGAGTTTAGAAGAATGAGCGGTGATCTCATTGAAACATACAAAATTCTTACAGGGCTTGACAGGGTAGATGCAAGGAGGATGTTTCCCCTGGCTGGGGAATCTAGAACCAGGGCTCACAGTCTCAGAATAAGGGGTCAGAATTTAGGACTAAGATGAGGAGAAATTTCTACACTCAGAGGGTGGTGAATCTTTGGAATTCTCTACCCCAGAGGGCTGTGGAGGCTTAGTCAGTGAGTATATTCAAGACAGAGATCGATAGATTTTTGAATATCAAGGTATATGGGGATAGTGCAGGAAAGTGGAGTTGAGGTAGAAGATCAGCCATGATCCTATTGAATGGCGGAGCAGGCTCGAAGGGCCGACTCCTGCTCCTATTTCTTATGTTCTTATGTAGCCTGTCAGAGGCAAGCGCTGACCAGATCCCGTCAGAGGCAGAGTACCGACAAATTAACATTTTAAGAATAAAAAGTTAAAATTGCTAAACTAAAGAGGAGCCGACGGGGAGAGGGAGGAGGGTAGCCTGAGGATAACAGCAACAAAGGATAAAATAAAAACTTAAAGCAAAGGACATGGGGAAGAGAGAACAGAATGGCTTGAGGTCCACAAAACAGGGAAATTCAAAATGAAGACAATTTTATTTGAATTGTGTTTAGAAACATATATATACTTTTTTTTAAACTTGAAAGCTTAAATAAACAAAGAAATGAGCTACCTGGAAGTGTTCTTAGCTGAAGGCTGAAAAATAAGACGGCAGATGGGGGTTCTTAACATTTTCAAAACCAGTCTTTGGAAAAGCTTCAAAGACTATGGACTTAGCCACCTGGTGCCCGAATTGCATAATTACAATGTTTACAAAAGCAAAACCCATTATAAGTGTGGACCACAGGAATTTATAATAGTTAATGGTTGACAAAAAATAGACGACAACAGGGAATTCTCTACCCCAAAGGGCTGTGGCTGCTCAGTCGTTGAGTATATTCAAGGCGGATAGATTTTGACTCTAGGAGAATCAAGGGTTATGGAGATGGGTCGGAAAAGTGGAGTTGAGGTTGAAGATCAGCCATGATCTCATTGAATGGCGGAGCAGGCTCATGGGGCCTTATGGCCTACTCCTGCTCCTAGTTCTTATAAAAGAACGATCTAGCGTAGGAGATAGAAACATAGAAAAATAGGAGCAGGAGTAGGCCATTCGGCCCTTCGAGCCTGCTCCGCCATGCAATATGATGGCTGATCCTCTATCTCAATATCATATTCCCGCTCTCTCCCCATACCCCTTGACGCCTTTTGCGTCTAGAAATCTTTCTATCTCCTTCTTAAATATATTCAGTGACTTGGCCTCCACAGCCTTCTGTGGTAGAGAATTCCACAGGTTCACCACCCTCTGAGTGAAGAAATTTCACCTCATCTCAGTCCTAAATGTCCCACCCCATATCCTGAGACTGTGACCCCTCGTTCTGGACCCCCCAGCCAGGGGAAACATCCTCCCTGCATCCAGTCTGTCTAGCCCTGTCAGAATTTTATACGTTGGTGGTGGTGCGACCAGTCTGGATTTCAACATGAGGATTCAAGGAGGCGTGTAGGACAGCATATTCACAGCTTAGGAAAAACAAAAGAGGAAAGCTCAGATAAACCCTAGCGATATGAAATATCAACGAAATAGGGGAAAAACAAGAAAGAAAGAGAGGCTAGTGATTAAAGGATCACTGGTCAGACAAGCTTTTTCATGCATCCTGTCCTAGGGATAACTATCAAGATTAAGCTTAACCAGACTAGCAAGCATTGCCATCATACTCAACTGGCTCCACAGATCCTCGGCGGCACAGCCCTTGGAATGCCAATACACAACACAACCTAAGCTGCTTTCTGTGGGGAGGTAGAGGTCAGGTATCTTCCACAGGAGAGGGAACAGTAAGAATACATCTCCTTGCTGTCTTTCATTTTTAATTTGTTCATGGGATGTGGACGTCGCGGGCAAGGCCAGCACTTATTGCCCATCCCTAGTTGCCCTCGAGAAGGTGGTGGTGAGCCGCCTTCTTGAACTGCTGCAGTCCGTGTGGTGAAGGTACTCCCACAGTGCTGTTAAGGAGGGAGTTCCAGGATTTTGACCCAATGACGATGAAGGAACAGCAATATACTTCCAAGTCAGGATGGTGTGTGACTTGGAGGGGAAATTGGAGGTGGTGGTGTTCCCATGTGCCTGCTGCACTTGTCCTTCTAGATGGGAAGAGGTCGCGGGTTTGGGAGGTGCTGTCGAAGAAGCCTTGGCGAGTTGCTGCAGTGCATCTTGTAGATGGTACACACTGCAGGCACGGTGCGCCGGTGGTGGAGGGATTGAGGGGGGAAAATTTGGTTGATTTGCACCTCCCATTGGTGCCCTAAGAGGGCACTAACGGGACGCAAAGCAACTAGCACCTGGGCGCGGCTCCGCTAACGCCTCCCGTGAAATTCAGCAGGAGGTTAGTGGCGGCGGTAACCGTTAGCGCCCCACGGCGCTGCGCCTCCAGCGATGACATCATCGCCGTGCGCAGCGCCCCGGCCGCAAGCTTCGGTAGCGCTCCCTGACTTACCGCTGGACGCTATGTCCAACAGGGTCAAGGAGGCCTACCTGTAGCCAGGGCGGCACAAATTAAAGGGGAGGTGCCGGGCGGCCATTTTGTTGCTGGCCGCCTGCCAGCACCTGCCCCCGTTGCTGTCCCCAGCCTCCTGTGCAGCCCCCCCACGGGGTGCGGCTACGCTCCGTGAGCCCGGCACTTCCCTTGAGTGCCGGGCTGTTTTGCTGGCACTCCAATCCCTGGTGGCCCAGCTGGGCCCGGGGTGGCGCTGCGCTAGGCCCCTCCCCTTTAATAAGTGGAGGCTGGCCTGCAGTACCGCGGCGCGACATGCCGCAGCGCATGGCGCTGATGCACGTAGCGCCACGACATTCACTCGCTACGCCCCAAGAGGGATGGGCAACGCTTCCAGTGGCGCCCCGCCTCCCTTTTGGGGCGCTACCAGTGAATTTCGGGCGTGGTAGCGTGGCTCAATTTTGCCCCCTGAATGTTTACGGTGGTGGACGGGGTGCCAATCAAGCGGGCTGCTTTGTCCTGGATGGTGGCGAGCTTCTTGAGTGTTGTTGGAGCTGCACTCATCCAGGCAAGTGGAGAGTATTCAATCACACTCCTGACTTGTGCCTTGTAGATAGTGGAAAGGCTTTGGGGAGTCAGGAGGTGAATCTTTGCATGATTCATTGTCGGCAGTTTACAACTATATTGGCCAAAGACTGGGAGCAGACTGCTCATCCATTCCTTCTCAGTTACAAGTGTTTCACTGATTTAAGAAAAAAATGGACCCTCAAGACACACAACTGCTCCAGTGAACCAGAGGAAAGAATGCCACGTAAAAATCTTGGGGGAGAAATTCAGTATCGCCCCATTTGGGGCGCAATTATCGGCCGGGCGCAAAGATTAGCGCCTGGCACTAATTATCGCCTCCGACTGCAAACTTGACTTTTATCGCCCCTGGAGGTGATTGGAGCGCTAAATCAGGCGCTTCACACCTGTCTTAAGGCACTAACGCCGAGGAGCGAGGCGCTACCTCAGAGCGCTGGCGAAGCTCATGTGATGTCAGTCAGCAATGGAACACAGACACACTGGCACCGGCCAGTTCTTAAAGGGGAGGGTTGATCTTGCTTTCCATCCACATCCTGCTCATTGCAGCCTTGAATCTCGGCCTGGAGAGACCTGTACATCAAATCTGCTGGATAGAACAATGGAGAGAACCAGGGAAAGAGCTCAGAGTGCAGCCCCCACAGTTTCTTGGCTATGATAAATTGACCCTTAGTGTTAGGGGGGATTAAATATGTGGGGTTATGGGGATAGGATGGGATATGTTAAGGGGAATTAAATACGTGGGGTTACGGGGGTAGGGTGGGATATGTGTACTGTGGGGATTAAAGCAGGGACAGGGTACTGGATTTGGATGATCAGCCATGATCGTATTGAATGGCGGAGCAGGCTCGACAGGCCGAATGGCCTACTCCTGCTCCTAGATTCTATGTTTCTATGTTTCTATGTTTCTATGTTTCTATGTTTCTATGTTTCTATGTTTCTATGTTTCTTCTAAATCGATACAAGGAAGGGCAAATCAAAATGAACCTGCAAAGTGCTGCTCAGTACCCAAAACTCCTTCACACAACGTTGAATCTCTCCAGAAGTCTCTCTTTCTCTCTCTCTCTCTCTCTCAGAATGCGTGGTTCAAAAATGTCAACAATAAAAGGCAGGAGGCGGTCGCCTTTAAATAGCGCTCCCCCAGTCCCTTCCTGATTGTAAAACGCTCCCCTCAACCTGTCGTTGCTAGCGGCAGGTGGTAAGGCAGGGGGCGCCACTCAATATCCGCTCCGGGGCGTTGCGCACTCGACTGACGTCACGATCTGCCGGCACAGGAGATCATGGCGGTAGTGTTTAGCGCCACCGCAAAATGGCTAGTTAATTTCGTGAGCGGCGCAATCATTGCCGTGCCCGGGCGCTAGATGCTTTGCGCCCCATTAGCGCCCTCTTAAGGCGCTAACGGGAGGCGCAACCAACTGAACTTTTCCCCCCTTAGGTTTTATGCCGTCATTTGAACTCGTACCTTGCTATATATTCATAGTGCTCTCTTTTAAAGCCAACTCTCTTGCGATGCTCACTGCATTGCTTAAAAGATTGGTTCAATCTAGAGTAGTCTTAAAGTCAGAAGTAGGGAGCAGTGCTCACTCAAACTCGAAGACAGAAAAGCATGACGACAAATTGCAGCAACGGGAAGGCTTGTGAGCATAGAATCGGAAATTTACAGCACAGAAGGCGGCCATTTGGCCCATCGTGTCGGTGCCTGCAGAAAAAGAGCTAATCCCACTTCCCAGCTCTTGGTCTGTAGCCATGTAGGTTACAGCACTTCAAGTGCATATCCAAGTACTTTTGAAATGTGATGAGGGTTTCTGCCTCTACCACCCTTTCAGGCAGTGAGTTCCAGACCTCCACCACCCTCTGGGTGAAGAAAGTTCTCCTCAACTCCCCTCTAATCTTCTACCAATTACTTTAAATCTATGCCTCTCTGCTAAGGGAAATGGGTCCTTCCTAGCCACCTATCTCGGCCCCTCAATTAAGTTTCCCCTCAGCCTCCTCTGTTCCAAAGAAAACAACCCCAGCCTATCCAATCTTTCCTCAGCTAAAATTCTCCAGTCCTGCCAACATCCTCGTAAATCTCCTCTATACCCTCTCCAGTGCAATCACATTTTTAACAGGACCCTACAGATTTATAGATGTAATAAATAATGTTCTTTCTCTTTCTTCCCCCAACCCTTGGAATTGTTGTTCTTTTTGATTGTAAATTACAGCAAATAAAAAGAATCAGTTGAAGATTGGCAAAATTCCCCCTGAATTAAATACTAGATGTCCAGTATTTACCACTAAGAACATCAGTCCTACCTCAAGGATGTCTGTATATATTGCAATGTATAGACCTGCACTGGTCATTTTCTTTTACTGATCTGTCCACGTCACAGTTTAGCCACAATTCCATCATTTATCTTAAACTAAGGGTTCCCAAACTGTGGAGGTACGGCGAGGGATCTCTGGGGGGGGGCGGTAAGCGGGACAAATATCTTGTAGTGGATATTATTAATTATTTTATTTATTTATTGCATTTTTAAACTACACTACTCAGACAAAGCTTAAACTCTGTGGGAATGTGTTATAAAAAGTAGTTAATTAACTTCAAGATGCACCAATGAGAACACAGATACACAAAGACGATGACGTAGAGCCCTCGTCGCCAATCACCGTACACGAAGCTGTATATGTGGATTACAATTTGTACATTTTATAAAGAAAGGCTTGCATTTCTATAGCGCCTTTCACGACCACCGGACGTCCCAAAGCGCTTTACAGCCAATGAAGTACTTTTTGGAAGTGTAGTCACTGTTGTAATGTAACGGCAGCCAATTTGCACACAACAAGCTCCCACAAACAGCAATGTGGTAATGACCAGATAATCTGTTTTTAATGATGTTGATTGAGGGATACATATTAGCCCCAGCACACTGGGGAGAACTCCCCTGTTCTTCTTCAAAATAGTGGCAGGTGGGATCTTTTACGTCCACCTGAGTGGACAGACGGGGCCTCGGTTTATCGGCTCATCCGAAAAGATGTACAATGCTTGGGCGTTAAAGGGGTTAAAATATTAAACCTGTATGCTGGTAGGGGGACACGGGCAGCTGGTGGATCTGGAAGCGGGTATGCAGTAAGCAAAGTTTGGGAACCTCTTGTCTTAAACCAATAGTGCAATAACAGTTTACCAACCATCCACTTTCTAAATAATTAGCCTAAATATCCTCGAAAGCACCCATCGATTGCATATCCCTGAAATTCCCTGGCGGGTTATGTTAAGCCCACGTGCTTCAATTGTAAACACTGTAGTAACATATGCTTCGCGCATAATATCATTAAAATAATGAATGAATGAATGAAACCGTTCTTGGCACCAAAGCCAGCTGAGGGAGCAAAATAAACACTGCCGTCTGCATTATAGCAGGGACAAAAAATAAAGTAGTAAAACGGAAGTAGATTGGATACCTTTGCACTGGATTGAAGATATGCAGCAGAACAGAGTGCCAAAGAGGCGGTCAGAACCCATATATATCGCTGCTCCGATACGATTTTTGAAGATGACAGAGAATAGCAAGTTACTTAGCCGAACAAGACGTGTAGTAGCTGCTAGCAAATGTGTATCGATGTGTCCGGATTAACTGAGACAAATCAAACATTTATTAAGTACATGATTTTGGGTTGCCTTGGAGTCGTGTAGGGTACAATTACCAAAGTGCAGAGCAAAAGGGAAGAAAAGAAATTACGCCAATCCAATATGGAGCAGACAGGTAGTTTGTAAAGGCTGGGGTGTGCACAATTATATATATATATTTTTTTTAAAAAGGTTTGAGATATATTAAAGAGCGTGGAGTCAAACAGAATTTTGAAAGCTGCACTACAATCGGTTTTAAAATGCCACATTCCGCTTTAAGAATTCACACACCGAAGAATTGGACCTGCGCCAAAGCGCATCTCCCTTCCTCCAAATGTAAAAAGGGGGGGACGGGACAGCCTGAGAAAGCAACTACGCCGCATTAAACATGAATGAGAGGACCATTAGAGCCCACATATCAAACATAAATGCGTGCAACACGTGGTAGAGGGTGAACAGAAAAATTAAGTGACTTGCTAATTTGAAGAGGTTCCCAAACAGCACCCAACCCAACCTTTTAGATTTTTTTTTAAACTAAACAGGTTTCAACAACAAAGGCTCAGCAGTTTGTTCCTTTGAACTCGCGCGAGTCGATCAATTTGATTCATTATTTTAAAAATTATGAAAGTAACATTCAGAGGAAACTCGCAATGACATAAACGCGTCAAGTTAACCATCTATTAAAAAAACCACCAGGACGCACCTACGACCCGTTAATAAGAGAATTTAATCACAAAAATATGCAACGTAATAAAGGCTTTTGCAACAGTTTCTCAATAATAAACGTTTTACACTTTTGTTTAAAAGTCATATTGGAAGAAAAAACGTCTTTATGAAGGGCCGCCATTAAATCCAAACCAAGTGATCTCAGGATACCACAGGCACATTAATGCAATTACCCTTTGAGATTTGAAAGCAGTGCGTCCATTTGAAAGGATAAGGACGACCTCAATACCCCACACAGAGAGATACGGGGTGCATTCAAAAGTGAATTGGATATAAACTTCAAAAGGAAAAATTTGGGGGAGTCAGACTAATTGGATAGCTCGTAATTTTGAGTTCTCTTATTGATGAGAGTGCCTCTCCAGCCCTTTTTTTCCAAAAATATCTTGGAGAGACTCCCCTGATGGCTGAGCTATTACATCTGGTCATAATGAATATCCCAGGTTGGAAATGCGTTCTCTCATCTCAGCTGGGGCATTGGTAGGAATGCTACAACTTGATCCAGCATTAGGGAGAAGTCAGCCAGCCAAGTTTCCTCCTCCTGATTGCTAGCCAGCAATTCTCTGTTGAAAGTATGATTGTATACAAGAGATGTCAGGGTGAGCACAGGATCAGCCTCTGATCGGCCCGAAAAAAAGACTTGCATTTATACAGCACTTTTCATGACCACAGGACATCCCACAGCACTTTACAGCCAATGAAGTACTTTTGAAGTGTAGTCACTGTTGTAATGTAGCCAATTTACACACAGCAAGCTCCCACAAACAGCAATGTGATAATGACCAGATCATCTGTTTTTGTTATGTTGATTGAGGGATAAATATGGGCCAGGACACCTCCCCTGCTCTTCTTCAAAACAGTGCCATGGGATCTTTTACATCCACCTGAGATGGCAGCCGGGGTCTCGGTTTAATGTCTCATTAAAGACGGCACCTCCGACAGTGCAGGACTCCCTCAGTACTTCTAGATTTTTGAGCTCAAGTGTCTGGAGTGGGACTTGAACCCACAACCTTCTGATTCAGAGGAGAGAGTGCTACCCACTGAGCCACAGCTGACAGACTGATCCTTGCTGGATACAGGTCCATGGGCATCAGCAGATCTCTGGCACCTTTTCCCACAAAGTGTTGACAGTCTACACGATTTTGGAAAGAATTACAGCCAAGCCTGATCCAGTTCTCACCCCATATCCAGAAGCCACTGGATAACAAACAAGAGCAAGCAATCCTGGCTAATTTCTTCACTGGGTCAAAATCCTGGAACTCCCTCCCAAACAGCACTGTGGGAGTACCATCACCACACGGACTGCAGCGGTTCAAGAAGGTGGCTCACTACTACCTTCTCAAGGGCAACGAGGGATGGGCAATAAATGCTGGCCTTGCCAGCGCAATAAATGTTGGCCTTGCCAGCGAAGACCACATCCCATAAACGAATTTTAAAAAAAATCCCTTGCCCAAGGCACTGAGGCCAAACATAGCAATACGACCATGGCTCTTGGCTGAGATCAGTATCTCTGAACTTCTAATTTGTACTACTTCCCCCTCGCTTCCCAAACACTACTGTAACTCTACCATATTCAACTACTTCTCAACACAGTAGCAAGGCGCACACCCTGTGCTACAAAATTCAACTGAAGAATTAAGAGTAGCTTTTTAAAAAAAAGCCAGTAACAAATATGAAACTATAATACATTTTAATCTGTCTTCATAAAACTGAGAAGTCGCACAACACCAGGTTATAGTCCAACAGTTTTATCTGAAATTACGAGCTTTCGGAGCGCTGCTCCTTCGTCAGGTAAAGTGAGGGAATACAAATCAGTTACAAAGCATATATAGAGACAGAGAACAATGTATCTCTGCAGACACATTGTTCTCTGTCTATATATGCTTTGATGTGGAGATGCCGGCATTGGACTGGGGTGAACAAAAATGAGAAGTCGCACAACACCAGGTTATAGTCCAACAGATTTATTTAATTTTACAAGCTTTCGGAAGGAGCGACAGCTCCGAAAGCTTGTAAAATTAAATAAATCTGTTGGACTATAACCTGGTGTTGTGCGACTTCTCATATATATGCTTTGTAACTGATTTGTATTCCCTCACTTTACCTGACGAAGGAGCAGCCGCTCCGAAAGCTTGTGATTTCAAATAAAACTGTTGGACTATAACCTGGTGTTGTGCGACTTCTCAGTTTTGTCCACCCCAGTCCAACACCGGCATCTCCGCATCACATTCATAAAACTGAGCCAGAGCTAAATGTTCTTTGTTCACTAGTAGACTGTAGTAGGAGGAGCGGAGATACAGATCAGCTGTGATCTAATTGAATGGCAGAACAGGCTCGAGGGGCTTAATTGCCTACTCCTGTTCCTAGGAGGTGAAAATTGCAGGTAAAATGTCCAATTCTTACTTTAGCAACTTTTAGGGAGTAGTCTGGAGTTTGACAAGACTGAACTCACCTGACATACTATGGAACATTAATCTCCCCCGTCACTGGTTTAGCTAGTTCCATGCTATTTTCTGTTCGCTCCCTTCACCTCTCCAGACATCACACCCCAGCCAAAGGGGCAGGCACTTTGCCAATTTACAGACCTCTGCAACTAACCTACTAAGAGATACTTCTTTTCCACTCCCTCCCTGCAAGGAACCACTCTGACCCTCCCCCCACCCCACAACACAGTTGGAATCACAAGCTCACCGCATGAAAGCTAGGCTGACACTCCAGTGCAGTGCTGAGGGAGTGCCGCACTGTCGGAGTGTGTAGTCTTTCGGATGAGACGTTAAACCGAGGCCCCGTCTGCTCTCTCAGGTGGACGTAAAAGATTCCATGGCACTATTTCAAAGAGGAGCAGGGGAGCTCTCCCCGGTGTCCTGGGCCAATATTTATCCCTCAACCAACATAACAAAAAAACAGATTATCTGGTCATTATCACATTGCTGTTTGTGGGAGCTTGCTGTACGCAAATTAACTGCACGCAAATTAGCTGCTGCGTTTCCCACATTACAACAGTGACTCCACTTGAAAAGTACTTCATTGGCTGTAAAGCGCTTTGAGACGTCCGGTGGTCATGAAAGGCGGTATATAAATGCAAGTCTTTCTTTTAAAATCCCAAGTTCCTACTATCAGAGTTCCAACATTAAAAAATGCTATTTTAAAAAAATGGGCCCTGCACCAACGTTCCCGATAAGCTACAGCTTCCGCGCAGGCCACTCAGCGGTGATATAATGGAAAAAACCACACATGCGCGGTAATTTGAATGGGCTACGCACCCAAAAAAAATTAGCGGGTACATTGCCCTGCACCTTGTATAAAAGAAACATTCATTTTGGGGGGGGGGGGAGGAGAGAAGAGAGAAAGTCTAGCTGTTACACTCGGGTTCCAAACAATTCATAGATAGAATATTGCTACCCTCTGTATCCTCAAAGTCCGATTTCCATCATAAATTACCAGATTTATTTTTCTGGTAATTGATCTCTCCCAGTTCCAACCTTATTAACCTGAAATTCTCCAGGGTTTTCACGCCGAATCTAATGCTGAAAATTGTGCCCCGAGATTAGCGGTGTCGTCACACACACTGCATGAGGTGTGCACTCATTCTTGCTAGTTATGGTGCTAGTTATGGTGCCACTGGGGGATTGGTTAGACTTCCAAAGGGTCTATTGTTGTGCATATGGACACTTTCGAGCAACAGACACTGAATCACGATAAAGGAGCAATAACTCTGACTGATTTTTTCATTCCCTAACCCACCCAGAGTTGCTGAGGCGAATTAAGAACATAAGAATTAGGAGCAAGAGTAGGCCATACGGCCCCTCGAGCCTGCTCCACCGTTCAATAAGATCATAGCTGATCTTCGACCTTAACTCCACTTTCCCGCCCGATCCCCATATCCCTTGATTCCCCTAGAGTCAAAAGATCTATCGATCTTAGCCGAAGGGTTGTGAATTCCAAAGATTCACAACCCTTCGAGTAAAGAAATTCCTCTTCATCTCAGTCCTAAATCCTGAGACTGTGCCCCCTAGTTCTCGACTCTCCAGCCAGAGGAAACAACCTCTCAGCATCTACCCGGTCAATCCCCCTCAGAATCTTGTATGTTTCAATGAGATCGCCTCTCATTCTTCTAAACTCTAGAGTGTAGGCCCAATCTACTCAATCGCTCCTCATAGGACAACCCTCTCATCCAGGAATCAATCTCGTGAACCTTTGTCGCACCGCCTCTAAGGCAAGTATATCCTTCCTCAGATAAGGAAACCAAAACTGTGCACAGTACTCCAGGTGTGATCTCAATGCTGCAACCTTACTGCTGCCCGAGCTGTAATCAGACGGGAATTGAAACTGGGACCTTCCTGGCCTGTACGACTTAGTATCAGACTGATGGTACAGACGAAGGCACGAGTTAAGTTTCACATTTTTAGGCTCTCGCAATATCACTGGAAAGACATAGGCTTGATCTCAGCCAAGTTGGCAACAGTACATTTGGGCGCAGTGCACTGGGCTAGGAGGGGCGCATCAACTAAGGTCCCTACTCCCTATTAGAAAGTACGATTAAGGGTCATGCAAGGTCTGGATCAGATTTGGCTGTGATGCTAACCAAGTTGAAGAGCATGTTGTGCTCAGTATTCAGGCTCGCGTGTGAAGAATGGCCACTTAGATGAGGTACTGGAGGTTGACTGGCACCAGCAGCAGTTAATGCCTTCGGGAAAGGTGGGAAGAAAATTAGCAAAAAAAATTGAGACATAAGCTATATCAAGATGCTGACCATTTTGATAAAATTATGGCAGCAGATAGTGACACCACTATTCCTGGCCAGAATAGAGATGGTTGAGTAATTCCCATCAATCACGCCTGGAGACCTCACTGCTGTAAGTGACTGGGATTGATTTTATTCACATCATTTGCATTAAGTAACTATCCTCCACTCACTGCATGTTGGTGGAGAAATCACCCTGCTTTTATTGGGAGACTCTGCTGCAGTTTCGGTCATGCGTGTTGTTTGCTGCAGTTCGTAAAGACTCTTTCTAAATATAGACTCTGTAGACTGTTTGGTGTAATGCGCTGTTAAATGGACTCTGTTTACTGAGTAGACTTTATTTGCTATAAAATATACTGTTTGCTGTGCGTCCTGCCGTAAGTCCCAGCATGCCTCCAGCTCATTGGCATTGGCTAACACAGTGGTGTCAATCAACATTGGTAAAATTATCCTGTGAGCAAATATAACAAACCATGCACAGATATAGATGACATGTTTGCAAGAATTACACGTACCACCCGGGGGGGGGGGGGGGGGGAAAGAAAAGCACAAAGATAGCTAGCTGCTTCAATTGTACAACTTTGTATAGTTTATGCAGCATCAATATTAAATGCACAGAATATTTTCAATATCACTAACCCCTTCTAAATGGGGTTTACAAAAAGTATTTTCAGTAAATTATCAAAACAAAACTCCAAAATTATTTCCTACATTTACAACAGTGACTACACTTCAAAAATACTTCATTGTGTGTAAGCAACATGTATTCATATAGTGTCTTCCATCCCACGGCGTTAGCAAACAAAATTTGACACCGAGCCACATAAGGAGATATCACAGCAGATGACCAAAAGCTTGGTCAAACAGGTAGGTTTTAAGGAGCGTCTTAAAGAAGGAAAGAGAGGTAGAGAAGCGGAGAGGTTTCGGGAGGGAATTCAAGAGCTTAGGGCCAAGGCAACAGAAGGCACGGCCACCAATGGTTGAGTGATTATCAGGGATGCTCAAGAGGCCAGATTAGAGGAGCAGTGATATCTCGGAGGGTTGTGGGGCTGGAGGAGGTTACAGAGATAGGGAGGGGCGAGGGCCATGGAGGGATTTGAAAACAAGGATGAGAATTTTAAAATTGAGGCGTTGCTGGACTGGGAGCCAATGTAGGTCAGCGAGCACAGGGTGAACGGGACTTGGTGCGAGTTAGGACACAGGCAGAAGAGTTTTGGATGACCTCAAGTTACAGAGGGTAGAACGTGGGAGGCCGGCCAGGAGTGCGTTGGAATAGTCAAGTCTAGAGGTAACAAAGGCACGGATGAGGGTTTCAGCAGCAGGTGAGCTAAAGCAGGGACGGAGTCAAGCAATGTTCGAGGTGAAAATCGGCGGTCTTGGTGATGGCGCGGATATGTGGTCGGAAGCTCATCTCGGGGTCAAATATGACACCAAGATTGCGAACAGTCTGGTTCAGCCTCAGACATTTGCCAGGGAGAGGGATGGAGTCGGTGGCTAGGGAACGGAGTTTGTGGCGGGGACCGGAGACAATGGCTTCGGTCTTCCCAATATTTAGTTGGAGGAAATTTCTGCTCATCCAGTACTTTTTAAAAAAAATTAGTTCCTGGGATATGGGCGTCGCTGGCAAGGCCAGAATTTATTGTCTGTCCCTAATTGCCCTCGAGAAGATGGTGGTAGGACGGCATTTCAGAGGGCAGTTAAGAGTCAACCACATTGCTGTGGGTCTGGAGTCACATTTCGGCCAGACCAGGGTAAGGACAGCAGATTTCCTTCCCTAAAAGGACATTAGTGAACCAGATGGGTTTTTAAGACAACCAATAGTTTCATGGTCACTATTACTGGATGTCGGACAAGTAGTCTGACAACTAGACACAGTGGAGGGGTTAAGAGAGTTGGTCGTGAGGTAGAGCTGGGTGTATGGAAAGTGGTCCACGTTGTCCAAGGCCTTGTCGTGGATTTTGATAATCGGGGGGCAGTACTGTGTGGCGGGGGCAGGTTGGTAGAGGACCTTTGTCTTACGGATGTTTAGTGTAAGGCCCATGCTCTCGTACGCTTCGGTGAAGGTGTTGACGATGGTTTGGAGTTCGACCTCCGAGTGAGCGCAGACGCAAGCATCGTCTGCATACTGAAATTCGACGACAGAGGATGGGACGACCTTGGATCTGGACTGGAGGCGACGGACGTTGAACAGTTTCCCGTTTGTTCTGTAAATTAGCTCCACTTTCCATACCTCAGGAGCCTACTGTCAACAAAGGCATACGTCGATGACGAAGTCCAACACCGCCTTCAGTGTGCCAGTGCAGCCTTCGGTCGCCTGAGGAAGAGAGTGTTTGAAGACCAGGACCTCAAACCCGGCACTAAGCTCATGGTCTACAGAGCAGCAGTGATACCCGTCCTGCTGTATGCCTCCGAGACATGGACCATAGAATCATAGAAGATAGGAGCAGGAGTAGGCCATTCGGCCCCTCGAGCCTGCTCCGCCATTCAATGAGATCATGGCTGATCATCCAAATTCAGTACCCTGTCCCTGCCTTCTCCCCATATCCCTTTAGCCTTAAGAAATATATCTAACTCCTTCTTGAACATATTTAATGATTTGGCCTCAACTGCCTTCTGTGGTAGAGAATTCCACAGGTTCACCACTCTCTAGGTGAAGAAATTCCTCCTCATCTCTGTCCTAAATGGCTTACCCCTTATCCTTAGACTGTGACCCCTGGTTCTGGACTCGCCGGCCATCGGGAACATCCTTCCTGCATCTAGTCTGTCTAGTCCGGTTAGAATTTTATAAGTTTCAATGAGATCCCCTCTCATTCTTCTAAACTCCAGCGAGTATAAGGCCAATCGACCCAATCTCTCCTCATACATCATTCCTGCCATCCCAGGTATCAGTCTGGTGAATCTTCGCTGCACTCCCTCCATGGCAAGAACATCCTTCCTCAGATAAGGATGTGCACTCCTTCCATGTACAGCAGGCACGTCAAAGCACTGGAGAGGTACCACCAACGCTACCTCCGCAAGATCCTGCAAATTCATTGGCAGGATAGGCGCACCAACATCAGTGTTCTCGCTCAGGCCAACATCCCCAGCATCGAAGCTTTGACCACGCTCAATCAGCTCCGTGGACGGGTCACATCATCCGCATGCCCGATACGAGACTCCCAAAACAAGCGCTCTACTCGGAGCTCCGGCACGGCAAGAGAGCCGCAGGTGGGCAGAGGAAACGCTTCAAGGACACCCTCAAAGCCTCCTTGAAAAAGTGCAACATCCCCACTGACACCTGGGAATCCCTGGCCCAAGACCGCACAAAGTGGAGGAGAAGCATCCGAGAAGGCGCCGAACACCTAGAGTCTCTTCGCCGGGAGCAAGCAGAAGCCAAGTGCAAACAGCGGAAGGAGCGCACGTCAACCCAAGCACCCCACCCACCCGCCCCTTCATCCACCGTCTGCCCCACCTGTGACAGAGACTGTAGGTCCCGCATTGGACTCAGTCACCTGAGAACTCATTTTTAATGTGGAAGCAAGTCATCCTCGGTTCCGAGGGACTGCCTAAGAAGAAGAGAAGAGCTGGGTGTCATCAGCGGACACGTGGAAACTGATGCTGTTTTTGGATGATGTCGCCGAGGGGCAGCATGGAGATGAGAAATAGGATGGGGCCAAAGATAGATCCTTGGGGGACACCAGAGGCAACGGTGCGGGAGTGGCAAGAGAAGCCATTCCAGGTGATTCTCTGGCTACGACTGGATAGATAAGAATGGAACCAGGCGAGTGCAGTCCCACCCAGCTGGACGACAGTGGAGAGGCATTAAAGGAGGATGGCGTGGTCAACCGTGTCAAAGGCTGCAGACAGGTCAAGAAGGATGAGCATGGATAGATTACCTTTGTCACAGTCACATAGGATGTCATTTATGACTTTCATAAAAGCAGTTTCGGTTCTGTGGCGGGGCGGAGACCTGATTGGAGGGAATCAAACATGGATTACCAGGAAAGATGGGCATGGATTTGGGAGGCGACAACACATTCAAGGACTTTGGAGATGGGGCGGTAGTTTGCAAGGACAGAGATTCAAGGGTTGTTTTTTGAGAAGAGGGGTGATGACGGCAGATTTGAAGGAGACAGATCCGTTAATATCAGCTAACATAGGAGCCAGGAAGGGAAGTTGGGTGGTCAGCAGTTTAGTGGGAATAAGGTTGAGGGAGCAGGAGGTGGTTCTCATGGACAAGATGAGCTCAGAGAGGGCATGAGGGAAGACAGGAGAGAGTTCAGGGCTACGGCAAGGGGAACCTTAGAGGAAGTTTGGCCCGGTGGGCATGAGGAAGGGAGGGAAGCGGCAGAGGCAGCTGATCGGATGGTCTCAATTTTAGTGACAAAGACATCCATGAGCTCCTCGCACTTGTTGTTGGAGGTGAGGGTGGAGGAGACAGAGTCTTGTCAACTGTGCTAATGTTTTGCACTACGAGCCTTTCTCCTTGATTTCCCTAGAACAGAGGTTCCCAAACTTATTGCATACCCCCCTTCCAAATCTACCAACTGCCTGCGTACCCCTCCCAGCATACAGGTTTAATATTTTAACCCGTTAATGCCCAAGCATCGTGCAAAATGTACAAACTGTAATACACATATACAACTTGGTGTACGGTGATTGGAGACGAGGGCTCTGTATATCATCGTCTCTGTGCATCTTGAAGTAATTGAACGACTTTATATGGGGGTGTTTTCTTTGGAACACAGGAGGCTGAGGGGAGATTTAATTAATGTGTGTAAAACTATGAGGGGCCTAGATAGATTGGATAGGAAGGACCTATTTCCCTCAGCAGAAGGATCAATAACCAGGGGGCACAGATTTAAAGTAATTTGCAGAAGGATTAGAGGGGATTTGAGGAGAAATTTTTTCACCCAGGGGGTGGTGGGGGTCTGGAACTCACTGCCTGAAAGGGTGGTAGAGGCAGAAACCCTCACCACATTTAAAAAGTACTTAGATATGCACCTGAAGTGCCGTAACCTGCAGGGCTACGGACCAAGAGCTGGAAAGTGGGATGAGGCTGGATCGCTCTTTTTCGGCCGGCACAGACACGATGGGCCGACTGGCCTCCTTCTGTGCCGTAAATTTCCAGAACAAATTGCCACAGAGTTTTAAAGCTTCATCTGAGTGGCCTATTCTAAAAGAGAAATAACTAAAATAATTAATAAATAAAATCCACTTGAAGATATTTCTCCCGCATAAACCCCCCCGTTGACCAGTTTAAAATCGACCAATTCAGCACTGACCAAAAACTCAGGGCCACACAAGGCAGATTCACCCACTGACCTATTGGGAAAGACTTGAAGATTTTGCCTAATAATACAACCGATGTGCATGCCTGGTAAAAAGCTTTACACAGTACAGCAGCATTAAAATTAGCAATAAATACACAATCTAACAGCATAAGGAGGAGATTTTCAGCTAGGAATCATGATACTATATTGCACTTAGCACCCTAAAATGTAAGAACATAAGAAAGAGGAGCAGGAGTCGGCCATACTGCCCCGCGAGCCTGCTCCGCCATTCAATAAGATCATGGTTGATCGTCGACCTCAACTCCACTTTCCCACCCGATCTCCATATCCCTTGATTCTCCTAGAGTCCAAAAATCTATCGATCTCAGCCTTGAATATACTCATTGTAACTTTACCTGAAGAAGGGGCGATAGCTCCGAAAGCTTGTAATTTTAAATAAATCTGTTGGACTATAACCTGGTGTTGTGCGACTTCTCATTTTTGAATATACTCAACAACTGAGCAGCCACAGCCCTCTGGGGTAGAGATTCACAACCCTTTGAGTGAAGAAATTTCTCATCTCGGTCCGAAATGGCCGACCCCTTATCCCGAGACTGTGACCTCTAATTCTAGGCTCCCCAGCCAGGGGAACCACCCTCTCAGCATCTACCCTGTCAAGCCCCGTAAGAATTTTATGCATTTCAATGAGATCACTGGAATTTATTAGGAATCAACTGATTTTCTCTATAAACTTGCAGTCACAATACGACGATTATTAATCCTCCTGTGTGACTTATCATTGTGCAACAGCATTCTACAGCCTGAAAACAGCTAACGACTGTACTAACAGCCACTACCAGCACACACACACAAAAAATTACTCAAAGTAAAACAAACCTACCATGTTAAGCTGAAGCAGTACAGATTAATGATACAACATAGCATATTACCCTTTTACCTGTGGCCCTCGGCAGATTTATTGCTCCAAGCACTTCTTGACCTGCCTAGCTGCGGGTTGTTGACGAAGTGAGGGTCAGTCATGCTCCCTCTCTTTGTTTTCCTTGCTTTTTTTGGCAAGAAAATGCTATTAGGAGACAGGCTTATCCGAGCTTCCATACAGCAACTGAAAGGGCCCTGTTAAATCAAACCGTCGCTCCTACAATTTCACTCCACTCCCGCCCATCTCAAGTGGAAATGCAGGACCTCCATTTGAGAATTGCTCAGTGTGGCATGATTGAAATCTAGAGCTCATTTCGTGAGAAATCGTAAAGGTCTCAGCCAAAAGATGGTACTTCTGATAAAAGCTTCATTACAGTATTGTACTGGAGTGTCCGCCGAGATTATGCACTCAGGCTTGCAATGGGGCTTGAAGCCATGGCCCTTTTTGACTTAGAGGTAGGAGTACTACCACGGAGCCAAGCTGACACTTGCATTTTCCTCACAGATGGCGAGTAGTAGATGGTTATTACGACAAGTGGCTACTGAGGCAGAGACGATATTAATTGAAAGGGAAACAGATAAGTATTTGAAAAGGAAGAATATAAAAAGGACACATGGAAAGAGCAGGGAAAGGAATTAGAATGGATAGCTCCAGCTGAAGAGCGAGCACTGGTACAAACTTGATGGTCTCTTTCTGTGCTGTAATTTCCACAATTCTAAAGTATTGACATGTTTTTAAACCCACAAACACTTGGTTCCCATAACACAATTTACAGTCACACAGTAAATAAAAGACAGACTTGCATTTCTATAGCGTCTTTCACGACCTCAGGACATCCCAAAGCACTTTACAGCCAATTAAGTACTTTTTGAAGTGGAGTCACTTTTGTAATGTAGGAAACGCGGCAGCCAATTTGCACACAGCAAGCTCCCACAAACAGCAATGCAATAATGACCAGATCATCTGTTTTTTAGTGATGTTGATTGAGGGATAAATATTGGCCAGGATACCGGGGATAACTCCCCTGCTCTTCTTCGAAATAGTGCCATGGGATCTTTTACGTCCACCTGAGAGCAGATGGGGCCTCGGTTTAACAACTCATCCAAAAGACAGCACCTCCGACAGTGCGGCACTCCCTCAGTACTGCACTGGAGTGTCAGCCTAGATTTTTGTGCTCAAGTCTCTGGGGTGGGACTTGAACTCACAACCTTCTGACTCAGAGGCGAGAGTGCTACCCACTGAGCCACGGCTGACACTGTCATCCTTGTAGATTACAGAAACAAGAGAAAATGGTGCTAACAGATAGGATAGATAGAGAGAAACTATTTCCGCTGGTTGGGGATTCTAGGACTAGGGGGCATAGTCTAAAAATTAGAGCCAGATCTTTCAGGAGTGAAATCAGTAAACACTTCTACACACAAAGGATGGTAGAAGTTTGGAACTCTCTTCCACAAATGGCAATTGATGCTACATCAATTGTTAATTTTAAATCAGAGATAGATAACTTTTTGTTAACCAAAGGTATTAAGGGATATGGGGCAAAGGCGGGAATATGGAGTTAGGTCGCAGATCAACCATGATCTCATTAATGGCGGAACAGGCTCGAGGGGCTCAATGGCCTCCTCCTGCTCCTATCTTCCTAACTAGAAAACACACTCACTACTAGTATATACTGTAAGCAGAGATACAAGGATATTTTTCACTGCCACAATATTCTGGGAATTGCAGAGTTTTCAAATAAATGCCTTAGAAACCCCAGAAGTTTACTGTACAGGAGGCTATTTGGCCCATCATGTCTGTACTGGTTATTTGCTAGCGCAATCCAAAACTGATCCAACTGCCCATTCTCCAAGCTCTTAAATAAAATATACAGCACAGAAACAGGCCATTCGGCCCAACCAGTCCATGCCGGTGTTTATGCTCCACTCGAGCTTCCCTCGCCCCTATCCTTCCTCTTCTAACTCCATCAGCATATCCTTCTATTCCTTTCTCCCTCATGTTCTTATCTAACCTCCCCTTAAATACATCTATACTATTTGACTCAACCACTTCCTGTGGTCACGAGTTCCCATTCTCACCACTCTCTGGGTAAAGAGGTTTCTTCTGAATTCCCTATTTGATTTCTTATAGTGATGGCCTCTAGTTTTGCTCTTCCCCACAGGTGGAAAAACTCTCTCTGTATCCACTCTATCAAAACCTTTCATAATTTTAAAGACCTCTATTAGGTCACCCCTCAGCCTTCTCTTTTCAAGGGAAAAGAGACCCAGCCCATTCATTCTTTCCTAATGGTTATAACCTCGCATTTCTGGTATCAGCCTTGTAAATATTTTTTGCACGCTCTCCAGTGCCTCTATATCCTTTTTATAATATGGCGACCAGAATTGCACACAGTACTCCAAGTGTGGTCCTCTGCTTTAAATAGTTACCCACTCTTCCCATAGAAGAAGCAATGGTCTCAGTTTCAACCCACTGCGTCAGCCGTGGCTCAGTGTGTAGCACTCTCATCTGAGTCAGAAGGTTGTGAGTTCAAGTCCCACTCCAGAGACTTGAGCACAAAAATCTAGGCTGACATCCCAGTGCAGTACTGAGGGAGTGCTGCACTGTCGGAGGTGCCGTCTTTCACATGAGACATTAAACCGAGGTCCTGTCTGATCTCTCGGGTGGACGTAAAAGATCCCATGGCACTATTTTGAAGAGGAGCAGTGGAGTTCTCCCTGGTGTCCTGGCCAATATTTATCCCTCAATCAACATCACTAAAAACAGATTATCTGGTCATTATCACATTGCTGTCTGTGGGAGCTTGCTGTGCACAAATTGGCTGCCGCGTTTCCGACATTACAACAGTGACCACACTTCAAAAAGTACTTCAATGGCTGTAAAGCGCTTTGGGATGTCCCGAGGTCATTAAAGGCACTATATAAATGCAAGTCTTTTTTTCTTTCCCTGTAGCAAAGCATTACACACTTAACCAAGAACAGAAAATGCTGGAAATACTCAGCAGGTCAGGCAGCATCTGTGGAGAGAGAAACAGAGTCAACGTTTCAGGTCGATGACCCTTCGTCAGGTCATCGACCTGAAACGTTAACTCTGTTTCTCTCTCCACAGATGCTGCCTGACCTGCTGAGTATTTCCAGCATTTTGTTTTTATTTCAGATTTCCAGCATCTGCAGTATTTTGCTTTTGTACACACTTTTAACTCTTCTTCTAACCTCTGTCCTCACTCTGAGGATTAAACTTTTTGCCTCACGCTGGCATTACATTCTACGTTTGCCATCAGCCTTTCCAGTATCTCACTCTGCGTACGCGAGCCAAGACAGTGAGCATCACTTCTCAGCTTTGAACCCTGCACCTTCTGCCAATACAATGTGCCTCCTTATGGATCCCAAAAAGATAAAGCTTTGAGGGGGATAGAAGCAATGTTCCCGTTGAGCTTCGCGGCCTCGCAGCGGTCTGGAGGTCCCGCGTAGGTCACCCGCCGGCTTTGAAATGGAAAAATCGTGCATGCGCGGAAAATTGAATGGGCCGTGCAGCCCGTTAAAGGGGCCGCGCATCCAAAAAATAAATTAGAGGGAACATTGGATAGAAGTAGAATACAATATTATGTGTACATCATAATGTAAACAAAAGGACAATTTGTTTTCACAATGAAGATGTGTCTCAAAGTGCTAGGTTACTGAATTCAGCATACTACAGAAGCGCACACTTTTCTGGTTATTGACGTATTTCTTTAAGGACCACAGAAGACTCCTCCTTAGGTGAAATCTGACCTGAAGGAATTTCTCTCATCTTCAAACAATGTCCTTCATGTAAACAAGGTCTCAAGGGTGACATAGCTCAAACTTGCTTTCTGACAGAACAACACACTGCCTCCAGGAGAGGACGGGGGAGGGGAGGGAGCTGTGTGTTCTTTAAACTTAAACACTCACTGCAAACTATGGAGCACTTGCAACTTTTCTGGATTCTCCACTCACTTTGTACTACACACGTGCGCACGATCGAGCAATTCATCAAATCTTAGTCCATCATTGTTTGACTTGACTCAGATAACAAGGAATTTTCATGGGTCAACGAAATGGTGTCCATTTGCTGCCATCTTAGGACTGGGGAGGGGTAAGGGGAAGATAAATATTTCCAAACACTGGTGTAATCTTTGGACATTAGAGCACACTATCCCCGCTGTATTTTGCAAATGTCAAATAGGAATAAATAATAATCAACATATGCATGCAATTAAGCTAGCATTAGATCGAAGCAAAATCACAATCAGTCGCTGCAGAAAGGTTCCTCGACATTTGATTTATTTCTGTGATTTAGAAAATACAAAATTCTGAAAGATGTGATTGCACTAGAGAGGGGGAGAGGAGATTTACGAGGATGTTGTCAGGACTGGAGAATTTTAGCTATGAGGAAAGATTGGATAGGCTGGGGTTTTCTTCTTTGGAAGAGAGGAGGCTGAGGGGAGACTTAATTGAGGTCTATAAAATTATGAGGGGACGGAATAGAGTGGATAGGAAGGACCTATTTCCCTTAGCAGAGAGGTCAATAACCAGGGGGCATAGATTTAAAGTCATTGGTAGAAGGATTAGAGGGGAGTTGAGGAGAAATTTTTTCACCCAGAGGGTGGTGGGGGTCTGGAACTCACTGCCTGAAAGGGTGGGAGAGGCAGAAACCCTCATCACATTTAAAAAGTACTTGGATATGCACCTGAAGTGTCGTAACCTACAAAGGAGCTGGAAAGTGCGATTAAGCTGGATAGTTCTTTTTCAGCCAGCAGACACAATTGGGCCGTAAGTTTCTATGATTCTATGTGTGAAGAACCCCCTACAAGATATCTGTAATAGTTTAATCAACACAAGAGCTCCTGCTCACCTGAGCTACAGAGGCTTAGGAATTCTTCCAGCAAATTAAACTCTTATATATTTAAGTAGCGCTCAGCCAAGAACTAAATCAGCATGCATCAGTGCAGCCCGTATACATTTTAAAAAGACACGGTATTCATCCTTTGATCATACTCCATCTCCTCCACTTCTTGGGCCAATGCCCTAGCACTCAGCAATGGATTATTTAGGGTGTTTATTTATTACTGAGATAGCTATGTGAATTCTACGTAAAAATCCTATCACTGGGACACGCTAGCTCATTCATTTTAATGAGAAACAGGTTACTGGGGAGGAGTGAAAGTTTACACAAGCATATGAATCCTCAGGAATAAGAAATAAGCTTCATCGCTTAGGTATACTTGAAAGCCGGGGTAATAAGTAATGTTTCTTTGGAGGGCCATAAACACAACCAAAGACATTTTCTTTCTTTATAAAGTTTTTTTTGCCTCTCTTTCCACCCCTCGTCACCTCACCAATCTTGGCTCCAGCTCCAGGTGTTAAAAAGCCCCGAAACTACTGTTTTAAAGCACGTCATATCGATTTAGTGGCACCATGCCTACTTTTGCGGCTTCTTCAGCTGACCTACACTGGCTGGCTGCCAGTCCAGTAATGCCTCGATTTTAAAATACTCAGCCTCGTGTTTACATCCCTCCATGGCCTCACCCCTCCCTATTTCTCTCACCTGCTCCAGCCCTACAACTCCTCCGAGATCCTTCAATTCTGGCCTCGTGCATCCCCAATTTCCCTCGCTCCACCATCGGCAGCCGTGCCTTCAGCTGGCTAGGCCCGAAGCTCTGATATTCCCTCCCTAAACCTCTCCACTCTCTCTCTCATCCTCCTCCTCCTCCTCCTCCTCCAAGATGCTCTTTAAAACCTACCTCACCTGTCCTAATATCTCCTTACTAGGCTCGGTATGAAATTGTGTTTGATAATCGCTCCTGCAAAGGGCCTTGGGACATTCTACTACCTTAAAGGCGCTATATAAATGCAAGTTGTTGTTAAATCTATTGGATTCCCAAGCAATTGAGAGAAAAAAATCCCAATCAATTGGGTATGGGATGCCAAATCAATTTTTAGGTTAAGAGTGCCAAATATTTCAGAGAGTTAACTGGCCATGTCAAACTTTAAAGATTTGGTACCCCTTAATGCAAATAGCAGCAAAATCATAGAATAGTACAGCACAGAAGGAGGCCACTCGGCCGATCTGGTCTGCGCCGGCTCTTTCAAAGAGCAATCCAGTTGGTCCCACTCCCCCCACTCTTTCCCCATAGCCCTGCTCTTTTTTCTCCAATTCCTTTTTGAAGGCTACTACTGAATCTGTATCCACCACCCTATCAGGCAGTGCATTCCAAATCCTAACCACTTGCTGGCATAAAAAAGTTTTTTCTCATGTCGCCTCTAGTTCTTTTGCCAAACACTTTAAGTCTGTGCCCTCTGGTTATCTGCCCTTAAGCCAGTGGAAACAGTTTCTCTTTATTTACTTTATCTAAACACTTCATGATTTTGAACACCTCTATCAAATCTCCCCATAACCTTCTCTGCTCTAAGGAGAACAACCCCAGCTTCTCCAGTCTGTCCACGTAACTGAAGTCCCTCATCCCTGGAACCATTCTCGTAAATCTCCTCTGCACCCACTCCAAAGCCTTGACATCCTTCCTAAAGTGCGGTGCCCAGAATTGGACAGAGCTGGGGTCGAACTAGTGTTTTATATAGGTATAATAATATTTGAACTCTATGACCAAACAACCAATTAAAAATATCCAAGCCCAAAAAATGTTTTATGATTAATTTTCAGCACAGTTGCACTCTCCCTACCCAGCCAGAAAGCTTTCAACACGAGCAGACCAAGGCTTCACATTCAATCCTTGGTAAAGCTGTGATGTAACTCAGCGATACAGATCAGAACCAACTCCCGGACTGTCCTGAGTGAGCAGATCCCAGTTGCAGCATCACTAAGGCCAGTACAATTAATGGCAGTTCCTCTGGGCTGGGGTAAATGAAAGATCCTCCTACTACTCCACATCTGGGGTACTGTGCACAGTTTTGGTCTCGTTATCTCAGGAAGAATATACTTGCCTTAAGCGATGCAACAAAGGTTCACTAAATTGATTCCTGGGATGAGAGGGTTGTCCTATGAGGAGAGATTGAATAGACTGGGCCTGTACTCTCTGGAGTTTAGAAGAATGAAAGGTGATCTCATTGAAACATACAAGATTCTGAGGGGGATTGACAGGGTAGACGCTGAGAGGTTGTTTCCCCCTGGCTGGACAGTTTAGAACTAGGGGGCATAGTCTCAGGCTAAGGGATCGGTCATTTAAAACTGAGATGAGGAGGAATTTCTTCATTCAAGAGGGTTATGAATCTTTGGAATTCTCTACCCCAAAGAGCTGTGGATGCTCCATCAATCATTCAGTATATTCAAGACGGCAATCGATAGATTTTTGGAATCAAGGGAAATGGGGACCGGGCGGGAAAGTGGAGTTGAGGTCGAAGATCAGCCATTATCTTATTGAATGGTGGAGCAGGCTCGAGGGGCTGAATGGCCGACTCCTGCTCCTAATTCTTATGTTAACCATCATGTCTGTCACACAAACAAACAGGAGTAGGCCATTCAGCCCCTCAAGTCTGTTCCGCCAGTGTATTAGATCATGGCTGATCTGTACTTCAACTTGAGATCATGTGGAGCAAGATGAGACCAGCTGTGTTAAGAAACACACAGTAACAGCAAATTATAGGTTTTAAGAAAGTAGAAGCCATCCACATAGATGAGCACACACAACCTCATTTTTTTTTTAATGTAATTATAAAAACATAAATCCTCTCCTTTAGACCAGGTTTGAAACCTGTGCTCAAAGCAGTGTGAAGCCAACGGCAGTACAGTTCTGACATTTTACATTCACCCGACAGCCTTGTGTTACAGTACCTGCAAAGTGGCTTGATCACACCTCTTTTGCATAACTAAATCTGACTGGTTGAAAAGTAGCTTCCACGCACCTATAGAATTCATGAAACTGACAGGCTATAATAAAGTTTTAGAACCTCTGAAATAACATGAGCAACGGAGCAGGAATGAGAGGTTGCAGACAAAGCAGTTCTATTAAACGTAGGCTGCACAAACACCCATGATAAAATGTCACCATGGGCTGGTTCCAGATATCAAACTTTTCTTCCTCCTTTCTTCAAACAACTTGGGACGTTTTACCACAATGTTATTTAAGGCACTGACTCTCGTTGGGATACATACCCCATCAAAAGCTGCTGTCATTTTTGTAAAAGAAAAAAAAAAGACTTGCATTTATATAGTGTCTTTCACAACCACCGGACATCCCACCATGTCCCAAAGCGCTTTACAGCCAATGAAGTATTTCTGAATTGTAGTCACTGTTGTAATGTCGGTAAAGCGGCAGCCAATTGGCGCACAGCAAGCTTCCACAAACAGCAATGACCAGATAATCTGTATTTTAGTGATGTTGATTGAGGGATAAATATTGGCCCAGGACACCGGGTAGAACTCCCCTGCTCTTCTTCAAAATAGTGCCATGGGATCTTTTACGTCCACCTGAGGGGGCAGACGGGGCCTCAGTTTTACATCTCATCCGAAAGACAGCACCTCCGACACTGCAGCACTCCCTCAGTACTGCACGAGAGTGCCAGCCTGGATTTTTGTGCTCAAGTCTCTGGAGTGGGACTTGAACCCACAACCTTCTGACTCAGGAGGCGAGGGTGCTGCCCACTGAGCCACGGCTGATACAAAGTGAAGCAACTCTTATGTTTTTAATTCCTATTCTCGGTCTTTTCTGCACATCCCTTATTACCGCAATTTCACAAATTGGCTGCCGCGTTTCCCACATTACAACAGTGACTCCACTTCAAAAGTACTTCATCGGCTGTAAAGCACTTCGAGACGTCCGGTGGTCGTGAAAGGCGCTATATAAATGCAAGTCTTTCTTTCTTTTACCCTTGCTTCCAAGTAGGTATCTGTCCCCCTTTTAAACCTGTTGATTGATTTTGAATCCATGGCTCAGAGAAACTGCATTTCACTTTCTTACAATCCTTGAAGTGAAGAAAATGTTCCTGCAAATCGCTTTTAACTGTTTTAGTGTGAATTTCCATAATTATATCTCCATGTTTATATTCCCCTACTAGAAGGAAGTTGTTCCTCATTTACCCGATCAATTCCCTTCGTTATTTTAAACACCTCAATCAAACCAATCCCTAATCTCCTCCTCTCGAGGGAGTGACTCCCACTTTTACCCAGTCTCTCCTCGTAATTTAGTCCCTTCCAGGGTGGTCAGGGGTCATCCTGGTGAAATTGTCACTAGATTTTCTTCAAGGGCAGGAAACATTTCCTACGGTGGGCTCTCACAACTAAACACAATACAGCAGATGAAAAAAAATTTAAAAAGGAAAACTGCTAATCTCTGCTAATAGAAACAGAAAATACGCAACAAGTCAGTCTGCATCCATAAGTGAAAAGACAGATGATGATATTTCTGATGGAGTACACCAGAAAGATTATAACCTGTCTTTCCTGGTTACAGATGCTAGCTGACCTGCTGGGTATTTCCAGTATCTTCTATTTTTATTTTTAAGTGAGGTTTAACCAGTGCCCTGCATAATTGCAGCAGTACTTCCTTGCTTTTATATCCTAAACCTGTCATAAAGTCCATCATCCCACAGTATTTTTAATGTTTTTTTTTACAACTGTAAAAACTATTACAGGAAAGATGTGAGGGTATGGAGGAGATTGACAAGGCTGTTGTCAGGACTGGAGAATTTTAGCTATGAGGAAAGATTGGAGAGGCTGGGGTTGTTTTCTTTGGAACAGAGGAGGCGGAAGGGAGATTTAATTGAGGTGTATAAAATTATGAGGGGCCTAGATAGAGTGGATAGGAAGGACCTATTTCCCTTAGCAGAGGGATCAATAACCAGGGGGCAGAGATTTAAGGTAATTGGTAGAAGGATTAGAGGGGAGTAGAGGAGAACTTTTTTCACCCAGAGGGTGGTGGGGGTCTGGAACTCACTGCCTGAAAAGGTGGTAGAGGCAGAAATCCTCATCACATTTAAAAAGTACTTGGATATGCACTTGAAGTGCCGTAACCTACAGGGCTACGGACCAAGAGCTAGAAAGTGGGATTAGGCTGGATAGCTCTTTTTCAGCCAGCAAATGGCCTCCTTCTGTGCCGTAAATTTCTATGATTCTATGCAAGATAGCTTTTCGTAACACGTAACTGGAACCCTCTGAAGCACCACCAACGTGCTTTCCCACTTTTAATATATTTCCACCGACTATTCTTACATCCAACCGGCATGCCTCAGACATTTCTTATGTTTAGTGAAGTAAAGTGCCACAGTGTCAGAAGTTTCGGGTACCTCAGCCAAGCTGCCATTCTGTGAAAGCCTCGCCACCATGGTTGACGGGCTATTGATCTGTGTAGGACATCATTCGTGGCTCAGTGGGCAGCACTCTCACCTCTGAGTCAGAAGATTGTGGGCTCAAGTACCACCCAAGAGACTTTAACACAAAAATCTAGGTTGACAGTCCAGTGCAATACTGTCAGAGGGGCTGCACTGTCGGAGGGGCTGCACTGAGGGAGCGTTGCACTGTCGGTGGGGCAGTCCATCAGATGAGACGTTAAACCGAGGCCCCGTCTGCTCTCTTAGGTGGGCGCAAAAGATCCCATGGCACTATTTCGAAGAGGAGCAGGGGAGTTCTCCCCGGTGTCCTGGGGCCAATATGTATCCCTCAATCACCATCACTAAAACAGGTTATCACATCATTATCACATTGATGTCTGTGGGAGCTTGCTGTGCGTAAATTGGCAGCCACGTTTCCAATATTACAACAGTGACTACACTTCAAAAGTGCTTCACTGGCTGTAAAGCGCTTTGAGATGTCCTGAGTTCATGAAAGGCGCTGTAGAAATGCATTCTTTCCTTTTTCGTCATTGCAGCAGACAGTTACTAGACTGCAAGCAAGAGCAGGAACACTGGCTGGGTTCTCCCCTTCCTCGCCTCGTACAGCAGACAATATCAGCTAACTCAATGCAGACCAGGAACCAAACTCAGAACCTCTAGTCTGTGTTATTCAGTACCATACCATGGAGCTCAATAGAAAATCCTCACTTTGTAATAATCGTAATGAGCACAAGCCTCTGCCACTCCAAGCACAAGTTACTTAACATATTGGGCAAAAGTTTTTCTGAACAGTCTTTGGATTCAAGTGGAACTGCTAACATACAACAGAAGCATAGTCATTATCACCTCAAAGTGGATGAAGCAGTAGCAACAAGTTTCAATTGCCAATTGAGCAAAGCTGTGGGCATTTCAAAAGCAAAATACTGCAGATGCCAGAAATCTGAAACAAAAAGAGAAAATGCTGGAAACACTCAGCAGGTCAGGCAGCATCTGTGGAGAGAGAAACAGAGTTAATGTTTCAGGTCATGCGACCTTTTGTCAGAACTGGAAGTTAGAGAAACTCTTTCTCTCTCTCTCCACAGATGTGCCTGACCTGCGGAGTATTTCCAATATTTTCTGTTTTTATTGTGGGTATTTCAATGCCGCTATGATGTCGCAACAGATTAAACCAGAAGGAGTTGGTCTATATAAATAGCGTCTCTTAAAACAGAAGTACGATTAAGTAGTTTGCCTTCAGCAGAACATTTACCTTTCACACCAACTTAAGTTTCCTGTTTGATTCAGTGGAGTTTTTGAGAGGGGAGAGGGGAGAGAGAGGGGAGAGGGGGGAGCGGGGAGGGGGGAAAAAGTGAAAAAGAGAAAGTGCAAAAGCAAAGAATACATAAAACCATGCTTAAAAACCCAACTGGGATGCTTGTGTGGGTTTTGCAAAAGAAGTTATGCAGATTTATAGAAGAAAAACACAAGTGTGGTTTCTAAAATCCAAAAATCATAGAATGGTTACAGCACAGAAGGAGGCCATTTGGCCCATCAAGCCCATGCCGGCTCTCTGCAAGATCACTTCAGCTAGTCCCACTCCCCCGCCCTTTCCCCGTAGCCCTGCAAATTTTTTTCCTTCAGGTACTTATCCAATTTCCTTTTGAAAACCACGATTGAGTCTGCCTCCACCACCCTTTCCAGGCAGTGCATGCCAGACAGATCCTAACCACTCGCTGCATTTAATAATACAAGTTTTTCCTCACGTGGCCTCTGATTCTTCTGCCAGTCACCCTAAATATGTGTCTCCTCTGGTTCTTTTGGGAAATAAGGGGAAAAATAACATAAGAACATAAGAAATATGAGCAGGAGTAGGCCATTCAGCCCTTTGAGCCTGCTCTGCCATTCAATAAGATCATGGCTGATCATGTCTTGGCCTCAACTCCACTTTCCCGCCCGCTCCCCATAACCCTTGACTGACCTCATCGTTCAAAAATCCGTCTATCTCCACCTTAAGTATATTCAACGACCCAGCCTCCACAGCTCTCTGGGGCAGAGAATTCCAAAGATTCACCACCCTCCGAGAGAAGAAATTCCTCATCGCAGTCTTAAATGGGCTCATTCTGAAACTATGCCATGTATACCAACCAAACTATATGATAACAAAAGAAAAAAAAGGAATGAATGCTAAAAAAAAAGATAGAAATCAGAAAGGGGAGGGGGGATTTTTTTAAAAAACAAAGAAAAAAGGAATGAATGCTGGAAAAGATAGAAATCAGAAAGGGGAGGGGAATTTAAAAAAAACAGACGGTGAAGCAAGGAAAAGAAAAGAAAAACAGAGGGGGGGGGGTTGAAAAAAAAAGTAAAAACCCAGGTGAGAAAGATTTTAATATTTTTTTTCTCTGAATTACTTTTCAGAGGAAGTCTGAAGTGATGGAGGCGCATGCGTGGTATTAAAAGGCAATGGATTTTTTTTGTTGGGTTTCAATTGAAATATTTGCAAAAAGTGGTCGATTCCGAGTTTGTCGGCGATCGAATGGGGAGGAAGGTGAGGAGATTGGGGCAGTTTCTCCTCAGTTTTTATTCCAGATCCGATGCAACAATGCCTGGTTGCCATGGGGGGGGGGGGGGGGGTGGGGGGAGGGATGCCTGTGCTCTCTTCACAACATTTACCTCGCAGCAAACCATCTCCGATCATTTTTTTTTTCCACCCCCTCTCTCCCTCCCCCGTTTTTCCTTACCGGCCTTTTTGTTTTCCAGCGCTTCTTCCAGCTCGGGGAAGGTGAATTCGGGCAGCTCCAGCGAGGCGCCATAGCGCTCCAGGAACGAGCAGACAACGGCGAAATTGGGCTGAGAGGCGACCGCCGCCATCTTAATGTCGGAGGACCGCGAGCCCCGCTCCTCCGCGATCCCGGCGTGCATCAGCATCAAGCAGCCTAGGGGAGGGGCGGGGGGGGGGGTGGCTGTGGAGGACCGGGAGCCACGCTCCTCCGCGATCCCGGCGTGCAGCGCGAGTCTGCTTTGCCGCTTGCTGGCCTGGGGCTCTAGCGAGATCAACAAAAAAAATAGGCAGGCGGGTGGGGAAGAGTCCGCCAGTATCCCGTCCGCCACCACGCGTGTCAGGCACGGCCAGCGGTCGCCCAGGCAACCGTTCCTCCAGCAACCGCCCGGGCCGTGAGGTAATTCGGTAAAAGTTAGTGAGAAAGAGCCAATCTTAGTGAAATGTTTTTATTGTCTTTTTTTTTAAGTGAAGCCTAAAGATTCTATTTTATTTTAGCCAAATCAGTGTAATTAGCAAATCAGCAGATTTGACCCGGGTGAGGCCTACCTGGAGGGCAGAGGTCAAGGGTGGGTGGGTTACAGCTTGAGCTCCCATTCTTGCTGCTTGGTGAAGATTAATTGCAAACACTGAATAATCTCCACATCTCACAAGATTGTGATTTAAAAAAGAAAAAAAATAATTGTGTCTGGTTTACATGCATTTGGAACATTTTCCAGATTGTTTGGGCCAAGAAACCAGACAGGTGACATCCCCAGGGGTTGTGTTTTGTAAAAGGAACAATGTTGCCCCACCCCAGCCTCTCCCGGGTGATCGTTGCACCTTATTAAAAATTTTGTGCTGCAATACATCGGGTTCAACTACAAAAATCCAGTGCCAGTATCATAAAATCATAGAAATTTACAGCACAGAAGGAGGCCATTTGGCCCATCGTGTCCGTGCCGGCCAACAAAGAGCTATCCACCCTAATCCCACTTTCCAGCTCTTGGTCCGTAGCCCTGTAGGTTACGGCACTTCAAGTGCATATCCAAGTACTTTTTAAATGTGATGAGGGTTTCTGCCTCTACCACCCTTTCAGGCAGAGAGTTCCAGACCCCCATCACCCTCTAGGTGAAAAAGGTTCTCAACTCCCCTCTAATCCTTCTACCAATTACTTTAAATCTATGCCCCCTGGTTATTGACCCTTCTGCTGAGGGAAATAGGCCCTTCCTATCCACTCTATCTACGCCCCTCATAATTTTATACACCTCAATTAGGTCTCCCCTCAGCCTCCTCTGTTCCAAAGAAAACAACCCCAGCCTATCCAATCTTTCCTCATAGCTAAAATTCCCCAGCCCAGGCAACATCCTCGTAAATCTTCTCTGCACCCTCTCGAGTGCAGTCACATCCTTCCTGCAATGTGGTGACCAGAACTGCACGCAGTATTCTAGCTGTGGCCTAACTAGTGTTTTATACAGTTCAAGCATAATCTCCCAGTTCTTATATTCTATGCCTCAGCTAATAAAGGCAAGTATCCCGTATGCCTTCTTAACCACCTTATCTACCTGTCCTGCTACCTTCAGTGATTTGTGGACATGCACTCCAAGGTCACTGATCTTCTGCACTTCTCAGTGTCCTACCATTTATAGTGTATTCCCTTGCCTTGTTAGCCCTCCCCAAATGCATTACCACACACTTCTCCAGATTGAATTTCATACTAAAAGAATGACTTGCATTTCTCCAGCGCCTTTCACGACCACCGGACGTCTCAAAGCGCTTTACAGCCAATGAAGTACTTTTTGAAGTACAGTCATTGTGGTAATGTAGGAAACACGGCAGCCAGTTTGCGCACAGCAAGCTCCCATAAACAGCAATGTGATAATGACCAGATAATCTGTTTTAGTAACGTTGATTGAGGGATAAATGTTGGCCAGGACATCGGCGATAAGTGCCCTGCTCTTCTTCGAAATAGTGCCCTGAGAGAGCAGACGGGGCCTCGGTTTAATATCTCATCCAGAAGATGGCACCTCCAACAGTCCAGCACTCCCTCAGCACTGCACTGGGAGTGTCAGCCTGGATTTTTGTGCTCAGGTCTCTGGAGTGGGACGATGAAACCACAACCTTCTGACTCAGAGGCGAGGGTGCTAGCCACTGAGCCACTGGCTGACACAGTTAAACTGCGGTGATGGAGAGGATATGGGGTTGGAAGCTCAGTTCAGGGTCAATTAGTATGCCGAGGTTGAGAATCGGTCTGGTTCAACCTGAGACAGTAACCGGGGTGGGGGATGGAATTGGGCAAAGGAGCAGAGTTTGTGGTGGGGAAGATGATGGCTTCAGTCTTCCCAGCATCTAACTGGAGGAAAATGCGGTTCATCCCAAGACTGGATGTTGGATAGTAGTCTGAATATACAGAGGAAATGGAGCAGTCGAGAGAGGTGGTGGAGAGGTAGAGTGTTGGAGAGGTAAAGCTGTCGTTAGCGTACATGTTGAACCTAACTCCAAGGGGGTGATTTTGCCAGCCCTGGGGAGGCGGGTATGGAGGCGGGACTGCCGGGAAAATGGCAGAATTTGGGGGCGGGTGCCCAACTCACCCCCAACCTGCCTCCATGCCATCTTCCTAGGAGGCGGATAGCCGTCCCGCACCGGGTCCCATCTCCTTGGAGGCGGGAAGGGATTAAAGCCTATTAACTGCCTGTTAACAGGTAGTTAACAAGCACAAAATAGGATTATCCCCTTTTTGCCCTCACAAGTGCGGGCTTCCCGAAGGCTCCGAAACCCGCCAGGTCAGCGAGCCGAGTACTGGGTCTGCGGGGATCGGGGGGGGGGGGGGTGCAAAAGTGTGGTGTGAAGGTAAGTGATGGGTGCAAGAGTGCAGAGGTGAGTATCTGCAAAATGTTAGTAAAAGTGTACTTACCTTTGTTTCTTCCTGCAGGCTTCAGTCAGTGTGTATGCGGAGAGTCTCGGACCTCCGTGTTGCAGATGAGAGATGGCCGTTGCATTCTCAGATGCAACAACCATCTCATTTCTGTAAAAGAAAGAAGTTTGATGAGGTCTTGAATACAAGACCTCATCCAACTACAGAGAATGTCACTGTTTGACAGCTTCACATCTAAAAATCAAAAAACCGGCTTTCCCTTAATTGGCCTGCTAAGCCCGCTGGGGTCAATCAAGGGAACATAGCGTGGGTTGGCCACAAATCGATGGAGGCGGGACATCGACCCGCCAAGCAGCAGTCCCGCCTCCAACGCGCCCCCATTGGCAAAATCACCCCCATTGGTCTTTGGATGATGTCGCCAAGCGGCAGAATGTAGATGAGGAAGAGGAGGGATCCAACAATAGATCGTGGGGGAATCCAGCAGTAATGGTGAGGGATGGGAAGAGAAGCAAGTTTTTGTCAGAACTGAAACTGAATAGTTGGCCGGATAAGGACAAAGGGGGAGAGAAACATATTACGGCTTGAGCTCAAATATTTGCATTGTTTATAATTGAACTCCATGGACAACCTTAAAGAAGAGAAAGAAAGACTTGCATTTCTCCAGCGCCTTTCACGACCACCGACATCCCAAAGCACTTTACAGCCAATGAAGTACTTTTTGAAGTGCAGTCACTGTTGTAATGTAGGAAACACGGCAGCCAATTTTCGCACAGCCAGCTCCCACAATCAACGATGTGATAATGACCAGATAATCTGTTTTTAGTGATGTTGATTGAGGGATTAAATATTGGCCCCAGGACACCGGGGATAACTCCCCCTGCTCTTCTTCAAAATAGTGCCGTGGGATCTTTTCCGTCCACCTGAGAGAGCAGAGGGGGCCTCGGTTTAACGTCTCATCCGAAAGATTAATGCCACTCCACCTTAAGACAAATATGGAACTGGGGGGAAAAAAGAGACTTCTATTTATAAGTCAGATCTTCAGTGTCTGGTTGGCATTTTAAAATTGAGAGGTCGCACAACACCAGGTTATAGTCCAACAGTTTTATTTGAAATCACAAGCTTTCGGAGCTATCGATCGCCCCTTCCTCAGGTGAAGTAGTACTTCACCTGAGGAAGGGGCGATCGATAGCTCCGAAAGCTTGTGATTTCAAATAAAACTGTTGGACTATAACCTGGTGTTGTGCGACCTCTCAATTTTGTCCACCCCAGTCCAACACCGGCATCTCCGCATCATGGCATTTTAAGCCAGAAGAGTTTCCATATGGCTTGCTCAAAACTGGTTGGAAACAGCCTTACTTGTAACACAGTAAAGTTGTTTTCTGTTATTTCGTTAAAAAAATGTATGCTTTTTTTTTCCTCTTGCCAATTTTCTTCCTTCCTGTCCTGAAGTTGTTAACTCCTTGCTGGGTACTCCTCAGCTGCGATCTGCTCTTCAGTATCTTGCACAAGCATTTAATTATTCACGAGCACAGGTGGCAACAGGTATTCTGTTTGAGAGTGGGGGCCATCACAGCCAATGTTCCCTCTAATTTCCTCCCCCCCCCCCCCCACGTGGGCCCTTTAAATTTGCTGCGCCGTATCTCTTCCAGCGGAACAGCTGGTGAGTAGACTGCGCGGGGACCTCACGATCGATGCGTGGCCACGCATCGTAGGGGGAACATTGTTCACAGCCTAGCCCTAATTCTATCTTCATCAGATGGATTTCCACCATGGCTACAAGATGGCAAGGCCAGGAAGAAAGACTTGCATTTATATAGCGCCTTATATAGTGTCATCTGTAGCTCAGTGGGTAGCACACTCGCCTCTGAGTCAGAAGGTTGTGGGTTCATAGTCCCACTCCAGGGACTTGACCACATAAAGCTAGGCTGACACTCCAGTGCAGTGCTGAGGGAGTGCTGCACTGTCGGAGGTGCCGTCTTTCGGATGAGACGTTAAAGCGAGGCCCCGTCTGCTCTCTCAGGTGGACGTAAAAGATCCCATGGCACTATTTCGAAGATGAACAGGGGAGTTCTCCCCGGTGTCCTGGGGCCAATATTTATCCCTCAACCAACATAACAAAAACAGATGATCTGGTCATTTATCACATTGCTGTTTGTGGGAGCTTGCTGTGTTCAAATTGGCTGCGGCGTTTCCCACATTACAACAGTGACTCGACTTCAAAAGTACTTCATTGGCTGTAAAGCGCTTGAGACATCTGGTGGTCGTGAAAGGCGCTGTATAAATGCAAGTCTTTTTCATGACCTCAGGACGTCCCAAAGCAATTTACAGCCAATTAAGTAATTTTTAAAGTGTAATGTAGATAATGCGGCAGCCAATTTGCACACATCAAGCTCCCACAAACAGCAATGCAATGATGACCAATCTGTTTTACTGATGTTGGTTGAGGGATAAATATGGATCAGGTCAGCAGGAAGAACTCCTCTGCTCTTCTTCGAAATATTCTACCTTAGAGGGCAGACAGGGCCAGTGCTGCACACCCTCAGTACTGCACTGGGAGTCTCAGCCTAGATTTTGTGCTCAAGTCTCTGGAGTAGGGCTCGAACCCACAACCTTCTGACTCGGAGGTGGCAATGCTACCCACTGAGCCACGGCTGACATGAATGGTCTAGTTGCCCTTCCCTCGCATGGGAGAATTAAGGCCAAATGTAGTGTTGCTGCCGTCAGCACAGCTGAGATTGGCTATTTTAGCATAGATTAGACATGGCACCTAGGATCTACTCGAAATAAACTGACTTGAGCGAGTTTAATATTCCCTTTTCTCCTCCGAATACAAGAATTAAAAAAATAAAATCTTTGTACTAACATAGACCTAACCCAGCTGCTTCTCTCCACCCTCCTCCACATTGTTTCAAGCTTAGGTATGTTAACAACAGATACCGAGTTTCATGTTCAGCTGTGCTACGTGCTGTAGCAGATCAAACTGGGACTTCTGTTTTAGCCACCAGTCAGACATTATCTGCAGCACCGGTACTAGGTTTATATCATTGCAAGCAGCACCGTGGCTGCAGTGTGTACCATCTACAAGATGCACTGCAGCAACTCGCCAAGGCCTCTTCGACAGCACCTCCCAAACCCGCGACCTCTGCCACCTAGAAGGACAAGGGAAGCCGGCGCATGGGAACACCACCACCTCCAAGTTCCCCTCCAAGTCACACACCATCCTGACTTGGAAATATATCGCCGTTCCTTCATCGTCGCTGGAACTCCCTCCCTAACAGCACTGTGGGAGCACCTTCACCACACGGACTGCAGCGGTTCAAGAAGGCGGCTCACCACCACCTTCTCAAGGGCAACTAGGGATGGGCAATAAATGCCGGCCTTGCCAGCGACGCCCACATCCCAGGAAAATATTTTTAAAAACAGGAAAATAGAAACAGGGAGATGGCTATTCAGCCCCTCGAGCCTGTTCCGCCATTTAATTAGATGATGGGCCGATCTGTACCTCAACCCCATTTAATCCGTCTTTGCCCCAAAAATCTATCAATCTCAGTCTTGAGACTTTCAATTGACCCAACATTCACAGTCTTTAGGGGGAGAGAGTTCCAGATTTCCACTACCCTTTGTGTGAAGAAGTGATTGCTGATTGCGCTCCTGAATGGCCTGGCTCTAATATTAAGATTATGCCCCCTTGTTTTGGATTCCCCCACCAGGGGAAATAGCTTCCCTTGATGTAAACTATTGAATTCCTTTAATCATTTTAAACGCATCAATTAGATCACCCCTGATCCTCCTATTCTCGAGGGAATACAAGCCACGCTTATGGACCCTGTCCTCATGATTTAAACAAATGCTGGAAACACTCAGCAGGTCAGGCAGCATCTGTAGAGAGAGAAACAGAGTCAACGTTTCAGGTCGCTGACCCTTCTTCAGAACCCATAAGCGTGGCTTGTATTCCCTCGAGAATAGGAGGTTGAGGGGTGATCTAATTGACGTGTTCTGACGAAGGGTCATCGACCTGCAACGTTAACTCTGTTTCTCTCTCCACAGACGCTGCCTGACCTGCTGAGTGTTTCCAGCATTTTCTGTTTTTATTTCAGATTTCCAGCATCCGCAGTATTTCGCTTTTGTCTCATAATTTAAACCTTAGTTGTGTTCTGGTGAATCTGCGCTGTATCCCCTCCAAGGCCTATATATCCTCCCTGAGCTTCGGTAACCAAAACGTAGTACTCCAGATGGGGTCTCACCAAGGCTCTAGATGCCTGAAGCATAACTTCCTCCCTTTTGTATTTCAGCCCCCTTGAGATAAAGGCCAACAGCTTTTTTGATTGCTTTTGGTACCTGTCCACTAGCGTTGAGTGAGTTGTGTACACGGACATCCAAACTTCTTTGCTCCTCCACAGCTCCTAATTTCTCACCATTTAAGAAAAATACTCAGGTTTATCTTTATTGATGTTAGCTGTGGCTCAGTGGGTAGCACCCTCGCTTTCTGAGTCAGAAGGTTGTGGGTTCACAGTCCCACTCCAGAGACTTGAGCATAAAAATCTAGGCTGACACTCCCAGTACAGTACTGAGGGAGTGCTGCACTGTCAGAGGTGTTGTCTTTCCAATGAGATGTTAAACTGAGTCCCCGTCTGCCCTCTCAGGTGGACGTAAAAGATCCCGTGGCACTATTTTGCTGGGGAGTTATCCCCGGTGTCCTGGGGCCAATATTTATCCCTCAATCAACATCACTAAAAAACAGATTATCTGGTCATTATCGCATTGCTGTTTGTGGTGCGCAAATTGGCTGCCGTGTTTCCTGCATTACAACAGTGACTACATTTCAAAAGTACTTTGTTGGCTGTGAAGTGTTTTGGGACATCCTGAGGTTGTGAAAGGCGCTCTAAAAATGCAAGTCTTTTTCTGATCCAAAGTGATTGACCTACAGTACTGTTCACCCTGTCCACGGTAATTGTCACAACTACAATTTCACCTTCTCTAATCCTGGTCAGATCTTTACTTTTGCCAAAGCTCAGCCTCATGGGAGGAACGCCTGTAATGAAGAAATGTTTCTGCTCTTTTGGCGGTGGGAGCCAAGCGCTACGACAGCTGAAGACTTCTAAGAAGTTTGTTTTAAGAACATAAGAATTAGGAGCAGGAGTCGGCCCCTCGAGCCTGCTCCGCCATTCAGTAAGATCACGGCTGATCTTCTACCTCAACTCCACTTTCCTGCCCGATCCCCATATCCCTTGATTCCCTAGGTTGCGCTTTTTTATTTCCGGCTCCTTGTACAACACGATTTTTTTGTAGCGCCACGCTTGCTATTCCCCAGTTATCGGCCTGCCCCTTTAAGCAGCTGCAGCGATTGAAATCCTGTAGCAGCGATTGATTTCCTTCCCACTCAGCGCTGACTCACAAAATGAGGAGAACTAAAGTCTTGACAACAAAATGGAATGTGGGTCAGGTGAAGGCCGGATTGGTGGGCAGAAGTGTTGCCCATTGTGCCTGTGCTGACGCTATCCAATTAGTCCCACTCCCCCTGCTCTTTCCTCATAGCCCTGTAAATTTTTTCCATTCAAGTTTTTATCCAATTCTCTTTTGAAAGTTACTATTGAATCTGCTTCCATTGCCTTTCAGGCAGCGCATTCCAGATCATCATCACTCGCTGAGTTTATATTAAAAAAATGTTTCCTCATGTCACCTCTGGTTCTTTTGCCAAGTACCTTAAATCTGCGTCCTCTGGTTACCAACCCTTCTGACACTGGAAACAGTTTCTCCTTATTTACTCTTATCAAAACCCTTCATGATTTTGAACACCTCTATCAAATCTCCTCTTAACCTTCTCTGTTCCAAGGAGAACGATCCCAGCTTCTCCAGTCTCTCCACATCACTGAAGTCTCCTCATCCCTGGTACCATTCAAAGAAAGAAAGACTTGTATTTCTACAGCTCCTTTCACGGCCTCAGGACGTCCCAAAGCACTTTACAGCCAATGAAGTACTTTTGAAGTGTAGTCACCAACGCTCCCCCTAATTTTTTTTGGGTGCGCAGCCCATTCACAGTTTCACGCTTATACAAAGTTTAACATTGGAAAAGCCGATTCCGGAATGCGCGGGACCGGCAGAAAGCTGCGCAACCGCACAGCTTAGAGAGGACGGTGGTAGTCATTATTGTAATGTAAGAAACACGGCAGCCAATTTGCGCACAGCAAGGTCCCACAACTGTTTTTTAGTGATGTTGGTTGAGGGATAAATATTGGCCAGGACACTGGGGAGAACTCCCCTGCTCACTTTGAATAGTGCCATGCGATCTTTTACATCCACCTGAGAGAGCAGACGGGGCCTCGGTTTAATGACTCATCCGAAAAACGGCACCTCCGACAGTGCAGCACTCCCTCAGTACTGCAGTGGAGTGTCAGCTGAGATTATGTGCTCAAGTCACTGGAGTGGGGCTTGAAACCACGCCCTTCAGACTCAGGCGAGAGTGCTACTGCTGAGCCAAGGTTGCTGTAGGAGCCACCAGAGATTGGGGGAAAATGCAGCAGCCATCAAAGGAGTGAAGAACCGCCAGGACCTTCTTGGGGTTGATCTCAAAGGTTGGTGGGGAAGTGGCAATTGATGTATTGGGACAGTCAAGGAGGTAGTTGGACTCTCTCTTGTTGGAGATGGTCATTGCCTGGAACTTGTGTGGCATGAATGTTACTTACCATTTATCAGCGCAAACCTGGATGTTGTCCATGTCTTGCTATATGTGAGAAGTCGCACAACACCAGGTTATAGTCCAACAGTTTTATTTGAAATCACAAGCTTTCGGAGCGCTGCTCCTTCGTCAGGTGAAGTCACACCTGACGAAGGAGCAGCCGCTCCGAAAGCTTGTGATTTCAAATAAAACTGTTGGACTATAACCTGGTGTTGTGCGACTTCTCACTTTTGTCCACCCCAGTCCAACACCGGCATCTCCGCATCATGGTTGCTATATGTGGGCATGGACTGCTTCATTACCTGAGGAATTGCAAATTGAGCTGTTTTGTGTTCAATAATTCTTCCCATCTTCATTTGGGGTGTTTGCAAGACTGTTGTGAGCCATGGACTGGATTCTCTCAAGATTAACCTCAACCACTGGATTTTTAGAGAGGACCTTCATCTTGATGTGTGTGTTGTCAAGGAAATCCCCAACTTTTAAAAACATAATTAGAATCATAGAATGGTACAGCACAGAAGTAGACCATTCGGCCCATCGAGTCTGTGCCGGCTCTTTCGAAGAGCAATCCAGTTAGTCCCACTCCCCCCGCTCTTTCCCCATATCGCTGCAGTTTTTTCTCTTTCAAGTATTTATCCAATTCCCTTTTGAAGGCTAGTATTGAATCTGTATCCACCACCCTATCAGGCAGTGCATTCCAAATCCTAACGTAAATTTACGTTAAAAAGTTTTTCCTCGTGTCGCCTCTCGTTCTTTTGCCAATCACCTTGAATCTGTGCCTTCTTGTTGACGACCCTTCAGCCATTGGAAACAGTTTCTCTTTATTTACTCTGTCTAAACCCTTCATGATTTTAAACACCTCTTTTAAATCTCCTCTTAGCCTTCTTTGCTCCAAGGAGAACAACCCCAGCTTCTCCGGTCTCTCCACGTAACTTTAATCCCTCATCCCTGGAACCATTCTAGTAAATCTCTTCTGCACCCTCTCCAAAGCCTTCACTTCCTTCCTAAAGTGCGGTGCCCAGAATTGGACACAATACGCCAGCTGGGGCCGAACTAGTGATTTAAACTTATTGATGTGTAGAATTTCAGCCGGCTTGATAGTTTTTGATTTTTCACAGCTTTAGTGTGCTTCTCAAATTGAGGAATGATGGTGCTGGGAATTGGAACTCTTTTTCAGCAACAGTTGGCACTAAATTGGAAATCACTCAGAGAGAGGGTACAAGATGGCTGGCAGAGGGACTGGGAAAATGTCATAACTGGTGCAATGGGGGAGCTCGAATGGGTTTGGGCACTTTTTAAAAATTAATTCCCTGGATGTGGGCATTGCTGGCAAGACCGGCATCCCTAGGTGCCCTGGAATGCTGGTGGTGGTGGGCCTTCTTTGTAGCTGTTTGATACGACTGAGTGGCTTGCTGGGCCGCTTCAGAGGCCATTTTAGAGTCAACCACGTTGGTGTGGGACTGGAGTCACATATATAGGCCAGACTGGTTTACATAGAAAATTAACAGCACAGAAATAAGCCAATCGTCCCAACAGGTCCTTGTTGGTGTTTACACACCACACGTCCATAGGTAAGGACGGCAGGTTTCCTTCCCTAAAGGACATTAGTGAACCAGTGGGTTTTTTATGACGATCCAACAGCTTCATGGTCACTTTTACTGACACCAGCTTTTTATTTCCAGATTTTTTTAAATGTTGAGGCACTGCAGATTGAGGTGCAATCTGCGTCTGTTATACTTGACGTGGAAGTGCTTGGTGCCCAAAATGGAAATGATGCGGAGATGCCGGTGTTGACCTGACGAAGGAGCAGCCGCTCCGAAAGCTTGTGATTTCAAATAAAGCTGTTGGACTATAACCTGGTGTTGTGCGACTTCTCACTTTTGCCCAAAATGGAAAGCAGTTTCCTAACGTTAACATCCTTTACATGTCAGCCGCGGCTCAGTGGCTCGCCTCTGAGTCAGAAGTTTGTGGGTTCAAGTCCCGCTCCAGAGACTTGAGCACAAAATCTAGGCTGACACTCCCAGTGCAGTGCTGAGGGAGCGGCGCACTGTCGGAGGTGCCGTCTTTTGGATGAGATGTTAAAACTGAGGCCCCGTCTGCTCTCTCACGTGGACGTAAAAGATCCCATGACACTATTCGAAGAAGAGCAGGGGGAGTTCTCCCCGGTGTCCAAGCTGATGCTAATTGCTCAAGCAACACATAAAAACACATGGGGGGGAAAAATTGGGTCGTGCTCCCTTTGGGGCGCTAACTTTGAGAAAATTAGCGCCCCCGCGCCCAAAATTCACTGGTAGCGCCCCAAGAATTTCGCGGGAGGCGTTGGCGGCGCCGCACCCAGGCGCTAGTTGCTTTGCACCCCGTTAGCGCCCTCTTAGGTGCTAACGGGAGGCGCAAATCAACCGAATTTTTCCCCGATGATCTGGTCATTATCACATTGCTGTTTGTGGGAGCTTGCTATGCACAAATTGGCTGCCGCATTTCCTACATTACAACAGTGACTACACTTCAACAGCACTTTATTGGCTCTAAAGCGCCTTGGGACGTCCTGAGAGCGTGAAGGACGCTATAGAAATGGAACTTCTTTCTTTCTTGTTGACAATAACAATTCAGAAAAAAAAAGTGTGCACGCACTTCGGTAAGAGAGAAAACAATAGTTTAGTAAAAAGCTGCCCTACTGAGTTTATTCAGTGTAACTAAAGCAGTTCAACCCATTTGATACACCAGTCTCAGATTACAACCCAGGATCTTGGTATAATTGTTGCATTCAGGTATGTTTACCCTACCTTGAAAGGGACATTGATTTATGGGGAAGTGTTACACCAGATTCCAGGACTTAGATTAGAACAAAGATTATCGTGGATAGCACATTTAACGAGGTGGTCACACCGCAGGTAAAGAGTGCACAGGCAGACAGGGAATGGGTGACCCCCAGACAGAGTAAAAGAACTAGGAAGGTAGTGCAGGAGTCCCCTGGGTCCATCTCCCTCTCCAACAGATTTTCCGTTTTGGATACTGATGGGGGAGATGGTTTCTCAGGGGAATGCAGCAAGAGCCAAGTCCGTGGCACTACGAGTGGCTCAGCTACACAGGAGGGGAGGAAAAAGAGTGGGAGAGCAATAGTGATAGGGGATTCTATCGTAAGGGGAACAGATAGACGTTTCTGTGGCCGCAGACATAACTCCAGGATGGTATGTTGCCTCCCTGGTGCCAGGGTCAAGGATGTCACTGAACGGCTGCAGGGCATTCTGAAGGGGGAGGGCGAACAGTCAGAGGTCGTGGTTCACATTGGTCCCAACGATATTGGTAGAAAGAGGGATGAAATCCTGCAACAAGAATTTAGGGAGCTAGGTAGCAAATTAAAAAGCAGGACCTCAAAGGTTGTAATCTCTAGATTACTCCTGGTGCCACGTGCTAGTGAGTATAGGAATAGGAGGATAGAGCAGATGAATGCGTGGCTAAAGAGTTGGTGCAGGAGGGAGGGCTTTAGTTTCCTGGATCACTGGGTCTGCTTCTGGGGAAGGTGGGACCTGTACAAGTCGGACGGGTTGCACCTGAACCGGAATGGGACCAACATCCTTGCGGGGAGGTTTGCTAGTACTATGGGGGGGGGGTTTAAACTAACTTGGCAGGGGGATGGGATACGGACTGGAGCTATAATAGGGGGTGATGCACAGCCAAATATAGAGGAAAAAACAAGTCAGCCTGGAAGGCAGAGCAAATATGTAACGGCACAAGGGAGTATGGCAAGGCTGGATTGCATTTATATTAATGCAAGGAGTCTTGCGAGTAAGGCAGATGAATTGAAGGTGTTGATGAACACATGGGAGTATGATATTGTTGCTATCACAGAGACATGGTTGAGGGAGGGCAGGACTGGCAGCTCAATATTCCAGGGTATAGAATCTTCAGGCGAGACAGAGGGGAGCGTAAAAAGAGGAGGGGGTGTCGCAATATTAATCAAGGAGTCAATTACTGCTGTAAGGAGGGATGATATCTTAGCAGGTTCCTCTAATGAGGCCATATGGGTAGAACTTAAAAACAAAAAGGGGGCAATTACTTTGTTAGGAGTGTACTATAGGCCCCCAAACAGTCAGGGGGAGATAGAGGAACAGATATGTAGGCAAATCTCAGAGAAGTGTAGAAATAATAGGGTAATAATAATAGGGGATTTCAACTTCCCCAATATTAACTGGGATAGTCAGAGTGTGAAAGGCTCAGAGGGTGCGGAATTCTTAAAGTGCATCCAGGAGAGCTTTTTGAGCCAGCATGTAGAAAGTCCTACAAGAGAGGGGGCGGTACTGGACCTAATTCTAGGGAATGTAGCCGGGCAAGTGGTAGAAGTGTCAGTAGGAGAGCATTTTGGTGACGGTGACCATAATTCGGTGAGATTTAAGGTAGTCATGGAAAGGACAAAGATGGACCGGAAATAAAGGTTCTAATTTGGGGGAAGGCCGATTTTAATATGATAAGGCAGGATCTGGCCAAAGTGGCTTGGGATAAGGTACTTGTAGAAAATCCACATCAGAGCAGTGGGAGTCTTTCAGAAAGGAAATAGAGAGAGTACAACGCCAACATGTTCCCGTAAAGGTCAAGGGTGGGACCAACAAGTCCAGGGAACCCTGGATGTCAAGGGTTTTACAAGAATGGATAAGGAAAAAAAGGGAGGCTTTTGGCAGATACAAAGGACTAAAAACAGTGGAAGCCCTAGAGGAGTATAGAAAGTGCAGGGGGGTACTTAAAAAAGAAATTAGGAGAGCGAAGAGGGGGCATGAAAAAACACTGGCGGGCAAAATAAAGGAAAATCCCATGGTGTTTTATAAGTATATTAAGGGCAAGAGGATAACCAGGGAAAGAGTAGGGCCCATTAGGGACCAAAGTGGCAATCTGTGTGTAGAGCCTGAAGATGTGGGTGAGGTTTTAAAGGAATATTTTGCATCTGTGTTCACTATGGAGAAGGACGATGTAGGCATAGAAATCAGGCAGGGGGATTGTGATATACTTGAACAAATTAGTATTGAGAGGGAGGAGGTACGAGCGGTTTTAGCGGGCTTAAAAGTGGATAAATCCCCAGGCCCAGACGAGATGTATCCCAGGCTGCTGTGTGAGGCAAGGGAGGAGATTGCAGGGGCTCTGACACAAATTTTCAGAACCTCTCTGGCCACAGGGGAGGTGCCAGAGGACTGGAGGACATTATTCAAGAAGGGTAGTAGGGATAAACCAGGGAATTACAGGCCAGTGAGCCTAACATCAGTGGTAGGGAAATTATTGGAAAAAATTCTGAGGGACAGAATTAGTCTCCACTTGGAGAGGCAAGGATTAATCAAGGATAGTCAGCATGGCTTTGTCAGGGGAGATCATGTCTAACCAATTTGATTGAATTTTTCGAGGGGGTGACTAAGTGTGTGGATGAGGGTAGTGCAGTCGATGTAGTCTACATGGACTTCAGTAAGGCTTTTGACAAAGTCCCGCATGGGAGACTGGTCAAGAAGGTAAGAGCCCATGGGATCCAGGGCAATTTGGCACATTGGATCCAAAATTGGCTTAGTGGCAGGATGCAGAGGGTGATGGTCGAAGGTTGTTTTTGTGACTGGAAGCTTGTGTCCAGTGGTGTACCGCAGGGATCGGTGCTGGGTCCTTTGCTGTTTGTAGTGTACATTAATGATTTAGATATGAATGTAGGAGGTATGATCAATAAGTTCGCAGATGACACGAAGATTGATGGAGTGGTAAATAGCGAGGAGGGAAACCTCAGGCTACAGGACGATATAGATGGGTTGGTCAGATGGGCAGAACAGTGGCAAATGGAATTTAACCCTGAAAAGTGTGAGGTGATGCATTTTGGGAGGACTAACAAGGCAAGGGAATACACAATGAATGGTAAGATCCTAGGAAGGACAGAGGATCAGAGAGACCTTGGTGTGCATGTACATAGATCCTTGAAGGCAGCAGGACAGGTAGATAAGGTGGTTAAAAAGGCATATGGGATACTTGCCTTCATTAGCCGAGGCATAGAATATAAGAGCAGGGAGGTTATGATGGAACTGTACAAAACGCTAGTTAGGCCACAGCTGGAATACTGTGTGCAGTTCTGGTCGCCACACTATAGGAAGAATGTGATTGCATTGGAGAGGGTGCAGAGGAGATTCACCAGGATGTTACCTGGGCTGGAGCGCTTCAGCTATGAAGAGAGACTGGACAGGCTGGGGTTGTTTTCCTTAGAGCAGAGAAGGCTGAGGGGGGACCTGATTGAGGTGTACAAAATTATGAGGGGGGTAGATAGAAAGGAACTTTTCCCCTTAGTAGAGGGGTCAATAACCAGGGGGCATAGATTCAAGGTAAGGGGCAGGAGGTTTAGAAGGAATTTGAGGAAAAACTTTTTCACCCAGAGGGTGGTTGGAATCTGGAACTCACTGCCTGAAAGGGTGGTAGAGGCAGGAACCCTCACAACATTCAAGAAGCATTTAGATGAGCACTTGAAACGCCATAGCATACAAGGCTACGGACCAAGTGCTGGAAAATGGGATTAGAATAGATAGGGCTTGATGGCCGGCGCGGACACGATGGGCCGACGGGCCTCTTTCTGTGCTCTATAACTCTATGACTCTATCATTAGCAAAGTGAAAAGTAAAGGGAGATAAGATTTCAGGCTTGTGAAATAATGAGGGTAGTAGAAAAAGCAGAAATCTGAATTGTGATTGGACAGCATGAGGACATGCTTTCAAATTCAAATGGTCACCTGATGTTTCAGGCGTGGCCTAAGGTGGACTGACTAACTTATAGCAGGGTCCTCTGAAGTCCTTTAAGCAACAATTTGGTTATCAATTCCACTTAAAGCATCTGAATTAATTTGTGAAGTGGCTCGCTAGAAAATAAATCACTGTTGTGACATTCAATATTCCCTGTAACTTTGTTTTGGAGCGCGGGCCCTTTAACTGGCTGCGCGGCCCATTCAATTTTTCGTGCACACGCGGTTATTCCCATTGAAAAGCTGGTGAGCGGCCTGCGTGGTACCTCCAGACCGCGGCCGCGCAACTTAACGGGAACGTTGGTGACATTACAACGACACAACGCTTGCAATTCTGGCTTCCCTGTTTTACACTATCTCTCTGGTATAACTCTGCCTTCAGATTCTTGGGATGTACAGACAGTTCTATTCTAATTTTCCTTTCTGAGCTTTCTCCTACATTCTTCTTCTTAGGCAGTCCCTCGGAACCGAGGATGACTTGCTTCCACACTAAAAATGAGTTCTCAGGTGACCGATGAGTCCAATGCAGGACCTACAGTCTCTGTCACAGGTGGGGCAGACGGTGGTTGAAGGGGCGGGTGGGTGGGGGGTGCTTGGGTTGACGTGCGCTCCTTGCGCTGCTTGCGCTTGGCTTCCGCTTGCTCCCGGCGAAGAGACTCGAGGTGTTCGGCGCCTTCCCGGATGCTTCTCCTCCACTTTGTGCGGTCTTGGGCCAGGGATTCCCAGGTGTCAGTGGGGATGTTGCACTTTTTCAAGGAGGCCTTGAGGGTGTCCTTGAAGCGTTTCCTCTGCCCACCTGGGGCTCTCTCGCCATGTCGGAGCTCCAAGTAGAGCGCTTGTTTTGGGAGTCTCGTATCGGGCATGCGATTACATTACAACAGTGACTACACTTCAAACAAGTACTTCATTGGCTGTAGGGCGCTTTGGGACATCCTATTAAGACATGAAAGGCGCAATATAAATGCAAGTCTTTCTTTCTTTGGGTGGTCCAGTCCTGATATCACCTAACCTGATGTTACATGTCTTTTTAGGCTTGGGGATGATGCAGAAAATTGAACAGAAAATACTGGAAATACACAGCAGGACTCTCGGCATCTGAAAGAGAAAGTTGGGTTAATGTTTTGGGTGGAATGCTTCCATCAAAACCATCAACCTTCAGGCTGTAACAATCCTTGTGTTTTTAGGCTCACGGGTTATACAGTTATGGTGTCACTCTGATTTATGTTTCTGCAGGTTCGAGTGTCACTTGGCTAATAAAATACAAGGCCGTTCGGGCTGTTGGGTTATCCACTTCTGGTCTTGTTCTCCCTTCAGGCTGTTGGGTTATGCAGGCCTGGTCTTAATCTCCCTTCAGGCTGTTGGGTTATGCAGGCCTGGTCTTAATCTCCCTTCAGACTGTTAGGTAATGCAGGCTTGGTGTGTCAAGTTTCCTACAGAACAGGTACCTTCCAGGCTGTTGTGCAGTCTTGATGTCATTTACTATACAAGCTGTTCGCTTGTGCTGGGCACGTTTCAGGCGCTTGAATTGTACAGGCCTAGTCCTGGTATCTGTTGACTGGTTCTGATGCTTTGGCCAGCAGAGGCCGCAAATCACATGGTTCGATTATCACTGGTATTATAATCGGTGATTTGTCAAGCAGTGCCATTGGGATTAATTTAACTGAATGGTACCGGGGAATACATAACTTGGGTACATTATATAAGAAAATACACTTTTTGAGGCAACAACTTGCATTTATATAGCGCCTTTAATGTCGTAAAATGTCCCAAGATGCTTCACAGGCGCATTAGAAACATAGAAAAATAGGAGCAGGAGTCGGCTGACGTAAGAAAACTACTAGGCACTTGGTCTAAGCGTTAAACAAAGCTTTAATCAACTGTTTTACAACAGTGGAGATCTGGTTGTGGCCTTCTTTAGTTCCTGTTAAAGAATGTCCTGCGCAAGCTGGGCCCGTGCCCGAGTATTTATACTCTCCCTGGACAGCGCCACCAGCAGGCCGCCCAGTATTATTTCATAAGTCATTTCCACATGAATGACAAGATTCATGTCATCGGCCATTCGGCCCTTCGAGCCTGCTCCGCCATTCAATATGATCATGGCTGATCCACTATCTCAATACCATATTCCCCCTCTCTCCCCATACCCCTTGATGCCTTTTGTGTCTAGAAATCTATCTATCTCCTTCTTAAATATATTCAGTGACTTGGCCTCCACAGCCTTCTGTGGTAGAGAATTCCACAGGTTCACCACCCTCTGAGTGAAGAAATTTCTCCTCATCTCAGTCCTAAATGTCCTGCCCCGTATCCTGAGACTGTGACCCCTCGTTCTAGACCCCCCCAGCCAGGGGAAACATCCTCCCTGCATCCAGTCTGTCTAGCCCTGTCAGAATTTTATACATTTCAATGAGATCCCCTCTCATTCTTCTAAACTCTAGTGAATACAGGCCCAGTCGACCCAATCTCTCCTCATACGACAGTCCTGCCATCCCAGGAATCAGTCTGGTGAACCTTCGCTGCACTCCCTCTATGGCAAGTATATCCTTTCTTAGGTACTCCAGGTGTGGTCTCACCAAGGCCCTGTATAACTGTAGTAAGACATCCTTGCTCCTGTACTCAAATTCTCTTGCAATGAAGGCCAAAATACCATTTGCCTTCCTAACAGCTTGCTGCACCTGCATGTTTGCTTTCAGTGACTGGTGTACAAGGACACCCAGGTCCCTTTGTACATCAGCATTTCCCAATCTATCACCATTTAAATAATACTCTACCTTTCTGTTTTTCCTACCGAAGTGGATAACTTCACATTTATCCACGTTATACTGCATTTGCCATGTATTTGCCCACTCACTCAACTTGTCTAAATCGCCTTGAATCCTCTTTGCATCCTCCTCACAACTCACAATCCCACCTAGTTTTGTGTCGTCAGCAAACTTGAAAATATTACATTTGGTTCCCTCATCCAAATCATTGATATATATTGTGAATAGCTGGGGCCCAAGCACTGATCTCTGCGGTACCCCACTAGTCACTGCCTGCCACCCCGAAAAAGACCCATTTATTCCTACTCTCTGTTTCCTGTCTGTTAACCAATTTTCAATCCATGCCAGTATATTATCCCCAATCCCATGTGCTTTAATTTTGCACACTAACCTCTTATATGGGACTTTATCAAAGCCTTCTGAAAATCCAAATACACCACATCCATTGGTTCTCCCTTATCTATTCTACCAGTTACATACTCAAAAAACTCCAGTAGGTTTGTCAAACACGATTTCCCTTTCATAAATCCATGTTGACTTTGTCTAATCCCTGTTGATATTTTTTAAGTGTCCTGTTATCACATCCTTTATAATAGACTCTAGCATTTTCCCTACTACTGATGTTCGGCTAACCGGTCTGTAGTTCCCTGTTTTCTCTCTCCCTCCTTTTTTAAATAGTAGGGTTACATTTGCCACCCTCCAATCTGCAGGAACTGTTCCATAATCTATAGAATTTTGGAAGATGACAACCAATGCATCCACTATTTCCATGGCTACCTCTTTTAGTACTCTGGGATGCAGATTATCAGGCCCTGGGGATTTATCAGCTTTCAGTCCCGTTAATTTCTTCAGCACTATTTTTTTACTAATACTAATTTCCTTTAATTCCTCCTTCTCACTAGACCCTTGGTTCCCTAGCATTTCTGGGAAGTTATTTGTGTCCTCTTCCGTGAAGACAGAACCAAAGTATTTGTTTAATTGCTCTGCCATTTCCTTGTTCCCCATTATAAATTCTCCCGTTTCTGACTGTAAGGGACCTACATTTGTCTTCACTAATCTTTTTCTTTTTACATACTTGTAGAAGATTTTACAGTCTGCTTTTATGTTCCTTGCAAGTTTACTCTCATACTCTATTTTTTCCCCTCTTAATCAATCTCTTGGTTCTTTTTTGCATTAGCAAACAAATTTTGACACCGAGCCACATGAGATATTGGGATATTCGTATATTCAAGGCTAAGATTGGTAGATTTTTGGCTATTGAGGGAATCAAGGGATAAGGGGATAGTGCAGGAAGGTGGAGTTGAGGTCAAAGATCAGCCATGATTTCATTGAATGGCGGAGCTGGTTCGAAATGCCGAATGGCTTACTCCTGCTCCTATTCCTTATGTTCTTATGTAGGACAGGCGAGCAAAAGCTTAGTCAAAGAGGTAGGTATTAAGGGGCGTCTGAAAGGAGGAGAGAGAGAGGTAGAGAGGCATTTGGAATCGTAGCCTCAGTCTCCCCTACCAGAAGCAGTGGTGAAAGCAGAATTTGTAATTCTTTTAAAAAGAAAAATGTAACGGGTATGGAGGAAGGGCAAGGGAATGGGACAAAGTGGATAGTTCTTTCAGAGAGCTGGCGCAGGCATGATCATCCAAATGGCCGCCTCCTGTGTAAAACTTTACGATTCTGTATAACGATGGTCGCGGCTGTTGATTTATGCAGTCCTTGTGTTACCTGCCTTTTAAACGGTTGGGTTATTTAAATCCTGCTGTCAGTTGCCGTGGAGTTTTGCGGATTAGATAGTTCTTGTATCATTGACCCATAAAGTCTCGGGCTCTCCTTCAGGTCTCGTCTTCTGTTGGGTCTGATGTTACTCCCTCCAGATTCTTGGGTTAGCATGCTATTAAGTTGATTTGCAATCCTTTTGTCATTCTTGCATGTAAGAACGTAAGAAATAGGAGCAGGAGTCAGCCATATGGCCCCTCGAGCCTGCTCCGCCATTCAACAAGATCATGGCTGATCTTCGACCTCAACTCCACTTTCCCACCTATCCCCTGTATCCCTCGATTCCCTTAGTGCCCAAAAATCAATCGATCTCTGTCTTGAATATACTCATCGACTGAGCCTCCACAGCCCTCTGGGGTAGAGAATTCCAAAGATTCACCACCCTCTGAGTGAAGAAATTTCTCCTCATCTCAGTCCTAAATGGCTGACCTCTTATCCTGAGACTGTGACCCCTGGTTCTAGACTCTCCAGCCCGGGGAAACAACCTCTCAGCATCTACCCTGTCAAGCCCTCTAAGAATTTTATACGTTTCAATGAGATCACCTCTCATTCTTCTAAACGCCAGAGAATATAGACCCAGTCTACTCATTCTCTCCTCATAGGGGAGAGATTGAGTAGATTGGGCCTATATTCTCTAGTGAACCTTCGTTGCACTCTCTCCAAGTCATTACCATTTGCCTTCCTAATTGCTTGCTGTGCCTGCATGTTCACCTTCTTTGATTCGTGTGCAAGGACACCCAAATCCCTCTAATCTCTCACCTTTTTAAAAAAGAAAGGTAAAAGTCCAAATCAATCTATTTCCAATCTTGCAAGTAATAGTCATCGGCTCCACCTTAGAAGTGACCAGTTTTAAGAATAACTAAAAAAACAAAAATAAAATACCGCGAACGCTGGAAATCAGAAATAAAAACAGAAAATGCTAGAAGCACTCAGCAGGTCGGCAGCATCTGTAATTCTGGCCACTTTGAATTTTCCATCCCACTCCCACCCTGACCTCTCCGTCCTCGGCCTCTTACACTGTTCCAATGAAGCTCAGCGTAAGCTCGAGGAACAGCACCTCATCTTTCGATTAGGCACTTTACAGCCTTCCGGCCTCAACATCGAGTTCAACAACTTCAGATCATAACCTCTGCCCCCATTTTCTCCTGCAGCAGATTTTTACAATTTTTTTTTATTGGTTTATGGGATGTGGGCGTCACTGGCAAGGCCCAGCATTTATTGCCCATCCCTAATTGCCCCTTGAGAAGGTGGTGGTGAGCCGCCTTCTTGAACCGCTGCAGTCCGTGTGGTGAAGGTACTCCCACAGTGCTGTTAGGGAGGGAGTTCCAGGATTTTGACCCAGCGACGATGAAGGATTGGCGATATACTTCTAAGTCAGGATGGTGTGTGACTTGGAGGGGAACTTGGAGGTGGTGGTGTTCCCATGCGCCTGCTGCCCTTGTCCTTCTAGGTGGAAGAGGTCGCGGGTTTGGGAGGTGCTGCCGAAGAAGCCTTGGCGAGTTGCTGCAGTGCATCTTGTAGATGGTACACACTGCAGCCACGGTGCCCCCTGAATGTTTAAGGTGGTGGATGGGGTGTCAATCAAGCAGGCTGCTTTGTCCTGGATGGTGTCGAGCTTCTTGAGTGTTGTTGGAGCTGCACTCATCCAGGCAAGTGGCGAGTATTCCATCACTGGTGCTATAGTTCTGCTGTAGCCATTTACACCTCCTCTGGACCCATCTTTTGTTTCTTTACTTGTTCCATTACCATCCCCTTTTTGCCTTGCACCATCATCTCTTTTGTCATTTTATCACTCCTGCCTGGAGTGATTAAATGACAAAAGTCCAGTTCTGGTCACCACACTTTAGGAAGGATGTGAAGGAACTTGAGAGGGTGCAGAGGAGATTTACCAGAATGGTTCCGGGGATGGGGGATCTTAACTACAAGGACAGGTTGGAGAAGCTGGATTTGTTTTCATTAGAGCAAAGGAGATTGAGGGGTGATTTGATGGAGGTGTACAAGATTATGACGGGTTTGGATAGGCTAGACGGGGAAAGGCTGTTCCCACTAGTTGATGGTACAAGGACTAGGGGACACAGATTTAAGTTTTTGGGCAAGAGATACAAGGGGGATGTGAGGGAAAACTTTTTTACACAGCGAGTGGTGAGGACCTGGAACTCGCTGCCGACGGAAGTGGTGGAGGCGGAGACACTCAATGTTTTCAAGGGGAGACTGGATAGGCACTTGAGGGAAATAAACTTGCAGGGCTACGGGGATAGAGCGGGGGAATGGGACTGACTGGATTGCTCTACAAAGAGCCGGCACGGACTCGATGGGCCGAATGGCCTCCTTCTGTGCAGTTATGACTCTATGAGAGGGAAGATGGCGGGGGGGTGCGGGGAGATGTAGGGAGCGAGAGGGAAGATGGGTCGAGGAAGATGTAGGTAGAGGAGGCAAGGGAGATGATGCGGAATGGTGGAAGGGGGAGGAGGGGAGAGTAGAGGAGGTGGACGGGGCGTGGAATGGGTATAGAGGAAGGGGGATCAGAGGAGGGGAATGGTGACGGGTGGAGAAAAGGCAGGGAAACTGCCTAAGCTGGGAGAGGAGGGCTCCCCTTCCCTTCACCAGGCCTGAATTTTCATCTCGGCAGGGAGAGAGGTTAACATTTCCTTTCTCCAGACTGGGATTTTTGTCTCGGAGGGGAGTTTACTGCTGGCGGGACGGGGGGAGGGGGCAAAGCAGCCAACAACAGGAGGGGAGGCACCAAAGCCTGTTTTTCTGGTCAGTGGGGTATGAACAGCCTCTCTGCTCAGATGCAGTTACGGGACACAAAGATCCATTTCACTGCTAAGTAGTGTCACGGATGCTAGTGGTTTGGAAGAACTGGTGGGTAAGGGTTTCGTTAGGAGAGGAGTGTGGCATTTGTTTAGGAATTTCAAAGCTACCACGTTGGCTGCAGAAATAAGGTCGGTAGATCGGGAGGAATCGCTCTACAGATTACAAATTACATAGAAACAGGCCATTCGGCCCAACTGGTCCGTGCCGGTGTTTATGCTCCACATGAGCCTCCCCCCACCCCTCTTCATCTCACCCTATCTGCATATCCTTCTATTCCTTTGTCTCTCGTGTGTTTATCTAGCTTACTCTTAACTGCATCTATGCTATTTGACTCAACCACTCCCTGTGGTAGTGAGTTTCACATTCTAGTCACTCTCTGAGTAAAGAAGTTTCTCCTGAATTCCCGATTGGTTGTGTTAGCGACGATCTTACATTTATGACCAAGTATTGTGAAATTGAACTGAGGCATGGAGTAGGGACAACATATCGGGTTACTGAATGCAAAATCTATCAAGTGCAATGAGGGTGGAGGGAGGAAGTTGAGAGTGATTTTAGTGGGTGTGTCACGTAACGTTAGAAGGGCCTCACTGTGTTTATTGGGTCTTGCAACGAGTTGCAATACCTACAAGTTGCTGTGGCCACTCCCATTTCTAATCGTGTATGGATCAGTATATCATTTCCATAGTGCATTACGGAGCTGGGTCAGCCAGTTGTCTGCTTAGACTGTGACAGATGGGCTCAGCAGACCTGAACTAGGGAAGGTGAAAAAACTCACCCAGTAAAATGAAAAAAAGAAAGAACTTGCATTTCTATACCCCTTTCACGACCTCAAGATGTCCCACAGCGCTTTACAGCCAATGAAGTACTTTTTGAAGTGTAGTCACTGTTGCAATGTAGGCAATGTGGCAACCAATTTGCACACAGCAAGCTCCCACAAACAGCAATGTGATAATGACCAGATCATCTGTTTTTGGTGATGTTGATTGAGGGATAAATGTTGGCCCCAGGACACCGGGGAGAACTCCCCTGCTCTTCTTCGAAATAGTGCCCTGAGAGAGCAGACGGGGCCTCGGTTTAATGTCTCATCCAAAAGACAGCACCTCCGACAGTGCAGCACTCCCTCAGCACTGCACTGGGAGTGTTAGACTGGATTTTGTGCTCAAGTCTCTAGAGTGGGACTTGAACCCACAACCTTCTGACTCAGAGGCGAGAGAGTGCTGCCCACTGAGCCACGGCTGACATTACTGCCCACTCCTGATTACACTGACCCAAGCTAAAGAATATTGCGCTGGTGTCAATGTTCGGTGAGTGTGGGATTGGGCTCAACTGATGTCCTCACTGTCACACAAGACGAACGCAACTTGGGAGAAGCATTATAGGGCTTTTAGTTGTTGTGAATCTGTAAGTAAGAAAGAAAGAAAGACTTGCATTTATATAGCACCCTTCATGACCCCAGGATGTCCCAAAGCGCTTTACAACCAATGAAGTACTTTTTGAAGTGTAGTCACTGTTGTAATGTTGGAAACGTGGCAGTCAATTTGCGCACAGCAAGCTCCCACAAACAGCAATGTGATAATGGCCAGAGAATCTGTTTCAGTGATGTTGATTGAGAGATAAATATTGGCCAGGACAGCGGAGAGAACTCCTCTGCTCTTCTTCAAAATAGTGCCACAGGATATTTTATGTCCACCTAGGAGAGCAGACGGGGCCTCGGTTTAACGCCTCATCCGAAAGACATTGAAAGATGTTGTAGTGTGGGAAACGCGGCAGCCAAATGCGCACGGCAAGTTCCCACAAACAGCAATGAGATAATCCAGATAATCGTTTTTAGTTTACCCCAATAAACTATAGTGCCTTCAAGAGGAAAGGGGAAGAGATGAGTAGCGGCAGGGGGTGGGGGGGGGAGAGAATGTCGTCCCCCTCCCGTCAAGATAAATAAGAGATTTTAAAAACGGGACTGAAGTGTCTCTTTAACAGTGTATTCCAGTTATAGCCAACTGACCGACATAGCTGAAACCCAGCCATGACTGAGTTAGGTTTCACGATCCTCAAATAGAAAGAATATTCCAGAGATGGCATTTAGAAATGAGGACTGCGTCTGCCGATTGACAAAGTAGGTTTATACACAACTCCTTTCCTTGGGCGCTGTAGAATTTGAGGAAAGCAGACAACCTGGGTCCTGAACAGGTAAATCACTGCTCAATTTCAGCTGTTTTCGTATCTGAGAATAGATAAATTCTTGTTTAAGACGTTGGCATGACTCTTGTTATTGGACACAGTTTATACGTCATTCCTTTGAAACTGGTGCTACGGTATTATAGCTTATTTATAAGAAAGAAAGACCTGCATTTCTACAGCGCCTTTCACGACCACCGGACGTCTCAAAGCGCTTTACAGCCAATGAAGTACTTTTGGAGTGTAGTCACTGTTGTAATGTGGGATTATCTCAATGAAATCCAGTGAAAGAAAGAGCTTGCATTTATATAACACCCTTCCCGACCTCAGGTCACCCCAAAGTGCGTTGCAGCCAATGAAATACTTCTGAAGTGTAGTCACTGTGGTAATATAGGAAACACAGCCGCTGTTTGCGCACAGCAAGAACCCGCATACAGCAGTGAGATAAATGACCAGATAATCTGTTTATTGTGAGATGATGCGGAGATGCCGGTGTTGGACTGGGGTGGACAAAAATGAGAAGTCGCACAACACCAGGTTATAGTCCAACAGTTTTATTTGAAATCACGAGCTTTCGGAGCGCTGCTCCTTCATCAGGTGAAGTGAAGGAATACAAATCAGCAAAGCATATATAGACAGAGAACAATGTGTAGCGTACAATGTCAGACGACTACAGTAAATCTTTCTGACTGCCCTCCATCACACCTCGGCAGAGAGACAATCAGGCCAGTCAGGAAGGCATTACATCAAAGATACAGCAAAATACAGCTAAGACAATGAGGTGGGGTCACAGGGGGTCCAACGTGTCCAATGCTGCAGTCTGTATGGTTAAGCTTTTTACTTTTTTTTTAAGATGGGTTGTTTTTTGTGAGATGGGTTGAGGGATAAATATTGATCCCAGGACACTGGGGAGAACTCCCCTGCTCTTCTTCGAAATAGTGGCCATGGGATCTTTGACATCCACCCGCGAGGGCAGACAGGGCCTCTGTTTAACGTCTCATCCAAAAGACGGCACCTCCGACAGTGCAGCACTCCCTCAGTACTGCCCCTCCGACAGTGCAGCGCTCCCTCAGTACTGCCCCTCCGACAGTGCAGCGCTCCCTCAGTACTGCCCCTCCGACAATGCAGCGCTCCCTCAGTACTGCCCCTCCGACAGTGCAGCGCTCCCTCAGTACTGCACCTCCGACAGTGCAGCGCTCCCTCAGTACTGCCCCTCCGACAGTGCAGCGCTCCCTCAGTACTGCCCCTCCGACAGTGCAGCGCTCCCTCAGTACTGCCCCTCCGACAGTGCAGCGCTCCCTCAGTACTGCCCCTCCGACAGTGCGGCGCTCCCTCAGTACTGCCCCTCCGACAGTGCGGCGCTCCCTCAGTACTGGCACTGGGAGCGTCAGGCTGGATTTATGTGCTGCAATCTCTGCAGAGGGGCTTGAACCCACAACCTTCTGACTTGGAGGCGAGAGAGAGAGAGAGTGCTGCCCACTGAGCCAAGACTGACACCAGTATATAACAGCAACAACAACTTGTATTTATATCACGCCTTTAACGTAGTAATACGTCCCAAGGCGCTTCACAGGAGTATTAAAAGACAAAAAATTTGACACCGAGCCACATAAGGAGAAATTAGGACAGGTGACCAAAAGCTTGGTCAAAGAGGTAGGTTTTAAGGAGCGTCTTAAAGGAGGAGAGAGAGGTGGAGAGGCGGAGAGGTTTAGGCAGGGAATTCCCGAGCTTAGGGCCCAGGCAGCTGAAGGCACGGCCGCCAATGGTGGAGTGATTAAAATCAGGGATACTCAAAAGGGCAGAATTGGAGGAGTGCAGATATCTCGGTGGGGGTGGTTGTGGGGCTGGAGGAGGTTACAGAGATAGGGAGGGGCGAGGAGGCCATGGAGGGGTTTGAAAACAAGGATGAGAATTTTGAAATCAAAGCGTTGCTTAACCGGGTGCCAATGTAGGTCAGCGAGCACAGGGGTGATGGGTGAACGGGACTTGGTGCGAGTTAGGACACGGGCAGCCGAGTTTTCAATGACCTCAAGTTTACGTAGGATAAAATGTGGAAGGTAACAAAGGCATGGATGAGGGTTTCAGCAGCGGATGAGCTGAGGCAAGGGCAGAGACGGGCGATGTTACGGAGGTGGAAATAGGCGGTCTTGGTTATGCTGTGGATATGTGGTCGGAAGCTCATTTCAGGATCAAATATGACACCAAGGTTACGAACAGTGTGGTTCAGCCTCAGACAGGTGTTAGGAAGAGAGATGGAGTCAGTGGCTAGGGAATGGAGTTTATACCATTGTGTTTAAAAGCAAAGCTTTTAACATTTTTATGAGGGTACAGTAGCATCATGGTTATGTTACTGGACTAGTAATCCAGAGGCCTGAACTATAGAGACCTCAAAAGAGTTCAAATCCCATCACGGCAGCTGGGGAATTTAAATTCAATTCAATTATCATTGAATAAAGCTGGAATTAAAAAGCTAGTGATGACCATGAAACTACTGGATTGTTGTAAAAACCCATCTGGTTCACTAATGTCCTTGAGGGAAGGAAATCTGCCACCCTTACCCGGTCTGGCCTATATGTGACTCCAGACCCACAGCAATGTGGTTGACTCTTGATTACTCTCTGAAATGGCCCAGCGAGACACTCAGTTGTATTTAACTCAAGGACAATTAGGGATGGGCAATAAATGCTGGCCTATCTAGTGACGCCCACATCCCACAATGAATAAGAACATTTTTTGGGACTTACTTGCCATGGGTGTTAGGGCAGACACCAATAAATTAACGGCTCCCATGACTGGACCTCATAGAAAACAATTATCAAAGTTTAGTGTGGGGGGGGGGGGTGGCGATGGGTTTTGCCAATTTCTTTTCCCTTCCTTTCCTGAAGGCACTGAGTGTTGGCAGACTGTTCAACTGAGAAGTGCGTTACTCCCGAGCCCAATCCTGTCTCACCCGGCCTTTTCCAGCTGGGATTTCTAGATAGCAACCCGGGGTGGATAATCCTGGCTGATTTTATTTTTATTCCCGGGATATGGCATTTTTTGCCTGGAGAAGGTGGTGGTGGGCCGTCGCCATGAACTGTTGCAGTCCTTGTGGTGATGGTACTCCTACAGTGCTGTTTGGGAGGGACTTCTAGGATATTGACCCAGTGACCATGAAGAAACAGAGATACATGTCCAAATCAGGATGGTGTGTGCCTTGGAGGTGATGGTGTTCCCACGACATTGCTGCCTTTGCACTTCTCGTCACAGGAAAAGGAGGTGCTGTCGAAGTAAACTTGCTGAGTTGCTGCAGGGTATCCTGTCGATCATCCATCCTTCGTTGCCCTGGGTGATTGTTCTTGCAACCGAAGGGCTTGCTCGGCCACGTCAGCGAGCGCTAAGAGTCAACCACGTAGTGTGTGACAGGGGGATTGGACAAACTGGGTAGGGGTAGAATGCTCCTTGCCCTGAAGGACATCAGTGAACTAGTTGGCTTTTACAACGAGTGTCAGCTGTGACTCAGTGGGTAGCACCCTCGTCTCTGAGTCAGAAGGTTGTGGGTTCATCGTCCCACTCCAGAGACTGAGGGAGCGCTGCACTGTCGGAGGTGCCGTCTTTTGGATGAGACATTAAACCAAGGCCCCGTCTGCCCTCTCAAGTGGACATAAAAGATCCCATGATGCTATTTCGAAGAAGAGCAGGGGAGTTATCCCCAGTGTCCTGGCCAATATTTATCCCTCAATCAACATAACAAAAAAAACAGATTATCTGATCATTATCACATTGCTGTTTGTGGGAGCTTGCTCTGCGCAGATTGGCTGCCGTGTTTCCGACATTACAACAGTGACTACACTTCAAAAGTACTTCATTGGCTGTAAAACGCTTTGAGACATCCGGTGGTCGTGAAAAGCGCTGTAGAAATGGGAGTCTTTCTTTCTTTTAACAATCTTGCAACCTCTGTGGTTATCTTTGTTCTGCTGTTTGGCCACAAGTGACTGGATTTATTAAATTCCAGTGCTAGTCCAGTGCCATAACCACTACACTGCTCTACCCAAATTTATCTCATTGTTGATTTCGGGACCTTGCAGTGTGCAAAATGAATATTGCGTTTGCCTACATAACAATCACTTAGAATCATAGAAATTTACGGCACAGAAGGAGGCCATTTAGCCCACCGCGTCTGTGCCGGCCCAACAAGAGCTATCCACCCTAATCCCACTTTCCAGCTCTTGGTCCGTAGCCCTGTAGGTTACGGCACTTCAAGCGCATATCCAAGTACTTTTTAAATGTGATGAGGGTTTCTGCCTCGACCACCCTTTCAGGCAGTGAGTTCCAGACACCCCACCACCCTCTGGGTGAAAAAAGTTCTCCTCAACTCCCCTCTAATCCTTCTACCGATTACTTTAAATCTATGCCCCCTGGTTATTGACCCTCTCTGCTAAGGGAAATAGGTCCTTCCTATCCACTTTATCTCGGTCCCTCTCAATTTTATACACCTCAATTAAATCTCCCCTCAGCCTCCTCTGTTCCAAAGGAAACAAACCCAACCTATCCAATCTTTCATAAGTAGCTCATTGAAAGTGAAGCTCTTTAATATGTGCGGAATGATCTGATTCCGTATAACTGCTCTTTCTATCTTTCTGACAAGGCCATCAGTGGGAGCTCAATCTTGGAATCTATTTAACTAAATAATGGTGAATGCTGGTCATATGTTATTCGATGGAGCATAATAGTGCAGGAGGTGGGAGTGATCACAAGGCAATGTCGTGAAAGTGCGCATTGTAGAGCATGAGTACTACAGGCTAAGCAGCGCAGATTTATCTGAATGAGATGAGATTTTCATTGTGATCGTGTCCCTGTAGTCCTTAACCAAAAGGTCACCCCTGACTCACTGTTGCAAAAGGTTTCTTTAGTGGTAAGTGTCATGGCCAATACCATAGCAGGAGAGACAGCGAGGTAAATCAAAAAGTGGTGGATGGGTGGGTGAGCCGAGCTTGGGTCTTTTAGCCTGCCGATTTGTAGGAAGACTGAGGAAAATAATGGGAGTTCCACCTTCTGAGGTTCTGGGCCAGAATGCATTAGAGAGGAGACGGTATGAAGAGTCTTGATTTCAACTCAGTCAGAGGGACTGTGTAAGTACATAAGAATTGGGAGCAAGAGTAGGCCATACGGCCCCTCGAGCCTGCTCCACCATTCAGTAAGACCATGGCTGATCATAGACCTCAACTCCACTTTCCCGCCCGATCCCCATATCCCTTGATTCCCCTAGAGTCCAAAAATCTATCGATCTCTGTCTTGAATATACTCAAAGACTCAGCATTCACAGCCCTCTGGGGCAGAGAATTCCAAAGATTCACAACCCTCTGAGTAAAGAAATTCCTCTTCATCTCAGTCTTAAATGGCCGACCCCTTATCCTGAGACTATGCCCCCTAGCTCTAGACTCTCCAGCCAGGGGGAAACAACCTCTCAACATCTACCCTGTCAGTCCCCCGCAGAATCTTGTATGTTTCAATGAGATCACCTCTCATTCTTCTAAACTCCAGAGTATAGGCCCAATCTACTCGATCACTCCTCAGTGGATAGCACCCTCGCCTCTGACAACCCTCTCATCCCAGGAATCAATCTAGTGAATGACATCTTATTCAAAGATTGGGAGGAGCAGGAGTCTATGCTACTGGAACTGGTGTTGGGAATATACAACCCCTCTAAACAGGGCACATAGAGGGAAAAATGGATCAAGAGCACAGGAATTAAAAAAGGATGAGGGGGTAGAGTGACAACGTTCTAGAAAGGGGTGTAGAAAATGTTTTTAAAAGTGCATGGGTGTGTTAGGAAGCCAATTTGACAATCCCCACCCCTCCCCAATGTATTGATGGGCAGGACACTGCACTCAGCTGGTGTCTGATGATCCCATTGAAAGACTGCCATGTAATTACAGCAAATTTGCTAGAATTTAATCCAAAATGGATTACCAGGAAGCACCACTGCTCTCTAGTTTTCCATTGCATGAAGCACAAAAATGGTGACGGTGAGCTTTGTTAATGTACTGTGTCAGCTGTGGCTCAGTGGGTGGCACTCTCGCCTCTGAGTCAGAAAGTCGTGGGTTCAAGTCCCACTCCAGAGACTTGAGCACAAAATCTAGGCTGACTCTCCCAGTGCACTCCCTCTATGGCAAGTATATCCTTCCTTAGGTAAGGAGACCAATACTCCAGGTGTGGTCTCACCAGGGCCCTATATAATTGCAGTAAGACATCTTTACTCTTATACTCAAATCCTCTTGTAATAAAGGCCAGCATATCATTTGCTTTCCTAATTGCTTGCTGTACCTGCTGGTGAGTGTAAAGAAGTAAAAAGTAATCGAAGTGTGACGTCACCAGAAAGCAGGTAAGTGATTGGTTGGTGAGTATTTCTCTATTTCTCGCTTTTTTTTTCCAAACTTGAGCGTCTAAATTTAAGTGCCTTGGTGTAGATTAAAAGATATAAGTGTTCCAAATTTTAAAACGAATTAATTAATTAAGATGGGAGACCAGGCAATGTGTTGTTGTTGTTGTTGTATGTGGGAGCTGGTGGACACCATTGAGGTCCAAGGCGACCACATCTGCAGCAAATGTTGGCTGCTCGAGGAACTTCGGCTCAGAGTTGATGAGCTGGAGTCCGAGCTTCAGACACTGACACATTAGGGAGGGGGAGCGTTACCTGGACCACACTATGTTCCAGGAGGCAGTCACACCCACTAGAATAATTACTTCCAATTTGGCCCATGGTCAGGGACAGGAGGGTGTGACTACAAGCGAGGCAGGTATTGGGATCCAGGAGGTAGTGATGGAGGAGCCTCAGCCCTTGGCCTTGTCCAACAGGTACGAGATTCTTACTCCCTGTGTGGACGAGGCCAGGGACTGCAGGGAGGATGAGCAAACTGACTACAGCGCCGTGGTACAGGGAGCCATTCAAGTGGGGGGAGTAAAAAGAAATGTTGTAGTGATAGGGGACAGTATAGTGAGGGGGATAGATACTGTTCTCTGCAGCTGAGAGCGTGAGTCCCGAAGGCTGTGTTGCCTGCCCGGTGCCAGGGTTAAGGACATCTCTGGGCTGGAGAGAAACTTGGAGTGGGAGGGGGAAGATCCAGTTGTCATGGTCCACGTAGGTACCAATGACATAGGTAGGACAAGGAAAGAGGTTCTGCTGAGTGAGTATGAGCAGCTAGGGGCTAAATTAAAAAGCAGAACCACAAAGGTAATAATCTCTGGATTACTACCTGAGCCATGAGCGAATTTGCATAGGGTAAATAAGATCAGAGAAATGAACGAGTGGCTCAAAGACTGGTGTGGGAGAAATGGGTTTCGATTTGTGGGGCACTGGCACCAGTACTGGGATAAGAGGGAGCTGTTCCGTTTGGACGGGCTTCACTTGAACCATGCTGGGGCTAGAGTCCTGGCAAATCGAATAACTAGGGTTGTAGAGAGGGCTTTAAAGTAAATAGTCGGGGGGAGGATCCAGGTGAGCGGGAAAATAAAAAGTCAATGAGAAATGAAAAAGCAATAGAGCAGGCTCGAGATGGGGGAAATAATAACCAGAGTGTGACAGGAAGGGACAGAAGAGTGTAACAGAAAAAAAGGCCAAAACAAGGAAAAATGGTAAAAAGACAAAGTTAAAAGCGCTATATCTGAATGCACGCAGCATTCGTAACAAGATAGATGAGCTAACGGCACAAATAGATACAAATGGGTATGATCTGATCGCCATTGCAGAGACGTGGTTGCAAGGCGACCAGGGCTGGGAACTGAATATTCCAGGGTATATGATAATTCGGAAGGATAGAAAGAAAGGAAAGGGAGGTGGGGTGGCTTTGTTGGTAAAGGATGGGATCAGTGTAATGGTGAGAAGTGATATTGGCTCAGAAGATCATGATGTAGAATCGGTTTGGGTGGAGATAAAAAATAATAAGGGGAAAAAGTCTCTGGTGGGCGTAGTCTACAGGCCCCCGAACAGTAGCAATGCTGTTGGACAGAGTATAAATCAACAAATAATGGAGGCCTGTAAAAAAGGTACGGTAATAATCATGGGTGATTTTAATCTCCATATTGATTGGACAAATCAAATTGGCCACGGTAGCCTGGAGGAGGAGTTCATAGAGTGCATCCGGGATGTTTTCCTAGAACAGTATGTAATGGAACCAACCAGGGAGCAGGCTATCTTGGATCTGGTACTATGCAATGAGACAGAATTAATAAATGATCTCATAGTAAAGGATCCTCTAGGAAAGAGTGATCATAGCATGGTTGAATTTCAAATTCAGTTGGAGGGTGAGAAAGTTGTATCCCAAACCAGTGTCCTGATCTTAAACAAAGGCAATTATAATGGCATGAGGGCAGAACTGGCTAAAGTGGACTGGAAAAACAAATTAAAGGGTAAGACAGTTGAAATGCAGTGGCGGACATTTAAGGAGATATTTCATAACTCTCACCAAAAATATATTCCAGTGAGAAAGAAAGATTTTAAGAGAAGGGAGCACCATCCGTGGCTAGCTAAGGAAGTAAAGGATGGTATCAAATTGAAAACGAAGGCATACAATGTTGCCAAGATTGGTGGGAGACCAGAGGATTGGGAAATTTTTAAAAACCAGCAAAGGATGACTAAAAAAATAATAAAGAGAGAAAAGATGAATTATGAGAGTAAGCTGGCAAGAAACATTAAAACAGATAGTAAGAGCTTCTACAGGTATATAAAAAGGAAGAGGGTAGCTAAAGTAAATGTTGGTCCCTTAGAGGATGAGACTGGGGAATTAATAATGGGGAATGGGGAAATGGCAGAGACTCTGAACAAATATTTTGCATCTGTCTTCACTGTAGAAGACACTAACAACATCCCAAAAATGGATAATCAAGGGGCCACGGGGAGTGGGGAACTAAAGACAATCACTATCACTAAGGAAATAGTACTCGGTAAAATAATGGGACTAAAAGACGACAAGTCCCCTGGACCAGATGGCCTGCATCCCAGGGTCTTAAAAGAAGTGGCTGCAGAGATAGTGGATGCATTGGTTGCAATATACCAAAATTCCCTGGACTCTGGAGAGGTCCCAGCGGATTGGAAAACCGCTAATGTAACACCCCTATTTAAGAAAGGAGGGAGACAGAAAGCAGGAAACTATAGACCAGTTAGCCTAACATCTGTCGTTGGGAAAATGCTGGAGTCCTTCATTAAGGAAGTTAGTTTAAAAAGGAATAAGAGGAGTACAGTATACATTGGTCTAAGTAAGCTTCGGGAAAACAAAAGTCAATAAATAAACTAAAACTAGAAAATTAATAAGTAATATAAGGGTTAAGTCATGGCAGTAGAGCTCGGACCTGTGTCATGCTCCTCCTGTAACATGTGGGAAATCATGGACGCTTCCTGTGTCCCTGACAACCATGTGTGCGGGAAGTGTGTCCAGCTGCAGCTCATGTGGGACCGCATGACGGCCCTTGAGCTGCGGATGGACTCACTTTGGAGCATCCACGATTCTGAGAGGGTTGTGAATAGCACATTTAGTGAGTTGGTCACACCGCAGGTTAAGGCCAGAGTAGATAGTACATGGGTGACCAAAAGGCAGAGCAAGGGCAGGAAGGTAGTGCAGGAATCCCCTGGGGTTGTCTCCCTCAGCAACAGGTTCACCGCCTTAGGTGCTGTTGTCGGGGGGGATGACTCATCGGGGGAAGGCACCAGCAGCCAGGCTCATGGCACCATGACTGGCTCTGTTGCAAAGAAGGGAGGGAAAAAGAGTGGCAGGGCTATAGTAATAGGGGATTCGATTGTAAGGGGAATAGATAGGAGTTTCTGTGGTCGCGACCGAGACTCCAGGATGGTAATTTGCCTCCCTGGTGCAAGGGTCAAGGATGTCTCGGCGCGGGTGCAGAACATTCTGGAGGGGGAGGGGGAACAGCCAGTTGTCGTGATACATGTTGGTACCAACGACGTAGCTAAAAAAAGGGAAGAGGTCCTACAAGTAGAATTTAGGGAGTTAGGAGCCAAGCTAAAAAGTAGGACCTCGAAGGTAGTAATCTCTGGATTACTACCAGTGCCACGTGCTAGTAAGAGTACAGAGAACAGGATAGTTAGGCTAAATACGTGGCTTGAGCAGTGGTGTAAGAGGGAGGGTTTTAAATTTTTGAGGCATTGGGACCAGTTTTGTGGTAGGTGTGACCTATACAAAAGGGACGGTCTACACCTGTGCAAAGATGGAACTGAGGTTCTCGGGGTAAATTTTGATAAAGCAGTTCGGGAGCATTTAAACTAGTATGGCAGGGGGCTAGAAACCCATGTAGTGAAATAGAGGAAAGTGAAAGGCAGACAGAAATAAATGGTAAAAAGGAGAGGAACAAAAAACAAAGGGCCAAACTAATTCATAAAAAATGTGAGCATAAAAAAAGCCTGAGGGTTTTATACCTTAATGCGAGAAGCATCAGGAACAAGGTAGATGAATTAGCTGTGGAAATAGAGGTTAATAATTATGATCTAATTGGGATTACGGAAACATGGTTGCAGGGTGAGCAGGGCTGGGAGCTTAACATACAGGGGTATTCAGTATTTAGGAAGGATCGACAAAAAAGAAAGGGAGGAGGGGTAGCATTGCTGGTAAAAGAGGGGATAAATGCAATTGAAAGGAAGGATATTAACTCAGTTAATACAGAATCTATATGGGTGGAGCTAAGAAATAGCGAGGGGCGAAAAACATTAATAGGAGTGGTATATAGGCCTCCAAATAGTAAAATAGAGGTTGGGGAGGGCATCACGAGGGAAATTAGAGAAGCGTGCAATAAGAGCACAGCTGTCATCATAGGTGACTTTAACTTACATATAGATTGGACTAGCCTAATCAGTAAAAATAATGAGGAGGAGGAATTCCTTGAGTGTTTAAGGGATGGTTATCTGGATCAATATGTCGAGGAACCAACTCGGGAACAGGCTATATTGGACTGGGTACTGTGCAATGAGAAGGGACTAATTAGTAATCTTGTTGTACGGGGACCCTTGGGTCAGAGCGATCATAACATGATCGATTTCTCACTCGAAATGGAGAGCGAAGAAATTGACTCAGAGACTCAGGTCCTGAATTTAAACAAGGGGAATTATGATGCCATTAGACGGGAACTGAGTAGGTCTGATTGGACAACGTTCCTGGGAGGACTGGAGGTAGATAAACAATGGCAAGCATTTAAAGATAGAATGACAAAATTGCAAAAATTGTTTATACCAATCTGGCATAAAAGGAAATCTAAAAAGGTGACTCAACCGTGGATAACAGGGGAAATTAGAGACAGCATAAAATCCAAAGATAGGGCGTATAAAATAGCCAAAAAACGCGCCAGAGCGGAAGATTGGGAACAGTTTAAGATAGAGCAAAGGAGGGCAAAGGGCTTAATCAAGAAGGGCAAAATAGCTTACGAAAGCAAGCTGGCGGAAAATATAAAAACTAACTCCAAAAGCTTTTATAAGTATATCAAGAGGAAAAGACTGGTGAAAACCAAAGTTGGTCCATTGCAGTCAGATACGGGGGAATATATAATGGGAAATAAGGAAATGGCAGACCAACTAAATGCATACTTTGGGTCAGTCTTTACGAAGGAAGACACAAAAAACCTCCCTGGGATATCGGGAAAAATAGGGACATTGGCAAAGGAGGAACTGACGCAAATCAATATCTCTAAGGATATGGTGTTAAGGAAGCTAAAGGGATTGAAGGCGGACAAATCCCCAGGGCCTGATAACATGCATCCTAGGGTACTGAAGGAGGTGGCCCTAGAGATAGCGGATGCACTAAGCATGATTTTTCAGAATTCATTAGACTCGGGAACAGTGCCCATGGATTGGAGGGTAGCTAACGTTACCCCACTATTCAAAAAGGGGGGTAGGGAAAAAGCAGGTAATTACAGACCTGTAAGCCTTACATCAGTTGTGGGCAAAATGCTGGAGTCCATCATTAAGGATGAAATAGCCGAGCACTTAGCAAATGGGGACAGGATAGGACAGAGTCAACATGGATTTACAAAGGGTAAATCGTGCTTGACTAATCTATTGGAATTTTTTGAGGGACTAACTGGTAAAATAGATGGGGGAGAGCCAGTAGATGTGGTGTACCTGGACTTCCAAAAGGCCTTCGATAAGGTCCCACATAAAAGATTAGCATGGAAAATTGAAGCTCATGGGATAAAGGGGAAAGTATTGACGTGGATAGAGAACTGGCTGTCAGATAGAAAACAGAGAGTTGGAATAAACGGCTCATTTTCTGAATGGCAGGCAGTAACAAGTGGGGTACCACAGGGATCTGTCCTGGGTCCCCAGCTGTTCACAATTTATATTAATGACCTGGATCAGGGAGTCGAATGCAGCATTTCCAAATTTGCAGACGACACTAAACTAGGAGGGGGGGTGGGCTCAGAGGAGGAGACCAGGAAGCTCCAGAGCGATTTGGACAGACTGGGTGATTGGGCGGATAAATGGCAGATGCACTATAATGTGGACAAGTGCGAAGTTATCCACCTTGGGTGCAGGAACGGGAGGGCAAATTATTATTTAAATGGCAATAAATTGGGAGAGGGGGAAGTACAGAGAGACCTGGGTGTTCTTGTACACCAGTCACTGAAGGCGAGCATGCAGGTGCAACAGGCGGTCAAGAAGGCAAACGGTATGCTGGCCTTCATAGCAAAAGGGTTGGAATACAGGAACAGGGATACCTTGCTGCAGCTGTACAGGGCACTGGTGAGACCACACCTCGAGTACTGTGTACAGTTTTGGTCGCCTCATCTGAGGAAAGATGTTCTTGCCATGGAGGGGGTGCAGCGGCGATTCACCAGGCTGATACCAGGAATGGCGGGATTGACCTATGAGGAGAGACTATGTAGTTTAGGGATGTACACACTGGAGTTTAGAAGATTGAGAGGGGACCTCATAGAAGTGTATAAAATTCTGACAGGTCTAGACAGATTAGATGCAGAAGGAATGTTTCCCTTGGCGGGTGAGAACAGAACTAGAGGACATAATTTAAGGATAAGGGCTAAACCATTTAGGACAGAAATGAGGGGGAATTTCTTCACTCAGAGAGTGGTGAACCTGTGGAACTCATTGCCACAGAGGGCAGTGTACGCCAGCTCATTAAATATATTTAAGAGGGAATTAGATATATTTCTACAGGCAAAAGGGGTTAAGGGTTACGGAGAGAAGGCGGGGACGGGATACTGAATTGAAGGATCAGCCATGATCTCATTAAATGGCGGAGCAGGCTCGAAGGGCCGGATGGCCTACTCCTGCTCCTATCTTCTATGTATCTATGTATCTATGTAGGAAGCAGTAGCAGGGCATTTAGAAAAACATACTGCAGTCAAACAGAGTCAGCATGGTTTTAGGAAAGGAAAATCATGTTTAACAAATTTGCTGGAGTTCTTTGAGGATGTAACAAGCAGGGTGGACAAGGGTGAGCCAGTGGATGTGGTGTATTTGGATTTCCAGAAGGCATTCGATAAGGTGACACATAAAAGGTTACTGCATAAGATAAGAGCTCACGGAGTTGGGGGTAATATATTAGCATGGATAGAGAATTGGCTAACTAACAGAAAGCAGAGAGTCGGGATAAATGGGTCATTTTCTGGTTGGCAAACAGTAACTAGTGGGGTGCCACAGGGATCAGTGCTGGGGCCCCAACTATTTACAATCTACATTAATGACTTGGATGAAGGGACCGAGTGTAATGCAGCCAAGTTTGTGGATGATACAAAGATGGGTGGGAAAGCAAATTGTGCAGAGGACTCAAAGAATCTGCAAAGGGATATAGACAGGCTAGGTGAGTGGGCAAACATTTGGCAGATGGAGTATAATGTGGGAAAGTGCGAGGTTATCCACTTTGGCAGGAAAAATAAAAAAGCAAACTATTATTTAAATGGAGAGAGAATACAAAATGCTACAGTTCAGAGGAACCTGGGGGTCCTTGTGCATAAAACACAAAAAGTTAGCATGCAGGTACAGCAAGTAATCAACAAGGCAAATGGAATGTTGGCCTTTATTTCAAGGGGGTTGGAGTATAAAAGCAGGGAAGTCCTGCTACAACTGTACAAGGTATTGGTGAGACCACACCTTGAGTACTGCGTACAGTTTTGGTCTCCTTATTTAAGGAAGGATATACTTGCATTGGAGGCAGTTCAGAGACAATTCACTAGGTTAATTCCAGAGATGAGGGGGTTGACTTATGAGGAAAGGTTGAGCAGGTTGGGCCGATACTCATTGGAATTTAGAAGAATGAGAGGTGATCTTATCGAAACATACAAGATACTGAGGAGGCTCGACAGGGTAGATGCAGAGAGGATGTTTCCCCTCGTGGGGAAATCTAGAACTCGGGGCCACAGTCTCAGAATAAAGGATCACCCTTTTAGAACTGAGATGAGGAGGAATTTCTTCTCAGAGGGTCGTGAATCTGTGGAATTCTCTGCCCCAGAGAGCTGTGGAGGCTGGGTCATTAAATACATTTAAGGTGGAGATAGACAGATTTTTGCAAGATACGGGAGTGAAGGGTTATGGGGAGCGGGCTGGGAAGTGGCTTTGAGCCCAAGATCAGCCATGATCTTATTGAATGGCGGAGCAGGCTCGAGGGGCCGAGTGGCCTATTCCTGCTCCTGTGTCTTATGTACCTGCATGTTAACTTTCAGTGTAACGCACTTTGGGATGTCTGGTGGTCGTGAAAAAGAAAGACTTGCATTTCTGTAGCGCCTTTCACGACCACCGGATGTCCCAAAGTGCTTTATTGCCAATGAAGTACTTTTATTTTTGAAGTGGAGTTACTGTTGTAATGTGGGAAATGCGGCAGCCAATTTGCGCACAGCAAGCTCCCACAAACAGCAATGTGATAATGACCAGATCATCTGAAAGGCGCTATATAAATGTCAGCTACGAAAAACTGCAGTGGTTCAAGAAGGCGGCTCACCACCACCTTCTCAAGGGCAATAAGGGATGGGCAGTAAATGCTGGCCTTGCCAGCGACGCCCAGATCCCATGAATGAATAAAAAGGAAACACGAGGGGACTCCAGATTTTTGGACTCTTGGGGAATCAAGGGATATGGAGATCGGGTGGGAAAATGGAGTTGAGGTTGAAGATCAGCCATGATCTAATTGAGGGGCCGTATGGCCTACTCCTGCTCCTAATTCTTAAGTTCTTAAGTTTTGAGAACCTAAGAAAGAATGGGACAGGAGATACCGTGATCAGTCATGATTCCAACACATTGAGGATTAAGGGACGTGGTGTGTGGGATTTCCATAGCAGGTGGATCAGCACCTCCAAAGTAAAAGATTGGTTAACATTTTAATTGAGTCACTTCAAAGAGTTTTGTCTCTACAATTACCCACGTGCAAAATTCACAAACTCTTGGGAAGTGGGGCAGGGGAAAGACATAAAGCCACCAGAAGTGTGACACCTTACAAGGGGAGAGAAAAATCAAGAGGGCACATTCCCCCTGCTGACTAGCGCAAATCCTAATGACCAACTCAAGAGCAAAGAGTGTTATGGTTGGTCGCGCCGCGGTATTGCAGGCCTTCCTCCCCACTTAAAGGGGACGGGCCTTGCGCAGCGTGACCCGGGGCCCAGCTGGGCCACCAGGGATCAGAGTGCCGGCACTCCGCGGGGGGGGGGAGGGGCTTCAGAGAAGGCCGGAGACGGCGGAGGGGGGGGAGGCAGGTGCTGGCAGGCGGCCAGCAACAAAAATGGCTTCCCGGCATCTTCCCTTTAATTAGCGCCACCCCAGCCGCAGGTAGACCCCGTGACCCTGTCGGACGTAGCGTCCGGCGGTAAGTCAGGGAGCGCTACCGAAGATCGCAGCCAGGGCGCTGCGCACGGCGATGACGTCATCGCTGGCGGCGCAGCGCCGCGGGGCGCTAACGGTTACCGCCGCCGCTAACCTCCCACTGAATTTTGCGGGAGGCGTTGGCGGCGCCGCGCCCGGGCGCTAGTTGCTTTGCGCCCCGTTAGCGCCCTCTTAGGGCACTAACGGGAGGCGCAAAGCAAACGAATTTTTAGGTCAAACTATTTCCGCTGGTTGGGGAGTCTAGGACTAGGGGGCATCGTCTAAAAATCAGAGCCAGACCTTTCAGGAGTGAAATTAGGAAACACTTCTACACACAAAGGGTGGTAGAAGTTTGGAACTCTCTTCCGCAAACGGCCATTGATCCTGGGTCAGTTGTTAATTTTAAATCTGAGATTGATAGATTTTTGTTAACCAAAGGTATTGCTGGATATGGTGCAAAGGCGGGTATATGGAGTTAGGTCACCGATCAGCCATGATCTCATTGAATGGTGGAACAGGCTCGAGGGGCTGAATAGCCTCCTCCTGTTCCTATGTCTCACTGTAGGATTATGTGAACTGATCATGTAACTTGCTGTTTATTAAGACTAAGACCGCCCATTTCCACCTCCGTAACATCGCCCGTCTCCACCCTTGCCTCAGCTTATCTGCTGCTGAAACCCTCAATCATGCCTTTATCACCTCTAGACTTGACTATGCCAACGCTCTCCTGGCCGGCCTACCTAGTTCTACCCCCCGTAAACTTCAGCTCATCCAAAACCCTGCTGCCCGTGTCCTAGCTCGCACTGTACCGCTCACACATCTACCCCGTGCTCGCTGACCTACATTGATCCCAGTCCAGCAACACCTCGATTTTAAAATTCTCATCCTTGCTTTCAAAGCCCTCCATGGCCCTCGCCCCCCTCCCTATCTCTGCAACCTCCCCCAGCCCTACAACCCTCCGCGATCTCCGCACTCCTCCAGTTGAGGCCTCTTGCGCATCCCCGATTTTAATCGCTCCACCATTGGCGGCCGTGCCTTCAGCTGCCTGGGCCCTGAGCTCTGGAATTCCCTCCCTAAACCTCTCTGCCTCTCTCTCCTCCTTTAAGACGCTCCTTAAAGCCTACCTCTTTGAGCAAGCTTTTGGTCGCCTGTCCTAACATCTCTTTATGTGGCTCGGTGTCAAATTTTGTGTTTGATAATCGCTCCTGTGAAGCTCCTGGGACGTTTTACTACATTAAAGGCGCTATGTAAATCCAAGTTGTTGTTGTCGTCAAATTGTGCATTTGTGTTTTTCACTGCATACCTTTTTCAAATCTGGTTGTTGTTCCTTTCCAGCTTTTGATGAGGAACTGATTGCCCCTTTGCCACTATGTCGTCTCCACAAATAGCGTCACTCTCTTGGGGTCGAATGAAGGTCCAGGACTGTGCCACTGCTTATAAGGACTGCAAGGTGTGGCCAGGAGGAAGTCGTACCTGGGACTGGAGAGAAACCGGCACTGATGTGAGTCGGAGCCAGTGCACACTGGATGAGGCAGGAACCGGGGAGGCACAGTGGGCCAACACATTCCTTTTTTTTTAACCTTTTCATCCTAGAGTTTGAATCCAGCCCAGAAAAATGAGATGAAATTACAGAGAACGTACAGCACAGAAACAGGCTATTCGGCCCAACTGGTCCGTGCTGGTGTTTCTGCTCCACTCCAGCCTCCTCCCACCTTACTTCATCTCACCCCATCAACATATCCTTCTATTGCTGTCAGCCGTGGCTCAGTGGGCAGCACTCTCTCGCCTCTGAGTCAGAAGGTTGTGGGTTCACAGTCCCACTCCAGGGACTTGAGCACATAAAGCTAGGCTGACACTCCCAGTGCAGTACTGAGGGAGTGCTGCACTGTCGGAGGTGCCGTCTTTCGGACGGGACATTAAACCGAGGCCCTGTCTGCCCTTTCAGGTGGGCGTAAAAGATCCCACGGCTGCTATTTCGAAGAGGAGCAGGGGGAGTTCTCCCCGGTGTCCTTGGGCCAATATTTATCCCTCAATCAACATCACTAAAACAGATGATCTGGTCATTATCACGTTGCTGTTTGTGGGAGCTTGCTGTGCGCAAATTGGCTGCCGCGTTTCCTACATTACAACAACGACTGCACTTCAAAAAGTACTTCATTAGCTGTAAAGCGTTTTGGGACATCCCGAGGTCGTGAAAGGCGCTATAGAAATGCAAGTCTTAAAAGAAAGAATTTGCATTTAATACAGCGGCTTTCTCGACGGGATGTCCCAAAGTGCTTCACAGCCGATGACAACAGGGAGGACAAAAGTCGAAAATGGGGGCCGGATGTTTTTTTCATTCTCAGCAAGGCCAGCATTTATTGCCCATCCCTAACTGCCCTGGAGAAGGTGGTGGTGAGCCGCCTTATACAACTGAGTGACTTGCTCGGGCATCTTAAAGGGCAGTTCAGAGTCAACCACATTGCTGTGGGCCTGGAGTCACACACAGGCCAGACCGGGTAAGGACGGCAGATTTCCTTCCCTAAAGGGACATTAGTGAACCAGATGGGTTTTTACGACAATCCGGTAGTTTCATGATCACCATTACTGACGCTACCTTTTTATTCCAGATTTTATTTAATTAATTGAATTTAAATTCCTCAGCCATGGTGGGATTTGAACTCGGGTCTGAGTTGATCATTTGTCCAGGCCTTTGGATTACGAGTCCTCCAGCCACTTATGCTACCGTACCCCGCGTTAGGGGGCCAGTGAAGCAGCGGCAGGCCGCAGAGAGGCGGGCGAGAACGCAATCCGCGGGAGGGGGGGTGGGGAGAAGCACGAGCGTGGCCACCTGCAAATGTCCGAGGAAGTGGCCGCAAAGCGAGGAAGTGGATTTTTTGTGCTCGAGTCTCTGGGAGTGGGACTATGAACCCACGACCTTATGACTATGGAGGCAAGAGTGCGACCCACTGAGCCACGGCTGCCAAGGGAAAGCGACTGGTAAGGATTTAAAAGAAATACTTCCAGCTCTGTCCTGACGTTTTTTGTGCTCTCTCCCATTTAGCATTATCCTGGAGTACAGACAGCCGACCTGGAGGAAATCATTAACAAAGGCATTGAGACGCTGGTTATTGGCCGGGGAATGAGCGAGGCTTTGCAGGTTCGTCTGAGTTTTTATTTTACAAGGGTTTGAAGATCTGATTGTTCCTGCTGTTGTTCAAAACAGTTGAAGTTGATCATTTTCTTTTTCAAACAGACTGGGTGCTGCAATATATTTGTGAGGCTCAGGATTTCTGGGGTGGGGCAAGTGATGAATGGCTTAATTTGACGCAGCGAATAAGGATGTCCTGGATTTCTGAGACGGGAGTGGGTGCCACAAGATCCTGGATGACTGAACTGAGCGGGGGGGGGAGGGGTGCAGGTAAATTGTGTGCACAGGGTGACATGGGCGGATGTCTGAGGGGGAGGGGTAGCAAGCTGGTCCATTGTTCGATCGCAGCAATGTGTCAAGAGGATGCCCTGAAGGTGGGGGAAGGGAGGTGACGAATTCTTCATGTCACCTGATGCATGAAGAGGCCATTTAAATGTCCACATGAATATAGGTGCAGCTGTTGGTGAGAGATGCTCTGCCTCCAGCGCCGCACTGTCGGAGGGGCAGTACTGAGGGAGTGCCGCACTGTCGGAGGGGCAGTACTGAGGGAGCGCCGCACTGTCGGAGGGGCAGTACTAAGGGAGCGCTGCACTGTCGAGGGGCAGTACTGAGGGAGCCCGCCTGTCGAGGGCAGTACTGGGGAGCGCCGAACTGTCGGAGGGGCAGTACTGAGGGAGCGCCGGCACTGTCAGAGAGCAGTACTGAGTGAGCGCTGCACTGTCGAGGGCAGTACGGAGGGAGCATGCTCTTCAGAGGGCAGTACTGAGGGAGAGCTGCACTGTCGAGGGGCGTACTGAGGGAGCGCTGCACTGTCGAGGGCAGTACTGAGGGAGCGCAGCACTGTCAGAGGGGCAGTAACTGAGGGAGCGCCGCACGGTCGGAGGGCGGTACTGAGGGAGCGCCGCACTGTCTTGACGAGCAGTACTGAGGGAGCGCTGCACTGTCGGAGGGCAGTACTGAGGAGCGCCGCACTGTCGGAGGCGGTACTGAGGGAGCGCCGCACTGTCGGAGGCAGTACTGAGGGAGCGCCGCACTGGCGGAGGGCATACTGAGGGAGCGATGCACTGTCGGAGGGGCAGTACTGAGGGAGCGCCGCACTGTCGGAGGGGCAGTACTGAGAGAGTGCTGCACTGTCGGAGGGGCAGTACTGAGGGAGTGCTGCACTGTCGGAGGGGCAGTACTGAGGGAGCGCCGCACTGTCGGAGGGGCAGTACTGAGGGAGTGCTGCACTGTCGGAGGGGCAGTACTGAGGGAGGGCTGCACTGTCGGAGGGGCAGTACTGAGGGAGTGCTGCACTGTCGGAGGGGCAGTACTGAGGGAGCGCCGCACTGTCGGAGGGGCAGTACTGAGGGAGCGCTGCACTGTCGGAGGGGCAGTACTGAGGGAGCGCCGCACTGTCGGAGGGGCAGTACTGAGGGAGCGCTGCACTGTCGGAGGGGCAGTACTGAGGGAGCGCCGCACTGTCGGAGGGGCAGTACTGAGGGAGCGCTGCACTGTCGGAGGGGCAGTACTGAGGGAGCGCCGCACTGTCGGAGGGGCAGTACTGAGGGAGCGCCGCACTGTCGGAGGGGCAGTACTGAGGGAGTGCCGCACTGTCGGAGGTGAAGTTATCCGAGGCCCTATCTGCTCTCTCAGGTGGGCGTAAAAAGTCCCACAGCCGCTATTTGGAAGAAGAGCAGGAGAGTTATCCCCGGTGTCCTGGGGCCAATATTTATCCCTCAACCAACATCACTAAAAACAGATGATCTGGCCATTATCACATTACTGTTTGTGGGAGCTTGCTGTGTGCAAATTGGCTGCTGCGTCTCCTACGTTACAACAGTGACTGCACTTCAAAAAGTATTTCATTGGCTGTAAAGCGCTTTGGGACGTCCGGTGTTCGTGAAAGGCGCTGGAGAAATGCAAGTCTTTCTTTTTTCTTTTCAAGCAGGAGCCAAAAATGGCGACTCATCAATGACGGCAATTGCAGTTGCGCGAGCCCACCACATGGTGGCAGCATTAGCCACCTGACATCAGTAAAATGTTCGGCTCGGCATCGAATCTGAATTTAAATGTGATCGTTCACTGCTCAGCAACCCAATCTTTCCTGCAGCGTAAGAGTTGAGCCCCGACTGTGCGCATATCAACGTGGTAGCCCGTGAGAGGTTTCCCTGATTGCACCAAGCTTTGTAACACAACCTCAGATCCCATGGCCACTATTTTGAAGAAGAGCAGGGGAGTTCTGACCAATATTTAACCCTCAATCAACATCACTAAAAACAGATTATCTGGCCATTATCACATTGCTGTTTGTGGGAGCTTGCTGTGCACAAATTGGCTGCCGCGTTTCCTACTTTACAACAGTGACTACACTTCAAAAAGTGTTTCATTGGCTGTGAAGCGCTTTGGGACGTCCCGAGGTCGTGAAATGTTTTCCCTTTTAATAAGGTGATGTGCACTGACTCGCGCCGGAGGTCAATTCTGCAGGCCACCCTCCAGTGCCTTGTCCAAGTGGTCCATCTTCACGTGCGCGCCTAGAAGATGATTGCAGGCATGCTGTTCTTAACCCAACGTGCGCCTACAAATGTGCTTCCCAGCAGGGATCACCGAGCTCGCAAAGAGGAACCCTGGATGATGTTTCTCTCCCTAGATGTGCCCTTGCTAATTGTTACCCTTGCAGAGATCAGTTGACCCAGGCACTCGCACCTGGGACCTGCTGGTCCGCACAGCTTACTGCTGCACTGAGCCAGTCCTTAGTCCGCTGGGCCTCTCAATTAAGTAAGAAAGAAAGACTTGCATTTCTCCAGCGCCTTTCACGACCTCAGGACACCCCAAAGCGCTTTACAGCCAATGAAGTACTTTTTTTGAAGTGTAGTCACTGTTGTAATGTAGGAAACGCGGCAGCCAATTTGCGCACAGCAAGCTCCCACAAACAGCAATGTGATAAGAACATAAGAAATAGGAGCAGGAGTCGGCCATTCGGCCCCTCGAGCCTGCTCCGCCATTCAATGAGATCACGGCTGATCTTCTGCCTCAACTCCATTCACCGGCCCTATCGCCATATCCCTTGATGCCTTACTAGTCAGAAATCTATCGACTTCTGTTTTGAATATACCCAATGACTGAGCCTCCACAGCCCTCTGGGGTAGAGAATTCCAAAGATTCACCATGCTCTGTGTGAAGAAATTTCTTCTCATCTCAGTCCTGAATGGCCTACCCTTTATCCTGAGGCTGTGGCCCCTGGTTCTAGACTCCCCAGCCAAGGGAAACATTCTCCCAGTATCCATCCTATCAAGCCCTATAATAATTTTGTATGCTTCAATGAGATCCCCTCTCATTCTTCTGAATTCAAGAGAATACAGGCCTAGTTTACTCAATCTCTTCTCATACGACAGTCCCGCCATCCCAGGAATCAATCCCATGAACCTTCGTTGCACTCCCTCTATGGCAAGTATATCCTTCCTTAGGTAAGGAGACCAAAATTGTACACAGTACTCCAGGTGTGGTCTCACCAAGGCCCTATATAATTGGAGTAAGACTTCTTTACTCCTGTACTCAAATCCTCTTGTAGTGATGGCCAGCATAACATTTGCCTTCTTAATGGCTTGCTGCACCTGCACATTCATTTTCAGTGACTCATAAGAACATAAGAACATAAGAAATAGCAGCAGGAGTAGGCCAATTGGCCCTTCGAGCCTGCTCCGCCATTCAATAAGATCATGGCTGATCTGATCCTAACCGCCAATCTACTATCACAGAACCATCTCCTGAACCTAACAGAATTGGACACACGAAATAGAATCACAGAACCACAGAATCCCCACAGTGCAGATAGAGGCCATTTCGGCCCATCGAGCCTGCACCGACACATATCCCACCCTATCCCCGTAACCCCACGTAGTTAATCCCCCTAACAATAAAGGTCAATTTATCATAGCCAAATCAACCTAACCCGCACATCTTTGGACTAGGAGCAGGATCAGGTTACACGGCCCCTGGGCCCGCTACGCTACCCACAGGGCCATGACCGATCCGAACCTAGACTCATGTCCAAATTCCTGCCCGCTCCCCGTAACCCTTAATTCCCTTTACTTCTAGGAAACTGTCTATTTCTGTTTTAAATTTATGTAATGATGTAGCTTCTACAGCTTTTTGGGGCAGCATATTCCATGGACCTACCACCCTCTGAGTGAAGTAGTTCCTTCTCATCTCAGTTTTGAAAGAGCAGCCCCTTATTCTAAGACTATGCCCCCTAGTTCTAGTTTCAACCATCATCGGGAACATCCTCCCCGCATCCACCCGATCCAACCCCTTTACAATCTTATATGTTTCAATAAGATCGCCTCTCATTCTTCTGAACTCCAATGAGTAGAGTCCCAATCTACCCAACCTCTCCTCATATGTCCATCCCCTCATCCCCGTGATTAACCGAGTGAACCTTCTTTGTACTGACCCGAGAGCAAGTATGTCTTTTCTTAAGTATGGACACCAAAACTGTATGCAGTATTCCAGGTGCGGTCTCACCAATACCTTGTACAACTGAAGCAATACCTCCCTATTTTTATATTCTATCCCCCTAGCAATGAAAGCCAACATTTCATTGGCCTTCTTAATCACTTGCTGCACCTGCATACTAACCTTTTGAGTTTCGTGCACCAGGACCCCCAGATCCCTTTGTACTTCAGTACTTTCCAGTTTCTTGCCATTAAGATAATAACTTGCTCTACTATTTTTCCTGCCAAAGTGCATAACCTCACACTTTCCAGTATTGTATTCCATCTGCCAAATCTCTGCCCACTTACTTAGCCTGTCTATGTCCCCTTGCAGATTTTTTATGTCCTCCTCACTCACTACTTTCCCTCCCATCTTAGTATCATCTGCAAACTTTGATATGTTACACTCGGTCCCCTCCTCCAAATCGTTAATATAGATTGTAAAGAGTTGGGGATCCAGCACTGACCCCTGCGGAACACCACTAGTTACTGATTGCCAGTCTGAGAATGAACCATTTATCCCAACTCTCTGCCTTCTGTTAGATAGCCAATCCTCTATCCATGCCAGAATATTACCCCCATCCCGTGATTTTTTTATCTTAAGCAATAATCTTTAGTGTGGCACCTTGTCAAATGCCTTTTGGAAGTCTAAATACACCACATCCACTGGTTCCCCTTTATCCACCCTGTATGGCAGGGGGCTAGAAACCTATGTAGTGAAATAGAGGAAAGTGAAAGGCAGACAGAAATAAATGGTAAAAGGGTGAGGAACAAAAAACAAAGGGCCAAACTAATTCATAAAAAATGTGAGCATAAAAAAAGCCTGAGGGTTTTATACCTTAATGCGAGAAGCATCAGGAACAAGGTAGATGAATTAGCTGTGGAAATAGAGGTTAATAATTATGATCTAATTGGGATTACGGAAACATGGTTGCAGGGTGAGCAGGGCTGGGAGCTTAACATACAGGGGTATTCAGTATTTAGGAAGGATCGACAAAAAAGAAAGGGAGGAGGGGTAGCATTGCTGGTAAAAGAAGGGATAAATGCAATTGAAAGGAAGGATATTAACTCAGTTAATACAGAATCTATATGGGTGGAGCTAAGAAATAGCGAGGGGCGAAAAACATTAATAGGAGTGGTATATAGACCTCCAAATAGTAAAATAGAGGTTGGGGAGGGCATCACGAGGGAAATTAGAGAAGCGTGCAATAAGAGCACAGCTGTCATCATAGGTGACTTTAACTTACATATAGATTGGAATAGCCTAATCAGTAAAAATAATGAGGAGGAGGAATTCCTTGAGTGTTTAAGGGATGGTTATCTGGATCAATATGTCGAGGAACCAACTCGGGAACAGGCTATATTGGACTGGGTACTGTGCAATGAGAAGGGACTAATTAGTAATCTTGTTGTACGGGGACCCTTGGGTCAGAGCGATCATAACATGATCGATTTCTCACTCGAAATGGAGAGCGAAGAAATTGACTCAGATACTAAGGTCCTGAATTTAAACAAGGGGAATTATGATGCCATTAGACGGGAACTGAGTAGGTCTGATTGGACAACGTTCCTGGGAGGACTGGAGGTAGATAAACAATGGCAAGCATTTAAAGATAGAATGACAAAATTGCAAAAATTGTTTATACCAATCTGGCATAAAAGGAAATCTAAAAAGGTGACTCAACCGTGGATAACAGGGGAAATTAGAGACAGCATAAAATCCAAAGACAGGGCGTATAAAATAGCCAAAAAAAGCGCCAGAGCGGAAGATTGGGAACAGTTTAAGATAGAGCAAAGGAGGACAAAGGGCTTAATCAAGAGGGGCAAAATAGCTTACGAAAGCAAGCTGGCGGAAAATATAAAAACTAACTCCAAAAGCTTTTATAAGTATATCAAGAGGAAAAGACTGGTGAAAACCAAAGTTGGCCCATTGCAGTCAGATACGGGGGAATATATAACGGGAAATAAGGAAATGGCAGACCAACTAAATGCATACTTTGGGTCAGTCTTTACGAAGGAAGACACAAAAAACCTCCCTGGGATATCGGGAAAAATAGGGACATTTGCAAAGGAGGAACTGACGCAAATCAATATCTCTAAGGATATGGTGTTAAGGAAGCTAAAGGGATTGAAGGCGGACAAATCCCCAGGGCCTGATAACATGCATCCTAGGGTGCTGAAGGAGGTGGCCCTAGAGATAGCGGATGCACTAAGTATGATTTTTCAGAATTCATTAGACTCGGGAACAGTGCCCATGGATTGGAGGGTAGCTAACGTTACCCCACTATTCAAAAAGGGGGGTAGGGAAAAAGCAGGTAATTACAGACCTGTAAGCCTTACATCAGTTGTGGGCAAAATGCTGGAGTCCATCATTAAGGATGAAATAGCGGAGCACTTAGCAAATGGGGACAGGATAGGACAGAGTCAACATGGATTTACAAAGGGTAAATCGTGCTTGACTAATCTATTGGAATTTTTTGAGGGAGTAACTGGTAAAATAGATGGGGGAGAGCCGGTAGATGTGGTGTACCTGGACTTCCAAAAGGCCTTCGATAAGGTCCCACATAAAAGATTAGCAGGGAAAATTGAAGCTCATGGGATAAAGGGGAAAGTATTGACGTGGATAGAGAACTGGCTGTCAGATAGAAAACAGAGAGTTGGAATAAACGGCTCATTTTCTGAATGGCAGGCAGTAACAAGTGGGGTACCGCAGGGATCTGTCCTGGGTCCCCAGCTGTTCACAATTTACATTAATGACCTGGATCAGGGAGTCGGATGCAGCATTTCCAAATTTGCAGACGACACTAAACTAGGAGGGGGGGTGGGCTCAGAGGAGGAGACCAGGAAGCTCCAGAGCGATTTGGACAGACTGGGTGATTGGGCGGATAAATGGCAGATGCACTATAATGTGGACAAGTGCGAAGTTATCCACCTTGGGTGCAGGAACGGGAGGGCAAATTATTATTTAAATGGCAATAAATTGGGAGAGGGGGAAGTACAGAGAGACCTGGGTGTTCTTGTACACCAGTCACTGAAGGCGAGCATGCAGGTGCAACAGGCGGTCAAGAAGGCAAACGGTATGCTGGCCTTCATAGCAAAAGGGTTGGAATACAGGAACAGGGATACCTTGCTGCAGCTGTACAGGGCACTGGTGAGACCACACCTCGAGTACTGTGTACAGTTTTGGTCGCCTCATCTGAGGAAAGATGTTCTTGCCATGGAGGGGGTGCAGCGGCGATTCACCAGGCTGATACCAGGAATGGCGGGATTGACCTATGAGGAGAGACTATGGGCCGAAACTTGATCCCGGGACGCGAGAGTACGCACTGCATACTCTCGCGTATTCCCACTCCAATTGCCGGTTTTCTGCATGCCCTGCGCATGCGCTGAAAACCGGCAATTGCTCTTCCGAAAAGGGGGCGGGGCCGGAGTGCATCGCGTGCGCGCTACAGGCTGCGCGCACGCTGTGCACTTCATGCTTTGGACGCGCAGGTAAGTACTGAAGATTTTGGAAATGTAAAAAGGAGGAGTAAGACCCGCTTTTAAGAAGGTAAGTAGTGAATTAAGTATTTTTTTGAATTTTTTTTTACAGGTATATCTTTTTTATAGACTTTAAAGACAGGTAAGTTTATTTTTATAACTTTTTAAAAGATTTTAAATTTTTTCAAAAATTTAATTTTTTATTTAAAATGGTTAATTTAATTAACTATACTTATTTTATTAATGTGATGGGTTTTTTTTTAAATTTAATTGAGGTTTAGCTGTTATTTTGGGGGGGTGTAAGATTCATAAGTCTCTCAGCCATGCTGTGAGACTTATGAATGGAAGATGGTGTGCTGCCATTGGCTCTAACTGAGTCACGTGATCCCACAGCTCGCACGAATTAACTACGCCGCTGGGATACGCAAGCCCAGCACAGCTGATGTCTGGAACATCAATTTCGTGCGAGCTGGATCAGAAAAAGCATAAGCGAGGTGAGACATCGCGGGAAAGGCTTACCCCCGCGGGAACAGAGCGAGATCAATTTCTGGGCCTATGTAGTTTAGGGATGTACACACTGGAGTTTAGAAGATTGAGAGGGGACCTCATAGAAGTGTATAAAATTCTGACAGGTCTAGACAGACTAGATGCAGAAGGAATGTTTCCCTTGGCGGGTGAGAACAGAACTAGAGGACATAATTTAAGGATAAGGGCTAAACCATTTAGGACAGAAATGAGGGGGAATTTCTTCACTCAGAGGGTGGTGAACCTGTGGAACTCATTGCCACAGAGGGCAGTGTACGCCAGCTCATTAAATATATTTAAGAGGGAATTAGATATATTTCTACAGGCAAAAGGGGTTAAGGGTTACGGAGAGAAGGCGGGGACGAGATACTGAATTGGAGGATCAGCCATGATCTCATTAAATGGCGGAGCAGGCTCGAAGGGCCGGATGGCCTACTCCTGCTCCTATCTTCTATGTATCTATGTATCTATGTATGTTACTTCCTCAAAGAACTCCAGCAAATTTGTCAAACATGACTTCCCCTTCATAAAACCATGCTGACTTTGTCCTATTAAATTATGATTATCCAAATGTCCCGTTACTGTCTCCTTAATAATGGACTCCAAAATTTTACCTACCACAGATGTTAGGTCTATAGTTTCCAGCCTTCTGTCTACTGCCCTTTTTAAATAAGGGTGTTACATTAGCAGTTTTCCAGTCTGCCGGGATCTTTGCTGAGTCCAGGGAGTTTTGGAAAATTATTACCAATGCATCCACAATCCCTACCGCCACTTCCCTCAAGACCCTAGGATGTAAGCCATCAGGTCCAGGTGATTTATCCGCCTTGAGTCCCATTATTTTACCGAGTACCACTTCCTTAGTGATTTTGATCGTGTTTAGCTCCTCCCCCCCTATAGCCCCTGTTTGTCCAGTGTTGGGATATTCTTAGTGTCCTCTACTGTAAAGACTGATACAAAATATTCGTTCAGTGTATTTGCCATCGTCATATTTCCCACCATTAATTTCCCGGTCTCATCCTCTAAGGGACCAACATTTACTTTAGCCACCCTTTTTCTTTTTATATAACTGTAAAAACTCTTACTATCTGTTTTTATATTTTTTGCTAATTTACTTTCATAATCTATCTTCCCTTTCTTAATCAATCTTTTTGTTACTTTTTGCTGTCTTTTAAAGTTTTCCCAATCCTCTATCCTCCCACTAGATTTCGCTACCTTATATGTCCTTGTTTTTAGTCGAATACTATCCTTAATTTCTTTACTTAGCCACGGATGACTGTCTTTTCTTTTACACCCTTTTCTTCTCAGTGGAATATATTTTTTTTGGAAGTTGTAAAATAACTCCTTGAATGTACACCACTGATCATGTATCGTCTTACCCTTTAATCTATTTTCCCAATCCACTCTACTCAATTACAAGGACTCATGTACAAGGACAGATATAATGACCAGATAATCTGTTTTTAGTGATGTTGATTGAGGGATAAATATTGGCCCCAGGACACCGGGGATAACTCCCCTGCTCTTCTTCGAAATAATGGCCGCGGGATCTTTTATGTCCACCTGAGAGAGCAGACGGGGGCCGGTTTAACGTCTCATTTGAAAGACGGCACCTCTGACAGTGCAGCACCCCCTCAGTACTGCCTCTCCGACAGTGCAGCGCTCCCTCAGTACTGCCCCTCCGACAGTGCGGCACTCCCTCAGTACTGCCCCTCCGACAGTGCGGTGCTCCCTCAGTACTGCCCCTCCGACAGTGCAGCGCTCCCTCAGTACTGCCCCTCCGACAGTGCGGTGCTCCCTCAGTACTGCCCCTCTGACAGTGCAGCGCTCCCTCAGTACTCACCCTCCGACAGTGCGGCACTCCCTCAGTACTGCCCCTCCGACAGTGCTGCACTCCCTCAGTACTGCCGCTCCGACAGTGCGGCGCTCCCTCAGTACTGCCCCTCCGACAGTGCGGCGCTCCCTCAGCACTGCCCCTCCGACAGTGCGGCGCTCCCTCAGCACTGCCCCTCCGACAGTGCAGTGCTCCCTCAGTACTGCCCCTCCGACAGTGCAGCGCTCCCTCAGTACTGCCCCTCCGACAGTGCAGCACTCCCTCAGTACTGCCTCTCCGACAGTGCGGCGCTCCCTCAGTACTGCCCCTCCGACAGTGCGGCACTCCCTCAGTACTGCACTGGGAGTGTCAGCCTATATTTTTTGTGCTCAAGTCTCTGGAGTGGGGCTTGAACCCACAACTAGTTCCTGACTCGGAGATGAGGGATAATGACAGTAATACTGGTCCTCTTTAATACATGGCGCTGTCCTTGCAGATAATCTTGAGACTGAGACAACGGTAAGTGGACATTTATCCAGAGTTAATAGTGAAATATTAGAGTTGCATAATTAGATTTAGTCGGCTGCTCGTCCGTCTCTGTTTCCGTCTTGCATTAATAGCAGGCAAGCCAGTTGAGTGATCTGCGAATAGATCGGGTCTTTCATTGTGTCGAGCTGTTGTCAGGCCTAGAACTGGACGCCCTGCCACATCCGTGAGAGCTTCAGCTGATGAATGCTCTGTACAGTAAGTAGATGAGGCAGACAGAACAGGAAAAGAAAAGAAAGAACTTACATTTCTACAGCGCCTTTCACAACATCAGCACGTCCCAAAGCTCTTTACAGCCAATGAAGTACTTTTTGAAGTGTAGTCACTGTTGTAATGTAGGAAACGGGGCAGCCAGTTTGCGCACAGCAAGCTCCCACAAACAGCAATGTGATAATGACCAGATCAACTGTTTTTGTTATGTGGGTTGAGAGATAAATATTGGCCCCAGGACACCGGGGAGAACTCCCCTGCTCTTCTTCAAAATAGCAGCCGTGGGATCTTTTACGTCCGCCTGAGAGAGCAGACGGGGGCCTGGGTTTAACATCTCATCCAAAAGACGGCACCTCCGACAGTGCAGCACTCTCTCGGTCAGCCTAGATTTTTGTGCTCAAGTCTCCTGGAGTGGGGACTTGTACCCAGAGGGAAAGAGTGCCGTCCACGGCTGACATGATTTCGTCACACCCCGCCAGTAGACATCAGAACCCAGGCTGGGGATGGGGAACCTTAGCCAGGGTCCCCACTGCTGATACGATAGCAAAATACTGCGGATGCTGGAAAATTGAAACAACAACAGAAAACGCTGGAAAAACTCAGCAGGCCAGGCAACATCCTGTCCCATTACCATCTCGTCTTGCCTTGAGCATCTCTTAATGTCTCTACTTACCATAGTTATTCCTCCCCCCAGCCTCCCCCTTGCATTTTTATCTGTTTCATTTCCTGCTCTTTTCTCAGTTCTGACGAAGGGTCTGCGACCTGAAACGTTAACTCTGTTTCTCTCTCCACGGATGTTGCCTGGCCTGCTGAGTTTTTCCAGCGTTTTCTGTTGTTGTCCCCACTGCTGATAGCTGTCTATCCAGTGACTCCTGTACGAAAGTGCACGTGCGTCTGTGGACCTTGCACGAGGACGTGATTGGACGGTGATGCCCTTTGTAGCCGAATAGCTGGCCCGCACCAAGTGTCTCGACTTGCACACAAAGAACAGCCGCTGGGGTGCGATACGGGGGGGGGGGTGGGTGGCGGGGCAGATGTCAGCCTGGATACTTTGCAAGCGCAAAACCGATTGTATTGAATTTCCTCTGTTGCATCAATCCATGTGCCAGAGCTGTGGGTGAGTTCACAAAAGAAAACATGCGTCAGTGCAACTTCTGACAGATACACTGACTTATTCAAATATGTATGCAAAGATTGTCATGGAGAGCTTCAACAGAGGATGTACAAACAGACTGTCCCACCGACTGCTGAGATACAGATTCCCCAAGAGCAGATTGTTCTGAATCTCAGTATGAGTTTCCCAGGGGGCAGGGACAAGGCATTTCTTCACAGGAAGTGAGGGAGAGTCAACTAGTAGCTCCCGAATTCTCTGGAAAGCAAAAGGCCATGAATATGTTAGATGAGGAAAACCCCGAATATTGCTTCAGACTCACCCGTTCACCCATCACTCCCTGTGCTCGCTGCCCTACATTGGCTCCCGGTCCGGCAATGCCTAATATTCATCCTTGTTTTCAAATCCCTCCATGGCCCCTCGCCTCCTCCCTATCTCCGTAACCTCCTCCAGCCCCACAAACCCCCCGAGATCTCTGCGCTCCTCCAATTCTGGCCTCTTGCGCTTCCCCGATTTTAATCGCTCCACCATTGGTGGCCGTGCCTTCAGCCGCCTGGGCCCTAAGCTCTGGAGTTCCCTCCCTAAACCTCTCCGCCTCTCACTCCTCTTTTAAGACCTTAAAACCTACCTCGTTCCTGTCCTAACATCTCCTTATGTGGCTCGGTGTCAAGTTTTGCCCGATAGCGGTCCTGCGAAGAGCCTTGGGACGTTTTGCTACGTTAACGACGCTGTATAAATACAAGCTGCTGTTGTTGAGAGGATGATGGGGCCAGCATTTAGGGTAAACCAGGTAAAAATGAAGTTCAGAACGGGTACCAGAAGGAACATACTACCCAAAAAGTGATGCCAGACAAAAGTGCTGAAGCCCCCCCAGTCATTAGAGGCACTCGACGCACATTTGCTTGCTGGGATGGGAGCTGAACAATACCGGAGGGTCAAAGCTCGGTGGCCAAGGCGGTGTTTCTCGCCCTTGACATTCTCTCTCTGGTTTTTTTTTTTTTCTTTCTCCTTTTTTGCAGGTTCCCTCCAGGACGCTGGACTATCTTAAGAGCAAAGGGGTTGTGGTGCAAGTCCTCCAGACGGAGGCGGCTGTGCGAGAGTACAACGCCTTGGCCAGTCGCGGTGCACGAGTAGGGGGAGTCTTCCATTCCACTTGCTAAGAAGACAGCCAGCCAGCCAAACAGCCGGAGGTGCCCCTGACAACACTTTTAAGCTCAGTGTGACTGCCCTTTGGTTACACAGTGGAAACCTGGCCTGGTTGCTGTTATTTTTCTTTGCGGTGTGCAGTTTGGGTTGCGCAGATAGGTGGAGGAAGGGCTTTAAAGGCTGTGAATACATTGCGTGTTCTGTTACACATACAGGCGACCGCACCTCCCGTTTCAAACTGGACTGTCCAGTTTTAGCATCGGCCGCTGGTATTTTGGTCATTCAAAAAGTGCGATTTTTTCACTTGCTGCGTTTAGAATATGCTTTGCCGAAGCTTTTCCCGTTCAAAGCATGCACAGGGAGACCTCTTCCACCAGTTCAAGCATTCGTGAGGTACCTGGTTTTCTACTTTGACCACACGTGAGCAGTGTTTCCCCCCATCTTTTGTTTTGGGGGGGTACGCAGTCCCTTTAACGGCCTGTTCAAAAATTGCGCACGTGTGTGCAAAATGTCCCGTTGTAAAGCCGGTGATCGGCCTGCGCGGGGTCTCCAGACTCCGCACAGCTTAACGGGAACATTGCACACGAGGGGGCCGAGTGCAGAGATCCCATTTCAAGCGTGTGCGAGTACGGGCGGGGGGGGGGAGCGGGGGGGTGATGGGCAATGTTCCCTCTCAATTTTCTTTACAAGCTCCTCCGAGTGCTACTCTTTTGTCCCTGGGCAGTTTGCATTTATATCAATGAGTGTCTAATGAGGTTTAGTTTTTTTTTAAACAGTTTCAATTACTAAGCAATTCGCTCTTTTTAAAAAATGGCATCAGAACTGATTTTTTAAATTCGTTCCTGGGATGTGGGCGTCGCCGGCAAGGCCGGCATTTATTGCCCATCCCTAATTGCCCCTCGAGAAGGTGGTGGTGAGCCTCCTCCTTCTCGAATACAACTGAGTGTCTCGCTGGGCCATTTCAGAGGGGCAGTTAAGAGTCAACCACATTGCTGTGGGTCTGGAGTCACATATAGGCCAGACCGGGTAAGGACGGCAGATTTCCTTCCCTAAAGGACATTAGTGAACCAGATGGGTTTTTATGACAATCCGGTAGTTTCATGGTCACCATTACTGACGCGAGCTTTTTATTCCAGATTTAATTAATAACATTTAAATTCCCCAGCTGCCGTGGTGGGATTTGAACTCGTGTCTCCGGATCATTAGTCCATTATATGTGCAAAGCTATGAGCCTGTATTAATAGTGGAATGTGGGAATTACTGTTAACGGCAAGTTCTGTCACCTGCATGGCAAGCAGCAAGAAGAGCAAATGTACTTACGAGCTACCACATAACTGTAATAAAAGCAGACATTGTACATTTACCGGTGTTCGTCCTTGATTTTTATTTAAAAACTTGTAGCCAGCTGACAGTCGCGTTGCCAACTCTGGTTGGGTGTATTCGTGGCGGTTTCATCACGTGACCTCTCGCCGCGCACCGCCCTCACACTCCCGCCATTGGTCCATCCTTCCAGGCGCCCTGTTTTCCCTGGGCCAATCGGAAAGGGAACAGACTCTTTCTTACCCAATTAAATTCATTTTGACTTGTTAGTGAAACGGCCCCTACCCCCCCACATCTCCAATATTTTTAGAACTAATAAATGAAAGTGTTCTAAGAAAACGGTGGGGGGGGAGGAAAAAACACAGTCTTGTTTTGATTTTATGATATTGCTCGCGGCGATGTCCTGGAGATTAATCTCCAATTCCCGGAGACGCCAGGGCAATCCTGGAGCGTTGGCGACCCCTCGGCATCAGGGTGCTGAACCGGGTCAGACTCTACCTTTTATCCGCAGGAACTGTGTTCAAATCCAGGCTGGACCGCTGGAATGAAAGTTTCCTCCGTTTACTGCTGTGCGCAAACTGGCTGACATGAATCTTGTCATTCATGTGGAAGTGACTTATGAAATAATACTGGGCGGCCTGCTGGTGGCGCTGTCCAGGGAGAGTATAAATACTCGGGCATGGGCCCAGCTTGCTCAGGACATTCTTTAACAGGAACTAGGGAAGGACACAACTAGATCTCCATGTTGAAAAACAGTTGATTAAAGCTTTGTTTAACGCTTAGACCAAGTGCCTAGTAGTTTTCTTCCGTCACTGGCCGCCCCGTTTCCTACATTACCACAGTGACTGTACTTCCAAAAAAAGTGCTTCATTGGCTGTAAAGCGCTTTGGGACTTCCCGTGGTCGTGAAAAGCAAGTCTTTCTTTCTTTTTACTTACTTGTTTGATGTGCTTTGTGAGACCAAAGGTTTTATTGTGCTATGGGTAGGCAGCTCCTAACAGCTGTGCAATCTATGAATAAAATATCATTCGATTATGACAAACAAGTCAGGAGTGTGATGGAATACTCTCCACTTGCCTGAATGAGTGCAGCTCCAACAACACTCAAGAAGCTCGACACCATCCAGGACAAAGCAACCCGCTTGATTGGCGCCCCATCCACCACCTTAAACATTCACTCCCTCCACCACCGGCGCACCGTGGCTGCAGTGTGTACCATCTACAAGATGCCCTGCAGCAACTCGCCAAGGCTTCTTCGGCAGCACCTCCCAAACCCACGACCTCTTCCACCTAGAAGGACAAGGGCAGCAGGCGCATGGGAACACCACCACCTCCAAGTTCCCCTCCAACTCACACACACACCATCCTGACTTGGAAATATATCGGCCGTTCCTTCATCATCGCTGGGTCAAAATCCTGGAACTCCCTCCCTAACAGCACTGTGGGAGCACCTTCACCACACGGACTGCAGCGGTTGAAGAAGGCGGCTCACCACCACCTTCTCAAGGGGCAATTAGGGATGGGCAATAAATGCTGGACTTGCCAGCGACGCCCACATCCCAGGAACAAATATAAAAAAAAGATGGAAACCAATGGCTGACTGAGCTCCAGTTCCATCCCGCGGTTATTAACAGAATGTAACATGGAAAGGGATCAACAGATGGTTTATACGGGATTTAAACGAAGCGTTTTCCAATGTTCCCAAATTACACATTGAAGAATCAGGAGCTAGTACAATGCAGGAGGGACAGGATTTCTTAAATCTTTGCAGCAGTTACTGGGAACTGAGCCATGGGTAGGATTTGCTTTGGGGCATCTTGAGGTCCTTCCTTCCTCCCTCCCTTCCCTTCTTTTCCTTCCTTCCTTTCTCTCCCTCCTTCCTTCCTTTCTCTCCCTCCTGCCTTTCCCTCTCTCCCTCCTTCCTTTCTCTCCCTCCCTCCTTCCTTTCTCTCCCTCCTTCCTTTCCCTCTCTCCCTCCTTCCTTTCTCTCCCTCCCTCCTTCCTTTCTCTCCCTCCTTCCTTTTCCTCTCCCTCCTTCCTTTCTCTCCCTCCCTCCTTCCTTTCTCTCCCTCCTTCCTTTCCCTCTCTCCCTCCTTCCTTTCTCTCCCTCCTTCCTTTTTCTCCCTCCCTCCTTCCTTTCTCTCCCTCCTTCCTTTCCCTCTCTCCCTCTTTCCTTTCTCTCCCTCCTTCCTTTCCCTCTCTCCCTCCTTCCTTTCCCACTCTCCCTCCTTCCTTTCTCTCCCTCCTTCCTTTCTCTCCTTTCCTTTCTTTCCCTCCCTCCTTCCTTTCCTTTCCTTTTTTCCCTCCTTTCCTTTCTTTCCTTCTTCTTTTCCTTCCTTCCTTCCTTCCTTTCTCTCCCTCCCTCCTTCCTTCCTCTCCCTCCTTTCTTCTTTCCTTCTTGTTGACGGCTGTGATTCACATAATATAATACATTTACTTTTCAGGGATACGTCAAAATACTGGAATTATAAATAACAGCAAAGCAGCAGGAAAGGTTGGTTCTCCCAAGAGGCAATGTTTATTAATTGTACATGTCTGTACAGTATGGTGCTGTCTGCAAAGCCTCCTCGTTTTTTTTTACACAGCCTAACGTTGGAAGAGCAGGAATGTAGAATTGCCCCTGAGATATGTAGCTCCTGTATGAGCAGCTATCAACTGGACTTATCAGCTCCTCTGTCTGTCAGGGGTTACAGCATCAAGATGTAAATTGATAACAACAACAACTTTTATTTATATAGCGCCTTTAATGTAGTAAAACGTCCCAAGGCGCTTCACAGGAGCGATTATCAAACAAAATTTGACACCGAGCCACATAAGGAGATAAGAGGACAGATGAGCAAACACTTGGTCAAAGAGGTAGGTTTTAAGGAGCGTCTTAAAGGAGGAGAGAGAGGCGGAGAGGTTTAGGAGGGAATTCCAGAGCTTAGGGCCCAGGCGGCTGAAGGCACGGCCACCAGTGTTGGAGGGATTAAAATCGGGGATGCACAAGAGGCCAGAATTGGAGGAGCGCAGAGATCTCGGAGGGTTGTAGGGCTGGAGGAGGTTACAGAGATAGGGAGGGGCGAGGCCATGGAGGGATTTGATAACAAAGTATTAGCGCACAAGGTGAGTGGCTACTTGATGATGGCCCTGTTGAACCATATCACAGCAGTAAGCTAACGCCTTCAGGGAGGGTGGGAAAAAGAATAATTCTCCTGTAAAGGGTATCAAGGGATATGGAGTCGAGGTACAGTTCAGCCGTGATCTAATAGAATGGCGGAACAGGCTTGATGGGCTGAATGGCCTGTTCCTATGTCCGTCCTTTGGGAACGGCAGTGGAGCTGAGAAGGATCAACAGAGGAAATTTTGATAAAACAGGTATACAAAAGAAGGTTACGAGAGACCTGACAATATGGTAAGTGGATGATCAAGCGTTGGAATGGCACTATAGCTGAGGGGACGACTCAGAGGGGAGGGCATAACTGGAGGCGATCAATATAAGATAGTCACCAAGAAATCCAATCGGGAATTCAGGAGAAACTTCTTTACCCAGAGAGTGGTGAGAATGTGGAACTCGCTACCACAGGGAGTGGTTGAAGCGAATAGTATAGATGCATTTAAGGGGAGGTTAGACAAGCACGAGGGAGAAGGGAATAGAGGGCTACGCTGATAGAGTTAGATGAGGAAAGACGGGAGGAGGCTCGAGTGGAGCATAAACGCCGGCATGGACTGGTTGGGCCGAATGGCCTGTTTCCGTGCTGTCTATCCTCTGTAACCTGTCAGAGTACAGACTTTCCAGGTGCAGTTTAGTTAGAAGTGGTGATCGCTCAACTGCGACGGAATTTGGTTTTTTTTAGACCCAACAGAGGGCGGACAATCATTTTACTGAAATTTATTCAAGCTGGGACTTCAAGGCTCAGACGGGAATTCTGAAGAGCAGTTTAGATCACTGCAGTTTCTGGAAGCCAAAAAAATTTGCAAATTATACGAAGAGTTGCAAACTGTCTGATAACAGGGTGACCGTACGTCCCCGTTTTTCAGGGACAGATCCCGGGATGAGGTCCTGTGTCCCCGGGCAAACAATGTGCTCGGAAGAGTCCCCGGATCACGAAACTCGGCCCCCGAATAGACTGGAGCCACAGTCATTGGAATATGTGCCGATCACACCGTCAGACAGAATCACAGTCTCAGGTCAATGGACTGAAGCGTGTGATTGTATTATTTATAACGGCGTCTGAATGCGCTTCAATAGGGTGACGTCACATCCGCGGTAATTATATCCACATTTGTTTTGTATTTGTAGTGTGTCTGCGCAACTGTTAAAATACAGGCTGCTACAAGTTTTTGCCTCGCTACACCGCGCAACCTACACTTTCCGTCCTGGCTACTTTACCGTGCTCCCACCCTGTGTGTCCCCGGGTTCGGGTTAGAAAATATGGTCAGCCGCTCGTATAATCAAGTACCTTAGCTTTAGAAAGTAAACTGTAGTACACACACTAATTACAAAAGCAAAATGCTGCGGATGCTGGAAACACTCAGCAGGTCAGGCAGCATCCGTGGGGAGAGAAACGGAGTCAACGTTTCAGGCCGATGACCCTTCGTCAGAAGTGGAAAAGGTTTAGAGATGTAACAGGTTTTTAAGCAAGTGCAGGGGCAGGGAAACGGGGGGGGGAGAGGGGAGGAAAGAACAAAAGGGAAGGTCTGTGCTAGGGTGGAAGGCAGGAGAGATTAAATGACAAAAGGGATGATAGTACAAAGCAAAGGGTGCTGGTAATGGGACAAGTAAACAAAAGATGGCCCTAGGATTTGCTTTCCTAATTGCTTGCTGTACTTGCGTAGATGCATTTAAGGGCGAAGCTAGATAAGCATGACATAGAATTACTAGTATTTACAGCACAGAACCAGGCCATTCGGCCCAACTGATCCATACTAGTGTCTATGCTCCACACCAGCCTCTTCCATGAGTCTAGAAGAGGAGTAAATGGGAATCTTTCAATAGCTCTTTCAAAAAAGAGAAAAATTCGAGCTCCTTCAAAGAGCCAGCATAGGCACGATGGCCCGAATGGCCTCCTCCTGTGCTGTATCATTTCTATGTGTCAGCCGTGGCTCAGTGGGTAGCACTCCCTCTCGCCTCTGAGTCAGAAGGTCGTGGGTTCAAGTCCCACTCCAGGGACTTGAGCAGAACAATCTAGGCTGACACTCCAGTGCAGTGCTGAGGGAGAGCTGCACTGTCGGAGGGGCAGTACTGAGGGAGCGCCGCACTGTCGGAGGGGCGGTACTGAGGGAGCGCCGCACTGTCGGAGGGGCGGTACTGATGGAGCGCCGCACTGTCAGAGGGGCAGTACTGAGGGAGCGCCGCACTGTCGGAGGGGCAGTACTGAGGGAGCACCGCACTGTCGGAGGGGCAGTACTGAGGGAGCGCCGCACTGTCGGAGGGGCGGTACTGAGGGAGCGCCGCACTGTCGGAGGGGCGGTACTGATGGAGCGCCGCACTGTCGGAGGGGCAGTACTGAGGGAGCGCCGCACTGTCGGAGGGGCAGTACTGAGGGAGCGCCACACTGTCAGAGGGGCAGTACTGAGGGAGCGCCGTACTGTCGGAAGGGCAGTACTGAGGGAGCGCCGCACTGTCGGAGGGGCAGTACTGAGGGAGCGCCACACTGTCAGAGGGGCAGTACTGAGGGAGCGCCACACTGTCGGAGGGGCAGTACTGAAGGAGCGCCGCACTGTCGGAAGGGCAGTACTGAGGGAGCGCTGCACTGTCAGAGGGGCAGTGCTGAGGGAGTGCCGCACTGTCAGAGGGGCAGTACTGAGGGAGCGCCACACTGTCAGAGGGGCAGTACTGAGGGAGCGCTGCACTGTCGGAGGGGCAGTGCTGAGGGAGTGCCGCACTGTCAGAGGGGCAGTACTGAGGGAGCGCCGCATTGTCAGGGGGCAGTGCTGAGGGAGCGCTGCACTGTCGGAGGAGCAGTGCTGAGGGAGTGCCGCACTGTCGGAGGGGCAGTACTGAGGGAGCGCCGCACTGTCAGGGGGCAGTGCTGAGGGAGCGCTGCACTGTCGGAGGGGCAGTGCTGAGGGAGCGCCGCACTGTCGGAGGGGCAGTGCTGAGGGAGTGCTGCACTGTCGGAGGGGCAGTACTGAGGGAGTGCTGCACTGTCGGAGGGGCAGTACTGAGGGAGCGCTGCACTGTCGGAGGGGCAGTACTGAGGGAGCGCTGCACTGTCTTTCGGATGAGACGTTAAACCGAGGCCCCCTCTGCTCTCTCAAGTGGACGTAAAAGATCCCTATTTTGAAGAAGAGCAGGGGGGAGTTCTCCCCGGTGTCCTGGGGCCAATATTTACCCCTCAATCAACATAACTAAAAAACAGATGATCTGGTCATTATCACATTGCTGTTTGTGGGAGCTTGCTGTGCGCAGATTCGCTGCCACGTTTCCTACATTTCAACAGTGCTTTCAAAGTACCTTTTTTTTTTCTTTATTCGTTTATGGGATGTGGGCGTCGCTGGCAAGGCCAGCATTTATTGCCCCTCCCGACTTCATTGGCAGTAAAGCGCTTTGGGATGTCCGGTGCTTGTGAAAGGCACCGTGGGAAATGCGAGGAGTTTCTTTTTTTTTCCACCAGCAAGCTGTCATCTGAAAAGACACACTAATTACAGTATTCAGTAAACACTGATGGTAATTGGGGGAAACTGCCTGACTGGAGTCGCTCGGCAATACAGCTGCAGTGGTGCCTGTGTGTGTGTGTGTGTGACGAGGAGGCAGGTGTGGAGCTCTGGTTGGTTTAGGCGAGGGATTGTGACGCCAGGACTGCTGGCCGGGCCGGGCAGGTGTGGGCCGGCGGACGGCTCCAGGTGTGCGGAGGAGCTCTGTGCTCCACAGGTTGTCCTCTCTTGTCTGTGTCTGGGTGGGTGTGTCAGCAACACGCAGCAGCAGCAGCAGCAGCAAGAGCAAAGCAGCGGAGCGTGCAAAAACAAAAGGAAGCAGCGATGAAAATGGCCCCACTTTAAGGAGCAACTTTTTGAAAGCTTGGGGAGAGAGAGAGAGAGACAGAGGTGGTCACCGGTTCCCAGCCAGAAGACCACCACCACCACCACCACCCCTTGGACCCCAGCACTGTCTCCAGTTGGGAACTTCTTCACAAGGGAAATCTCATCGAGGGGGAAAAACAAGAATTGCAAAGATTTTTTCCCCCCTGATATTTGTGGGTTTAAAAAAAGAGTAAGAAGGATTGAATGCCCGGAAACCTCAACCTCGAATCAAAATCATCTGATTTCAAACCAAAAAGAAAGTCATTTGTAGATTAAAACAATCTTTCCTATTTTCAAAAAAATACCTTTTTTTCCAGTTTCCACATATTTCTCTATTGTTTCTGAAGGAGAAAGAGGTTGGTGTGATTTTGCAACTTTTCTCCCATTCTGTGTATTTTTTAATGCAAGGATCAGGAACAGTGCCAAGGAGATTTCCTTTCTATCATTTAAAATCTATTCCCAGCCCATGAGCCCGACCGGCTGGGGAAATTTCATCTTGAAGAAGCACAACAGGATTAGGTTTCACTTTGCTGTGCTGTGCTGTCGGTTGTGGGAGGTTTTCAGGTCCCGGCGGTCAGTCCGGACCCCAGCTTGCGGTTGGTTGCTGTGAAGATGGCCAGCTCGGAGCCGGGCAACCTCTTGGACGCGGTGTACGGCGGAGTGGACCCCAGCATCAGCGGCAACGGCGGGGCGGAGTGCGCCGCCTTCCTCTCGGTCGGGCAACGCGTCCTGGAAACTGCCCTCATGGTCGCCGTTTCCGCCCTGCAAATCCTGGTGGCCTGCAGGAAGATCGGAGGTGGCTTTTGGGAGGCGCTGGGAGTGTCCCCACAAGAGCGGCAGGAGACGCTGGGCAAAAACCTCCTGCAGGCAGTCCTGTGCTTGACCTTTGGCTTGGAGATTGGGTTTAAGTGCGCTACGAAGACGCTGATCTACTTACTGAATCCGTGCCATGTTCTTACTGCCCTGCAGGTGGGTCATCTGTTTATTCTCCCCCACTCCCCCCCCCCCAGTTATATTGCCTTTTTATGTATCTCATCTACTTCGGTTATAGTGTTTTGGAGAACAGGTTTTGAGGGGAAACTAGATAAGCACAGGAGGGGAGAAAGGATTAGAAGGGTGAGAGGAAGAGGGGTGTGGGGGGAGGAGGCTGGTGTGGAGCATAAAGACCGGCACGGACCAGTTGGGCCAAAATGGCCTGTTTCTGTGCTGTACATAATGTCATTCCGTGTAATTGTTGTGAGTCACAAGATAGATGGGTTGAGAAGGCCAGGTCAGGCCATCCTGTTTATCTATCGACGCCATCCTGTTCATCTATCGACCCCTCCCCGTCACAGCTTCTGGCCGTTTTGTCAAGGAGTCAAGAAAGAAAGACAGACTTGCGTTTCTCCAGCGCCTTTCACAACCTCAGGACGTCCCAAAGCGCTTTACAGCCAATGAAGTACTTTTTTGAAGTGTAGTCACTGTTGTAATGTGGGAAACGCGGCAGCCAATTTGCGCACAGCAAGCTCCCACAAACAGCAATGTGATGATGACCAGATAAACTGTTTTTAGTGATGTTGATTGAGGGATAAATATTGGCCAGGACACCGGGGAGAACTCCCCCCTGCTCTTCTTCAAAATACTTCTCGAGCATCTGTCTTCCTGTGAGGTACCCATTCCATTCCAAACCAGTCGAATACTTACATTTCCAATCAGTTCCACTCCAATCCAATCCAATACTCAGTTTCCAATCCGCTCTGTTTCTTTAGTCAACTCTACCTGCCTGGCAGTTTTGGCGAATCCAACAAGTTTATTCGGGTGTCGCTGCCAACTGTGTGTTGGGGACTGGCATTCTACTTAGCTAATATAAAAGTCTCTGTATCTAGCTTTACCTCTATGTGCCCTCCCGTCAGTCAATTCCTTTTAGGGTTTTTTCCCTCAGAATTCAGCCCCTCGTCATTGGATAACCTTAACTGACAGCTTTATAATCTACAAGAGCAGAACTTCTCCCAAACGCTTAATGGGTGAATGTATTGCTTGGTGACGCACAGTGCCATCCAGGCCAGGGAGGTGCCATGTCGGTTTGCCAATCTCGGCTAGGGTGGCCGTGTTTGAGGGAAGGCCGCAACTATTAGCTTCAATACCCTTGGACTAGGGGAGAGAAAATAACCAGTTGTGGTGTCTTGGCCACATCCCTCAACCAACATCAACAAAAACAGATGATCGGGTGGTTATCTCATTGCTGTTTGTGGGAGCTTGCTGTGCGTAAATTGGCTGCCGCGTTCCCTACATTACAACAGTGACCACACTTCAAAAATACTTCAGATGTTCTGAGGTAGTGCACGGTGCTAGAGACATGCAGGTTCTCTCCTTCCTCCTTTCCCTCCTTCCTCCTTTCCCTCCTTCCTCCTTTCCCTCCTTCCTCCTTTCCCTCCTTCCTCCTTTCCCTCCTTCCTCCTTTCCCTCCTTCCTCCTTTCCCTCCTTCCTCCTTTCCCTCCTTCCTCCTTTCCCTCCTTCCTCCTTTCCCTCCTTCCTCCTTTCCCTCCTTCCTCCTTTCCCTCCTTCCTCCTTTCCCTCCTTCCTCCTTTCCCTCCTTCCTCCTTTCCCTCCTTTCCCTCCTTCCTCCTTTCCCTCCTTCCTTCCTTCCTTCCTTCGAGTTGTCCTTGGGATGAGGTAATGAAGGATAAGTCGCACCTACTGACGAATACCCCAGCGTCCTGAGGACAGCCGGAGAGAAGTTTTGTTTTGGGGAGGTGGGGAGAAGATATCGCAGGTTTGTCTTTGCGAGTGGAATATGGGGTGTGAACAGGTCAGCAGGACGGTGGGCATTGCATTTCAATTATGTAATACTGGAAAACCCAGTCCGTGGAACTCTAATTATACTTTGGAGTTTGCTAATGTGAGAGCTTCATGATTGACCCTCCTGTCGTTAATGGTTCAGCTATTGATAATGGAATGTGCAGATCAATCCTGGTTAGATTGCAGCTGCCATTTTAAGCAAATTATGATGGTTATGGCAGAGATTGAGGTGAGTTTGAGCCAAATGACCAGTTAATTTAATATTTTAAACTGGAAATGATTAACTATTGCCATGTATCCAGGGTTATTAGCTATTCATGGAATGGGAGGGTGATTAATGACAAATAATTGATCCTAAACTTGCTGAGTGCACAAAGTACAGCCATAAAAGTCTACATTATAAATTTGCCAGCACTTTTTTATTAATTCGCGGCCCAGCCCCAGTTGCTATGTTGGTGTGGGACTGGAGTCACAGATAGGCCCAGAACAGGTAATGTCCTTCTCTAAAGGACATCAGTGAACCAGTTGGGTTTTTAATGACAATCCAACAGCTTCATGGTCACTTTTACTGGCACCTGTTCTTTATTTCCAGATTTTGTGTTTTTAAAAAAAAAATTAAATTCAAGTTCTCAAACTCCCGTGGTGGGATTTGAACTTGGCGTTCTCTGGCGTATTAGTTCCCTTTACAGCAGGGATGACTGGATAATAATCAGGAGTGGAAATTCTGGCGATATTATTTTCTCTCTCTAGCCCAGGAGACCAGTTTATTTTATGTCTACACTTGCAGAAGGAAGCCATTCGGAATTCTCATCCTTGTGTTCCAATCCCTCCATGGCCCCCGCCCCCTCCCCTCCCTATCTCTGTAACCTGCTCCAGCCCCACAACCCTCCGAGATCTCTGCCCCCCCCTCCCTATCACTGTAACCTGCTCCAGCCCCACACCCCCCCTCCCTATCTCTGTAACCTGCTCCAGCCCCACAACCCTCCGAGATCTCTGCCCTCCTCCCTATCTCTGTAACCTGCTCCAGCCCCACAACCCTCCGAGATCTCTGCCCTCCTCCCTATCTCTGTAACCTCCTCCAGCCCCACAACCCTCCGCGATCTCTGCCCCCCTCCCTATCTCTGTAACCTCCTCCAGCCCCACAACCCTCCGAGATCTCTGCCCCCCTCCCTATCTCTGTAACCTCCTCCAGCCCCACAACCCTCCGAGATCTCTGCGCTCCTCCAATTCTGCCCTCTTGAGCATCCCTGATTTTAATCGCTCCACCATTGGCGGCCGTGCCTTCAGCTGCCTGGGCCCTGAGCTCCGGAATTCCCTCCCTAAACCTCTCCGCCTCGCTACCTCCCTCTCCTCCTTTAAGACGCTCCTTAAAAGCCACCTCTTTGACCAAGTCATCTGCCCTAATATCTCCTTATGTGGCTCAGTGTCGAATTTTGTTTGATAATCGCTCCTGTGAAGCACCTTTGGACGTTTTACTACGTTAAAGGCACTATATAAATACAAGTTGTTGTTCAGTGGTTACTCTTTTTGAACGAGCTCTCCAATTAGTCCCACTCCCCCCTCGCTCTTTCCCCAGAGCCCTGCAAATTTTCCCTTTCAAGTATTTATCCAATTCCCCTTTCGAAAATTACTATTGAATCTTCTTCCACCGCCCTTTCAGGCAGCGCGTTCCAGATCATCATCACTCGCTGCGTAAGAAACAAATTCTGCTAATCTCTCTGGTTCTTTTGCAAATGACCTTAAATCTGTGTTCTCTGGAAGTGTAAGCTTTTTCAAAAAATATATATATATATATTTTGGAAATAAACTTCAATATAGGATTGGCTGCTGCTTATGTTGCACAGAACTTCGTTTCGATCTTTCATGTTTTTACTGTTACTGGACTAATGTCCCGTTAGGGAAGGAAACCTGCCGTCTTTTCCCTGGTCTGTGACTCCAGTCCCACACCAACATGGTGGACACTTAACTGCCCTCTGAGGTGGCCTAGCCTAGCGAGCCCCTCCCTTGTATCAAACCACCACTACAGTGGTTCAAGAATGGCCAATAAATGCTGGCCTTGCCAGCGGCGCCCACATCTCGAGATCAACTTAGGAAAACGTCTGGGATGACTTCAAAACCTGGTTTCAAAGGTGGAAAAGAGAGTTTACCAATCCATTTTTAATTTTTATTTCCAAAAATAATATCTCTGCTCACTGTGAGGGATCCGCTCTAATTAGCGCTCTTTCCGTCTGCACAGTTGACTGGAGAGATTTGAGGTATAGATTGAGCCATAGATTCATAGAATAGAATCATCGAAACATACAGCACAGGAGGAGGCCATTTGGCCCGTTGTGCCTGTGCTGGCTCTTTGAAAGAACAGTCTCGCTTAGTCCCACATCCCCCGCTTTTTGTCCGTGACCCTGTCAGTTCCTCATCCTCAAGAACCCGTCCAACTCCCTTTTAAAAATTATTGATGGAATCGGCTTCCACCACCTTTTCAGGTCGAGCGTTCCCAATCCCCACAACTCTGAGTGAAAACATTTCTCCTCATCTCCCTTCTAGATTCTTCCAATGATTTGAAATCTCTGACCACTGGTTATTGACCCACTCACCCGAGGGAATAGTTTTTCTCTCTCTACTCTATCAAAACCTCTCATCATCTGGAAAACCTCTATCTGGGTCACCTCTTAACCTTCTCTGTTCCAAGGAGAACAGTCCCAACTCTTCCAACCTCTGCTCATAACTGAAGTCCCTCCTCCCTGGTAACATCCTGGTAAACCTCCTCTGCACCCTTTCTAAGGCCTTTACATCCTTCCTGAAGTGCGGTGCCCAGAATTGTCCACAATACTCCGGCTGAGGTCTCACCAGTGATTTATAAAGTTCTTATCTTATCTGTTATTCCTGGGTGTGTTAATGCACAGCATCAGGAGACCGACTATTGCTGGCCGTGTCTGCATTCTGGTTGCTGAGAATTTTGTTTTTTAAGAGGAAGTCAGGTGATCACAAAAGGCGTCAAGGGGTATGGGGAGAGAGCGGGAATATGGTATTGAGATAGAGGATCAGCCATGATCATATTGAATGGCGGAGCAGGCTCGAAGGGCCGAATGGCCGACTCCTGCTCCTATATTTCTATGTTTCTATCTGTGCTGTTTGACTCTCTGTGATCCTCCATATTGTCCCAGCCGCTGCATTTTTACATTGAAGTGTTTGATTAATTAAATTCATAGAAATTTACGGCACAGAAGGAGGCCATTCAGCCCATCGTGTCTGTGCCGGCCGACAAAGAGCCTAATCCAGCCTAATCCCACTTTCCAGCTCTTGGTCCGTAGTCCTGTAGGTTACGGCACTTCAAGTGCATATCCAAGTACTTTTTAAGTGCGATGAGGGTTTCTGCCTCTACCACCCTTTCAGGCAGTGAGTTCCAGACCCCCACCACCCTCTGGGTGAAAAAGTTCTCCTCAACTCCCCTCTAATCCTTCTACCAATTACTTTAAATCTCTGCCCCCTGGTTATCGACCCCTCTGCTAAGGGAAATAGGTCCTTCCTATCCACTCTATCTCGGCCCCTCATAATTTTATACACCTCAATCCAGTCTCCGCTCGGCCAAAAGAAAACAACCCCAGCCTATCCAATCTTTCCTCATCGCTAAAATTCTCCAGTCCTGGCAACATCCTTGTAAATCTCCTCTGTACCCTCTCTAGTGCAATCACAGAAGTTAATTTTATGATTGCACGAACACCACTGATGAGTGAGACTTAAAAAAACTTGCATTTCTATAGCGCCTTTCACGACCTCAGGACATCCCAAAGCAATTTACAGCCAATGAAGTACTTTTTAAAGTGTAGTCACTGTTGTGATGTGGGAAACGCGGCAGCCAATTTGCGCACAGCAAGCTCCCACACACAGCAATGTGATAATGACCAGATAATCTGTATTTAGTGATGTCGATTGAGGGACAAATAATGACCTCAGGAGAACTCCCCTGCAAAGACTGAACAGGCTGCGGCGCGCTCCTCTGGAAAAGAGAAGGCTGAGGGGTGACCTGGTAGAGGTCTTTAAAATTGTGAAGGGGTTCGATAGGGTAGACGTAAAACAGATGTTTCCAGTTGTGGGTGAGACCAGAACTAGGGGCCATAAATACAAGATAGTCACTAGTAAATCCAATAGAGAATTCAGGAGAAACTTCTTTACCCAGAGAGTGGTGAGAATGTGGAACTCGCTCCCACAGGGAGTGGTTGAAGCGAATAACAGATGCATTTAAGGGGGAAGCTGGATAAGCACATGAGGGAGAAAGGCACAGAAGGTTATGCTGATAGGGTGAGATAAAGAGGAGTGGGAGGAGGCTCGTGTGGAGGGTAACCACCGGCACGGACCTGATGGGCTGTTTCTGTGCTGTAAATTCTGTTAGATAGTCTGGCGCCGTGTGCTCTTATCATGCCTCTGTTGCCTGCTGCGATGTGTGGCCTGCGGTTGTGCCAAACACATAAGGAGATTATTATACTGCTCCCGACGCGCGGGCTTCGCGCAGACTGCGGTGGCACCACAGGCAATCTTGCCGGATTCGCTAAGGCCGGTAGCCGGGATCAGGTCAACTGATGAGGGCCAGCGGCCACAGCAGAAACCTCGGACTCGTGCATCCCCCCTCCCCCACCCCCCGTATGGTTACCGTTAATCACTCACTGCTACTTCAAGTGAGGCCAGTTTGTCATCACGCGAGACCCTGCATGGTAAATGGGCGGATTCTGCAGCTCTTCAACTGTATCAATAGAAGAAAATGAGAAGTCACACAACACCAGGTTATAGTCCAACAGTTTTATTTAAAATTACGAGCTTTTGGAGCACTGCTCCTTCGTCAGGTAGAGATACCTGACGAAGGGGCAGCAGCTCCGAAAGCTCGTAATTTTAAATAAAACTGTTGGACTATAACCTGGTGTTGTGCGACTTCTCATTTTTGTCCACCCCAGTCCAACACCGGCATCTCCAGCATCATGATCAATAGAAGAAGGCAGGGCAGAGATTCTGAAGGTAATCAGAATAACACATGGACTGCAGCGGTTCAAGAAGGAGGCTCAACCCCACATTCTCGAGGGCAATCCGGGATGGGCAATAAATGCCGGCCTTGCCAGTGACGCTCACATCCCAGGAACGAATTTTAAAAATGTTCCGTTGAAGGAGCTGAACCCGGATTTTGTGCCTGAAGGGTTTGCTCTCTCGTTTCTCCTGAACTGTAAATAGATTGTCCAACACCAGTGTCAGCCACGGCTCAGTGGGCAGCTCTCTCGCCTCTGAGTCAGAAGGTTCAAGTCCCACTCCAGAGACTTGAGCACAAAATCTAGGCTGACACTCCAGTGCAGTACTGAGGGGGCGCCGCACTGTCGGAGGGGCAGTACTGAGGGAGTGCCGCACTGTCGGAGGGGCAGTACTGAGGGAGCGCCGCACTGTCGGAGGGGCAGTACTGAGGGGGCGCTGCACTGTCGGAGGGGCAGTACTGAGGGAGCGCCGCACTGTCGGAGGGGCAGTACTGAGGGAGCGCCACACTGTCGGAGGGGCAGTACTGAGGGAGCGCCGCACTGTCGGAGGGGCAGTACTGAGGGGGCGCCGCACTGTCGGAGCGGCAGTACTGAGGGAGCACCGCACTGTCTGACTGCTGAACTCCCCTGCTCTTCCTCAATATAGTGTCACAGGATCTTTTATGTCAGACGGGGCCTCGGTTTAACGTCTCAGCTGAAAGGCGGCACCCCTGACAGTGCTGCACTCCCTCAGTACCGCCCCTCCGACAGTGTGGCGCTCCCTCAGTACCGCCCCTCCGACAGTGCGGCGCTCCCTCAGTACTGCCCCTCCGACAGTGCGGCGCTCCCTCAGTACTGCCCCTCCGACAGTGCGGCGCTCCCTCAGTACTGCCCCTCCGACAGTGCAGCACTCCCTCAGTACTGCCCCTCCGACAGTGCAGCACTCCCTCAGTACTGCCCCTCCGACAGTGCAGCACTCCCTCAGTACTGCCCCTCCGACAGTGCGGCGCTCCCTCAGTACTGCCCCTCCCACAGTGCGGCACTCCCTCAGTACTGCCCCTCCGACAGTGCGGCGCTTCCTCAGTACTGCCCCTCCGACAGTGCAGCACTCCCTCAGTACTGCCCCTCCGACAGTGCAGCACTCCCTCAGTACTGCCCCTCCGACAGTGCAGCGCTCCCTCAGCACTGCACTGGGAGTGTCGGCCTGGATTTTTGTGCTCGTGTCTCTGAAGTGGGATTTGAACCCACGACCTGCTGACTCTGAGGTGAGTCTCATATTGGGTGTTGTATATAATCGGGAGCTGCCTCGGATGTTTGTCCAGGAGATATCAGTTGCACCTAGGTGTTGCACTAAAGTGTAATCATGCGGTGGGATGTTGCAATTCTGGTCTCATTAACAGTAGAGATGGACTTTCCCAGAAGTCCATATAAATAAAGGAATTGCTTTTCAGAAATGATGACGTCCGTTTCTATGGAAAGTCGGAAATAAGTAACCAATGCATTTTAATCCTCCACTACCATAAAACCTGAATTATTTAGGTAGCGTTCAAAATACTCTTGGAAGGTAGGCTGGAAGAATTGGAATAGTAGAGAGAGAGAGAGAGAGAGAGTGTTGGTCAAAGGCCATTTCTCATCCTTTGTTTTCCAGCGTTTCAATGCTATGGTAAGTTGTGGTTTGGACCCTATGGTGGTTTGGACCCTATGGTTGCAGTGATCAAACTGTGCCCCGTGAACCCTATGTGATTATAAACCCTAGTTATAAAGGGAAAAAGAAAGACGTGCATTTCTGTAGCGCCTTTCACGACCACCGGTCGGCCCAAAGCGCTTCACAGCCAATGAAGTACTTTTTGAAGTGTGGTCACTGTTGTAATGTAGGAAACGCGGCAGCCAATTTGCGCACAGCAAGCTCCCACAAACAGCAATGTGATAATGACCAGATCATCTGTTTTAGTGATGTTGGTTGAGGGACACCAGAGAGAACTCCCCCTGCAAAGACTGAACAGAATGTGGCTCTTTACTCTAGAAAAGAGAAGGCTGAGGGGTGACCTGAAAGGAGGTCTTCAAGATTATCAGTGGGTTTGAGAGGGTAGACTTATGAAGTGTAGTCACTGTTGTAATGCAGGATTGTAACGTAGGTGTTGTAGCTGGTGCACGAGGGCTGCGCGGGACCGGCAGAGAACCCCGCAGCTTAGAGGGAACATTGCTTGGGAATTTTACTACATTAAAGGTGCTATATAACTGCAAATTGTAGAGCTAGAAAATACACTTCCTAAGAGCTGGTGCCTCCCCTTTGCAGCCTGATCATCTTGAGGTCATCCAAAACTCTGCTGTCCGTGTCCTAACTCGCACCAAGTCCTGTTCGCCCATCACCCCTGTGCTCGCTGACCTACATTGGCTCCCGGTTAAGCAACGCCTCAATTTCAAAATTCTCATCCTTGTTTTCAAATCCCTCCGTGGCCCTCGTCCTCTCCCTATCTCTGTAATCTCCTCCAGCCCCACAAACCCCCGAGATATCTGCGCTCCTCTAATTCTGACCTCTTGAGCATCCCTGATTATAATCGCTCAACCTTTGGTGGCCGTGCCTTCTGTTGCCTTAGGCCGTAAGCTCTGGAATTCCCCGCCTAAACCTGTCTGCCTCGCTACCTCTCTTTCCTCCTTTAAGATGCTCCTTAAAACCTCCCTCTTTGACCAAGCTTTTGGTCACCTGCCCTAATTTATCCTTAAGTGGCTCGGTGTCAAATTTTTTGTCTTCTAATACTCCTGTGCAGCGCCTTGGGACGTTAAAGGCGCTATATAAATACAAGTTGTTGTTGTTGTTGATCCTCCACCTTCGAGAGGAGCACAGAGACCAGCACTGAAGGGAAATGCTACATGCGGAAGAGCTTCGTTTGCAGGTCGGTGTCATTAGACGGGTAAATTTCAATCAGTAGTTTGTTGAAGTTGAGTGCTCAAAGCCATGCCGTAGCCTCCAGCCCGACTCTGCCTTCTGGCTGACTGTTCTTATCTACTTGGCACCTGAACCCTTCACTGTAACCTGATCCCATCTGGGGAAGCATTCCCTTCAAACTGAATTTGCTTTCACAGAACAAAAGAGTTCAGCGAGACAAAGGAAGCAGCGATCGGCTTTTGTAAAATAAAAGCTTGCGCACCGAGTGAGGTGATAACCCGCCAACGCAGTACACAGCATCCTCTGTTAACCTGTGACGGCAATGTGCCCTCACTGCACATAGAGCAGTGACTCAGCTCGAGAGAGAGTCATTGGTTGTTCACACAAGATGGTCACTGCCCAATCAAAGCAGTGTTACCGAAAATAGTCTGTGTCTAGCGTTCTTATCTGTGCAATCACACATAATGCATCCAGCTGCAGTTAAGCTAACCTTGTTGTGAAGTGATCTTTTATAACCCAGAAGGCTTTCTGTCCCCAATTAGTGAGACATTGGCTTTTACAGAGAGAGACCGGTAATAGTAAAGAAAGGAATTTAGTTCCTTAGCATATCCCGAAAGTAAAGAAAGACATGCATCGCGCCACACAAGTGCCAGGCAATGACCATCTCCATCAAGCGAGAGTCTAACCACTTCCCCATGACATTCAACGGCATTACCATCGCCGAATCCCCCACCATCAACATCCTGGGGGTCGCCATTGACCAGAAACGTAACTGGACCAGCCACATAAATACTGTGGCTACAAGAGCAGGTCAGAGGTTGGGTATTCTGCGGCGAGTGTCTCACCTCCTGACTACCCAAAGCCTTTCCACCATCTACAAGGCACAAGTTAGGAGTGTGATGGGATACTCTCCACTTACCTGGATGAGTGCAGCTCCAACAACACTCAAGAAGCTTGACACCATCCAGGACAAAGCAGCCCGCTTGATCGGCACCCCATCCACCACCTTAAACATTCACTCCCTCCACCACCGGCGCACCGTGGCTGCAGTGTGTACCATCTACAAGATGCACTGCAGCAACTCACCAAGGCTTCTTCGGCAGCACCTCCCAAACCCGCGACCTCTTCCACCTAGAAGGACAAGGGCAGCAGGCGCATGGGAACACCACCACCTCCAAGTTCACCTCCAAGTCACACACCATCCTGACTTGGAAATATATCCTTCATTGTCGAAATCCTGGAACTCCCTCCCTAACAGCACTGTGGGAGCACCTTCACCACAAGGACTGTAACGGTTCAAGAAGGCGGCTCACCACCACCTTCTCAAGGGCAATTAGGGATGGGCAATAAATGCTGGCCTTGCCAGTGACGCCCACATCCTGAAACGAATTACAAAAAAATTTATACAGCACCTTTCACAACATCATGACGTCCCAAAGCGCTTTACAACCAATGAAGTACTTTTGAAGTGTAGTCACTGTTGTGATGTAGGAAAGGCGGCAGCCAATTTGCGCACAGCAAGCTCCCACAAACAGCAAAGTGATAATGACCAGATAATCTGTTTTAGTGATGTTGATTGAGGGATAAATACTGGCCAGGACACCGGGGAGAACTCCCCTGCTCGTCTTCGAAATAGTGGCCATGGGATCTTTTACGTCCACCTGAGAGAGCAGACGGGGCCTCGGTTTAACGTCTCATCCAAAAGACGGCACCTCCGACAGTGCGGCGCTCCCTCAATACAGCACTGGGAGTGTCAGCCTATAATTTTTGTGCTCAAGTCTCTGGAGTGGGACTTGAACCCACAACCTTCTGACTCAGAGGCGAGAGAGAGAGTGCGACCCACTGAGCCACTAGCTGACATAAAGCACGTCACATACAATGATTTACTGATGTGTAGTCACTGTTGCTATCGAGGGAAATGCAGCAGCCATTTTGCACACAGCAAGTCCCCACAAACTGGAATGACTGACGAAGGGTCATCGACCTGAAACGTTAACTCTGTTGCTCTCTCCACAGATGCTGCCTGACTTTGAGTATTTCCAGCATTTTCAGTTTTTAGAACGAGTTGATTTTTTTTTTTGGTTAGCCGTGTCTCAGTCGTCGCGCCCTAATCACATCTCTGAAGGGCCTTGGGCCGTTTTTCTACATTAAAGGCTTTGTATCAATGCAGGTTGTTGAGTTAAGAGAACTGACCAAAGCTGTGATCAGAGGGAGAGGTTTTGAGAGCTTCTTGAAGGTTGGCGAAGTGTTGTGGGGAAAAATTGGCACGGTAGAGGAAAATCAGAATAGCACACAAGGAGGCCATTCGGCCCATCGTGCGCCTTTGAACGAGCTCTCCAATTAGTTCCACTCCCCCCTGCTCGTTCCCCACAGCCCTGCAAATTTATCCATTTCAAGTATTTATCCAATTCACTTTTGAAAGTTACTATTGAATCTGCTTCCACTGCCCTTTCAGGCAGCGCGTTCCAGATCACAACAACTCGTTGTGTAAAAATTCTCCTCGTTTCCCCTCTGCTTCTTTTGCCAATTATCTTAAATCTGTGTCCTCTGGTTACCAACCCTCCTGCCAGTGGAAACAGTTTCTCCTTATTTACTCTCATGATTTGGAACGCCTCTATTAAATCTCCCCTTAACCTCCTCTGCTCTAAGGAGAACAACCCCAGCTTCTCCAGACTCTCCATGTAACTGAAGTCCCTCATCCCGGGAACCATTCTGGTAAATCTCCTCCGTTGCTATAAAGCCACGGTCTGGGGAGGTCTACTTTATATCTTGGCGTTTCGTTTATAAAGGAAGAATATATCTCGGCTCACTAGCTCTGTGTGCTTTTATTACAGATTTTCCTGCTTACCTGCCCACCTTGCCGTGCTGCCTTGATCCTCTTCAGGTGAGCATTACTTCACTTATGTGCTGTACGATTTATAATTTTTACAGTGTGTACCATCTACAAGATGCACTGCAGCAACTCGCCAAGGCTTCTTCGGCGCCACCTCCCAAACCCGCGACCTCTTCCACCTAGAAGGACACGGGCAGCAGGCGCATGGGAACACCGCCACCTCCAAGTCTCCCTCCAAGTCACACACCATCCCCGACTTGGAAATATATCGGCCGTTCCTTCATCGTCGCTGGGTCAAAATCCTGGAACTCCCTCCCTAACAGCACTGTGGGAGCACCTTCACCACACGGACTGCAGCGGTTCAAGAAGGCGGCTCACCACCACCTTCTCCAGGGCAACTAGGGATGGGCAATAAATGCCGGCCTCGCCAGCGACGCCCACATCCCATAAAAATTAATTAAAAAAACTTACTCTTCAGTCCTTTAGATTTCCTATTGAGCGAGAGCAGGAGAGAGAACTTCCAATGGAACATGCTCCTTAAAAGGAATGATCTGCTTTACTTTTCCACCCCGCCCCATACTAGGACCAGGAGGAGGCCATTCAGCTCCTCGAGCCTGTTCCGCCATTCAATGAGATCGCGGCTGATCTGTATCTGAACTCCATCCACCCGCCTTGGTTCCCCAACCCTTAATACCCTTACCCAACAAAAATCTTATCAATCCCAGTTTTGAAATTTTCAATTGACCCCCTCCAGCCTCGACAGCTTTCTGGGGGAGAGAGTTGCAGATTTCCACCACCCTTTGTGTGAAGAAGTGCTTCCTGACATCACCCCTGAACGGGCTGGCTCTAATTTTAAGGTTCTGCCCCCTTGTTCTGGACCCCCCCCACCAGAGGAAAGAGTTTCTCTCTATCTACCCCATCAACTCCTTTAATCATCTTAAACACTTCAATTAGATCACCCTTTAATCTTCTAAACTCGAGGGAATACAAGCCCAGTCTGTGCAACGTGTCCTCATAATTTAACCCTTTTAGCCCCGGTATCATTCTGGTGAATCTGCGCTGCACCCTCTCCAAGGCCAATATCTCCTTCCTGAGCTGCGGGGCCCATTTTGCTACATTACAACAGTGACTACACTTCAAAAATATTTCATTGGCTGTGAAGCGCTTTGGGACGTCCTGAGGTTGTGAAAGGCGCTGGAGAAATGGGAGTCTTCCTTTCTCCACCTAATATGGATTTCACCGAGGTTTGATGTGGAGACTCGGAGACACGGCGATGGGTTTGTCTGCATGTCGGACACCCAGTTGACTTTAAAAAAAAAAAAAAAGTAGCAAGAGGTAAAAGACACAGAGAACAAAAGATTTAAAATTGGACTAAATGGAATGAAGGAGCAAACGACAGCTTGTGACAAACAATGAGCAGCATGGAGCTGAAACCTCAGGCTGCCAAGGCACTGCGTGATGTTTTTATAATTCATTCGTGGGCGTCGCTGGCAAAGCCAACATTTATTGTCCATCCCTAATTGCCCTTCAGGAGGTGGTGGTGAGCTGCCGCCTTGACAACTGAGTGACTTGCTGGGCCATTTCAGAGGGCAGTTAAGAGTCAACCACATTGCTGTGGGTCTGGAGTCACTTAGAGGCCAGACCGGGTAAGGGCGGCAGATTTCCTTCCCGAAAGGAAATGTTCTTTATATTAGCAAGACCTGTCTGTTGTACAGAATTTCAGCCGTGGCTCAGTGGGTAGCTCTCTCTCCCGCCTCTGAGTCAGAAGGTTGTGGGTTCGAGTCCCCACTCCAGAGTCTGGAGTATAAAATCCAGGCTGACACTCCCAGTGCAGTGCTGAGTGAGCGCCGCACTGTCGGAGGTGCCGTCTTTCGGATGAGACGTTAAACCGAGGCCCCGTCTGCTCTCTCAGGTGGACGTAAAAGATCCCGTGGCACTATTTTGAAGAAGAGCAGGGGGAGTTCTCCCGGTGTCCTGGGCCCAATATTTATCCCTCAATCAACATCACTAAAAAAACAGATGATCTGGTCATTATCACATTGCTGTTTGTGGGAGCTTGCTGTGCGCAAGTGGGCTGCCTCGTTTCCCACATTACAACAGTGACTACACTTCAAAAAGTACTTCATTGGCTGTAAAGCACTTTGAGACGTCCGGTGGTCGTGAAAGGCGCTATAGAAATGCAAGTCTTTTTTCAGCTCCTGTTATAGGTATTGTAAAGAAAGCGTGGCCCTGTCTTCCCTCTCTGGTGGACGGAAAATATCTCTTGGCACTATTTAGAAGAAGATCGGACGAGTTATAGAATGATACAGCACAGAAGGAGGCCATTCAGCCCATCGTGCCTGTGCCGGCTCTTTGAAGGAGATCTCCAATTAGTCCCACTCCCCCCTGCTCTTTCCCCACAGCCCAGCAAATTTTTTCCCTTTTCAGTTATTTGTCCGATTCCCCTTTTGTAAGTTACTCTGCACCCTCTCCGAGGCCTTATGACCTTCCTATAGTGCGGTTCCCACAGAACTGGGACACAATACTCCATTTTTCTCTTAACCAGCTGCACAGGGAGGAGGGAAAGCGTTTCTCTCGGCGGAGAATGATATTTGTTGGATGTCGCTTGGTTTTTGAAGTCACTGAGCTTACAAGAAAAATTCCTTTAAGAAAAATAAACTTGCAGAATGGGCCTGCAAATCTTTGGAATTCTCTGCCCCAGAGGGCTGTGGATGCTCAGTCGTTGAGTATATTCAAGACAGAGATCGATAGATTTTTGGAATCGAGGGATATGGGGATCGGGCGGGAAAGTGGAGTTGAGGTCGAAGATCAGCCATGATCTTATTGAATGACGGAGCAGGCTCGAGAGATAAAATCATAGAATGCAGCACAGCACAGAAGGAGGCCATTCGGCCCGTTGAGCCTGTGCCAGAGCACTTCAGCTAGTCCCACTCCCCCGCCCTTTCCCTGTAGCCCTGCAAATTTTTTTTCCTTCACCAAATATCCAATTCCCTTTTGAAAGCCACGATTGATTCTGTCTCCACCACCCTCTCAGGCAGTGCATTCCAGATCCTAACCACTCGTATGGCCTACTCCTGCTCCTAATTCTTATTTCTTATGTTAAATGGCGAATTAATTTCAATATAGATAAGTGTGAGGTGGTGCATTTTGGTAGGAGGAATAAGGAGGCTTCTTACACTTGGGAAATAAGTGTCTAAATGGGGTAGAGGAACAGTGGGATCTGGGGTACAGATACACAGATCACTAAAAGTAGCGATGCAGGTTAATAAGGCCATAAAAAATGCAACAAAGCTCTGGGGTTCATTTCTAGAGGGATAGAATTGAAAAACAGGGAAGTTATGTTAAACTTGTATTGAACCTTGGTTAGGCCACACTTAAGAGCACTGTGCACAATTCTGGTCTCCATATTAGAAAACGGATATAGAGGCACTGGAGAAGGTGCAAAATAGATATACAAGGATGATACCAGAACTGAGAGGTTATACCCATCAGGAAAGATTGAACAGGCTGGGGCTCGTTTCTCTAGTAAAGAGAAGACTGAGGGGTGACCTGATAAAGGTCTTTAAGATTCTGAAAGGGTTCAATAGGGTAGACGTAGAGAAGATGTTTCCACTTGAGGCCGAGACCAGAACTAGGGGCCATCAATATAAGATAGTCACTAATAAATCCACTCGGGAATTCAGGAGAAACTTCTTTACCCAGAGAGTGGTGAGAATGTGGAACTCGCTACCACAGGGAGTGGTTGAGGCGAATAGTATAGATGCATTTAAGGGGAAGCTGGATAAACACATGAGGGAGAAAGGAATAGAAGGATACGTTGATGGGGTGAGATGAAGAGGGGTGGGAGGAGGCTCGTGTGGAGCATAAACACCGGCACGGACCAGTTGGGTCGAATGGCCTGTTTCTGCGCTGTGAAATTCTATGTAATTCTGTGTAGTTGTCTTTCCTTTGTTTATTGCCTTTAGTTTACAGTGTTGTCTCGCTACTTTGCAGTTTGCTTCCTGTTATTCTCGCTCTCTTTAAAAATGCATGCAAACGAGCAGATCGAGCTCTCCTTAGCAGAGTCTGAAAGCTAGACCATAGAGTAGCAGAAACAAATGACACGAGCAAGTAAGGACACACCGACAGCTGCAGCCTACCCTTAAACCGTCGGACCTGACTGGTGGAAAGCTGGTTTTGGTTTACGGGAGGGTGCGAATAGAAGCCCCTCGTTTTTATCAGCCCAGCCATTCCAGCAGTTTGTATTGTTCTCCGCTTATAAGGACTCGCTGCAGCTTTCGTTGTAATCTTTTTATTTCGGGGTAGTTCGCTGGGAGAGGGAAGGCTGAGAGGCGATCGGTGTTCCCTTTAAGCTGCATGGCCACGGGTCTGCGCTGCTGTCATAAGAACATAAGAAATAGGAGCAGGAGTAGGCCAATTGGCCCCTCGAGCCTGCTCCGCCATTCAATAAGATCATGGCTGATCTGATCCTAACCGCCAATCTACTATCACAGAACCATCTCCTGAACCTAACAGAATTGGACACACGAAATAGGAGCAGGATCAGGCTACACGGCCCCTGGGCCCGCTCCGCTACCCACAGGGCCATGACCGATCCGAACCTAGACTCCTGTCCAAATTCCTGCCCGCTCCCCGTAACCCTTAATTCCCTTTACTTCTAGGAAACTGTCTATTTCTGTTTTAAATTTATGTAATGATGTAGCTTCTACAGCTTTTTGGGGCAGCATATTCCATATTCCATGGACCTACCACCCTCTGAGTGGCTGGCTCACCGGCTTTTAAATGCAAAAACCGCGCCTGCGGTTAAAGGGGCCGCGCGGCCCAGAAAAAAAATTAGAGGGAACATTGGAGCAGATACCATTGCTGTTTTAGGATTCGACAGGGATTAGATAAGGTAGACCGACAAATTGTTTTACCTTGTCCAGTCCCACCGAGTGTCTCACCTCCTGACTCCCCAAAGCCTTTCCACCATCTACAAGGCACAAGTCAGGAGTGTGATGGAATGCTCTCCACTTGCCTGGATGAGTGCAGCTCCAACAACACTCCAAGAAGCTCGACACCATCCAGGACAAAGCAGCCCGCTTGATTGGCGCCCCATCCACCACCTTAAACATTCACTCCCTCCACCACCGGCGCACCGTGGCTGCAGTGTGTACCATCTACAAGATGCACTGCAGCAACTCGCCAAGGCTTCTTCGGCAGCACCTCCCAAACCCGCAACCTCTACCACCTAGAAGGACAAGGGCAGCAGGTGCATGAGAACACCACCACCTCCAAGTCACACACCATCCTGACTTAGAAATATATCGGCCGTTCGTTCATCGTCGCTGGGTCAAAATCCTGGAACTCCCTCCCTAACAGCACTGTGGGAGCACCTTCACCACACGGACTGCAGCGGGTCAAGAAGGCGGCTCACCACCACCTTCTCAAGGGCAACTAGGGATGGGCAATAAATGCTGGCCTTGCCAGCGACGCCCACATCCCGTTAAAAAAAAAAAAAAATTTTTTTTTAAAAAGATCTGCCCCTCTGGGTGCCGGAGTACACACGGAAGCGTCGGTTGCTAAGCATGGCGTTGAGATGAATCGTTGTTCTGCAGGGTAAAATGGTGGAGAACTTGAAAAGCAGTCCATGCTTCCATACTGTGTCATACGCCGCTGACGGGTCCACGAGCGCTCCAGCGGTCTTGAGCTGGCGCTGGAAGCCTGCTTCGATGTGCGTTTTTAAAGCTACCACTTGGTTGCAGCAGTTACGGCCACTCTGGAAGCCCGCTTGCTCCTTAGGAATGGTTGGCTCGATGATGGGGGCTGGTCTGTGGAGTAGTAGCCTCTCCAGCACTTTATAACAAGTGCAAAGTAAGGAGCTCGGGCGGTAGCTGGAGGTTTCACAAGTATTCCTCCCCTGCTTCAGGAGGGCAATTATTTTAGTCTCCCTCCAAATAGGTGGAATTTTACCGGTTGCCAGTACCTCGGAGAAGAAGGAGGTCAACCATCTCTTCGCTTTGGGTCCCAGTGCTTCTGGGGAAACACCATCTGGATCGGCAGCTTTTCCAGATGTGGTTGTCGACAGGGCTGCGTTTAGTTTGTCCAAGGTGAATTGATCAGACATCGTTGACGATCTTGGCGCCGCCATCAAGTTTGTCAAAAGCTGCTGCTTCACCTGGCGTCTAGATTCTTTGTCCACCAGAGCCTTTGATGTTTGTGTCAAGTGGGATGCGATGGTGTCCGCTCTGATGGTTGTCCTGTGTTTATAGGCGGGGTTTGCCCCGCCAGGTTGACGGAGCAGGGCCCGTGCTTTCCTGCTGGAGTGAGCGAAGTTGGTCTTCTCCACAAGGCTCTTCCACCTTTCACGTCTCGCCAAGTTCAAGGACTCCAGCATTGCGGTGGCTGAGTTCTTGTTCAGCGAATACTCCCGGTAGAGAGCCTCGCTTGCTTCCGTCCAACAAGGAATACATTGAACAATGGACTCCCACAGGGTTCTGTCCTGGCACTCGTGTTATTCAACGTTTACACCAGTGACCTGCCCGAAACAGAGTCCCGCAAGTTTGTATACGCTGATGACATTGCCTTGGCGACGCAAAACATGAATCAATCCATGACTGAGGAGACCCTGACCAGTGATTTACAGAGGATGGAGGCCGACTTCGGCCAAACCCAGTTGTTCGAACCGGGTTTTCCTAGGTTCTCGTCTGGAGTTCCGCTGTACGAAGAGTAATTCAGGCTCGAGGGTTCGGAGAGTTAAAACAACACTTATTACTTCCAACTGTTCGGCGATGGTTACACAGTACATTGAGGTTCTCTACCGTACATTCGCGTCCCGAGAGTCACACCGGGTTAGGCACGTGCTGCCAGCATTTACGTCCCCGGGAGGTGTCTGACCCTCTTGATGATCCACACGGCTTCTAGCCAAAAGAGAGAGAGAGCGAGAGTACCGGCAGGGAAGCCCCTTTTATACAGTGAGGCATGGGTCATTACATCACTTCCCTGGCAACAAGCGTTCTCCAATGGGGGTCCCTTTAGCCCTTTCAGTTTGGCCATGACCTGGTCTTCAGTCTGGCGGGCAAGTCCTGACTTGTCTCACTGCTGCACCTGCCTCCCTAAAGTGCCGGATCGTGATTGGGCGCTGCACAATAGCTAGTCAATCATCTTGGCCCCAGGCTGGGGCAGGTCTCTCTCCTTTCTGCTAGCTTTGCACTCTTTAATCTAATCTAGACTTTCCTTGTGCGAAGCCATTCTTTGTAAGCCAATTCGTCGTCCATTTTATTCACGTTTCCACATTCCTCCCTTTGATTCTTTCTACAATCTCCAAGAATCATTATATACGAGGTATCCTCTCGATAGTGCACTTTATCAAGACCATACCCCGTGGCTCCGTTTTGTTTGTGTTCTGGCCATGAACACAACCAAAAGGGTTTTCATTTCGAGTTTACAGATAACTGTGTAGGACCGAACAGGCTTCCTCTGGGGATTTCGCCTCCTCTGCTGCGTCTACTTCTACCCTAATTCGGGAGAGGTGAGGGGATATAGTAGCTCCTGCACGTTTTATACAACACTTGATAATAGTTACAAAAATAATAATTCCCAAAATTACACCACTTATAACAATCAAACTATACATTAATTTCTGTCCCAATGTTCTCAGCCATGCAAACCATCCTTCACCCCCTCCGGCTTCAATGAAGTCGTCCAGTTGATTTTTAATCTTGTCTATAGTGTCTTGGATATTTTGTTTCTCACTATCGACGTTTGTGATACATTTGTCTCCTATAATCAGACACACACCTCCCTCTTATGCTTTGGACTACCTCTTGGCACATCGGTTTTGCATGCTAACAAGACGTAGGGTTGCCATTTCCTTATTTATGGCGGTTAATGCTTTAATGGTGCTGTTGCCCAGGAGGGTGATTCCGCACATTAGATCATTCCTATTCTTGGCTGCTATTACTCCTGCGCCCCCTCCCAGTGATATGGCCGAAAGAATACCCCACCCTACCGAGCTACCCAGTGTGGTCGGGTCCCGCCAATCTGCACAGAACTCCTTGGAGACTGCCCGGCGTTTCCGTCTGGATGGTATATTGGTGGGGCAGGGAACAGCTACGGGGGCGATTACTCCTACCGCGAAGAGAGAGGGAAGTTTTGGCGTCGCTGTTGTATATGTTCCATTGAGGAGGAACGCAAATCCGTTCTTTGCTCGGTAGCATTTGACCTCCCGGCTATCAACCTTCGCAAACTGTTTATAATAATAGTTAAGGGGGTCATTTGAGTTTCCCCCAGACCCGGACAGCTGAAATGTATCAAATGGGAAGGTCTATTTACCGGATGATACATGGGTCCCATTACACCGACCACAAATAAATTGTCTTCCTGCTGTCACATTAAAGCACCTTTGTTCATCGCATGTACAGGCCAGCTGGCCCCTGGGTGCCTGACAGCGGTGTCGGGCACATTGTTGTTGTATGCAGGTATTGTCCTGGGGGACAAGGGCATATACGCATCCCCATCCCTTACCCGTAAAACACAGGGGATAGCTACCTGACGTTGTGCAGTTCTTACCCGCGGGCCCTCGGCAAACGGGGTCTGTCGAGCTTATTAGCTGCACGCATCGCCCTCGAATGCCCTGGCTATATCGGCCCGTCTGGCCCTCGCATTTCTGTTTCGTGGTGTGGGCGGTATATAGTGGGAGGGGTTGCCAACCTGGTGTGGCTGCAAACAAGGATTCCACTGATGTGGCTAGAGGGTAACATACACTCCGGTTTCCGTGTATCTGTAGGTGGGTCTGATAAAATAGGTTATTCTCTATACTTCCTACCCATGTTAGAAAAGGGGTAAAGGAGATGGCTAACAGTATGCTGATGGGAATCATAGTCCACAATAAGTCCAATTTATTCTTCTGTTGAGGCTCCTGTCGTATCTCTTTTCACGTGTGTTGCGTGTATCCAAGCTTTTTTTCCTTGTACTTTCACGGCTGCTTCTGTGGTCAGCAGGATGACATATGGACCTTCCCACTTGTCTTCCAGGGGGGCTGGCTTTATTTTCTTCACCCAAACTTGTAGCCCGGGGACTAAACTCTGTCCTCCCGGTGGGGGTTCTTGCCAAGCTGCACTGACCTGTTGGGAAGCAAAACTGACAGCATCGGTTAGATTTTTACAATACTTTAATACTGTATCACTTAGAAGATGAATGTCAGCCCTACGTAGATCTATTGTTCCGGGTAGCGACATTGGTCTACCGGTAACGACCTCATAGGGACTGAGTCCAGTGGTCCTATTCGGGGTGGCTCTAATACTACATAGGACGAGGGGTAGGGCCTGAGGCCATGGCACTCCTTCCGAGTGGTACTTAGTGAGCCGTTGTTTAATTGTCCTGTTTGCTCTTTCCACTTGTCCTGATGATTGGGGGTGGTATGGGCAATGCAGTGACCATTTTATTTGTAGTAGTCTACAAAGTTCTTTAATTATTTCACCCGTAAAATGTGTGCCTTGGTCTTAGTCAATACATAAGGGCACGCCCCATCTAGGAATGTAGTCTTTACACAAGACTTTCGCGTTTGCAGCAGCGGTGGCGCTTCTAACTGGGGTGGCTTCGATCCATCGTGAAAAGCGGTCGACCATCACCAATACATCTGTATATCCCTGACATTTTGGCAAGGAAATATAGTCAACCTGCAAATGTTGGAAGGGCCCTGCTGGAGCGGGTGCTTTTAACATTGGTACTTCAATTTTTTTGTCCGGGATTTACTTTTTGGCATGTCACACATTGCTCCACTATGGCGGTGGATGGAACATTTTCGGACTGGAGACCAGTTACCAGCGGTGTGCCACAGGGGTCGGTGCTGGGTCCTCTGCTGTTTGTGATTTTTATCGATGACTTGGAGGAGGGGACTGAAGGGTGGATCAGTAAATTTGCTGATGACACCAAGATTGGTGGAGTAGTGGATGAGGTGGAGGGCTGTTGTAGGCTGCAAAGAGACATTGATAGGATGCAGAGCTGGGCCGAAAAATGGCAGATGGAATTTAACCCTGATAAGTGCGAGGTGATTCATTTTGGTAGGGCAAATTTGAATAAGGATTATAGGGTCAACGGCAGGGTTCTGAGGAACATGGAGGAGCAGAGGGATCTGGGGGTTCATATCCACAGATCTCTGAAGGTTGCCACTCAAGTGGATAGAGCAGTAAAGAAGGCCTATGGTGTGTTGGCGTTTATTAACAGAGGGTTTGAGTTTAAGAACCGTGAGGTTATGCTGCAACTGTATAGGACCTTGGTGAGACCACATTTGGAATATTGTGTGCAGTTCTGGTCACCTCACTATAGGAAGGACGTGGAAGCATTGGAAAGAGTGCAAAGGAGATTTACCAGGATGCTGCCTGGTTTGGGGGGGAGGTCTTATGAGGAAAGATTGAGGGAGTTGGGGCTTTTCTCTTTAGAGCGGAGGAGGATGAGAGGCGACTTAATAGAGGTTTATAAGATGATGAGGGGGATAGATAGAGTGGATGTTCAGAGACTATTTCCTCGGGTAGAGGCAGCTGTTACAAGGGGGCATAACTATAAGGTGCATGGGGGGAGATATAGAAGGGATGTCCGAGGTAGATTCTTTACTCAGAGAGTGGATGGGGTGTGGAATGGACTGCCTGCTGTGATAGTGGAGTCGGACACTTTAGGAACTTTCAAGCGGTTATTGGATAAGCACATGGAGCACACCAGAGTGATAGGGAGTGTGATAGCTTGATCTTGGTCTCGGACAATGCTCGGCACAACATCGAGGGCCGAAGGGCCTGTACTGTGCTGTACTGTTCTATGTTCTATGTTCTATTCTTTGGGCTTAAGTTCGAAACCCTTTTGCCCACCAGTTTCTCTGGAATCTGGCTGTCATTTGCTGTGCGGCTATGTGTCCACACGAGTGTATTTGTTGGGCCAAAAACGGCATCAGTTCCTTTGGGCATTCTACTGCTCCCGTTTTGAGATGTTGCCATATGCCATCTTTATTGGGTTGCAACCCATTTTCTAACCATGTCCATTGTTCCTCCCTTGGGGTCTCTCTTTGTATGAGTAAGATGTCCCTTTGGTCGTTGTTTGTCGTGATATATCGCACCTGAGGTGTTGGGGGGGCAATGGTACGGGCGGCATATTTTGCTGCTTCGTCTGCCCTAGCGTTGCCCCTGGCTTCAGGGGTATCTTCTTTGTTATGGCCCTTACAGTTTAGTATGGCCACTTCTTTGGGTAACTGAATGGCATCCATTAATGCTGTTACCTCTCTTCCATTTTTTATGGGTGTACCTGCAGCTGTCAGAAAACCTCTTTGTTTCCATAGTTGTCCGAAGTCATGAGCGATGCCAAAGGCATATCAAGAATCGGTATATATATTGGCCGTCTTGTCTCGAGCATAGAGACAGGCTTGGGTGAGGGCGACTAGTTCTGCCTGTTGTGCTGAGGTCCCTCCTCCCATACTTCCTGCTCTTATTACTGCAAATTCTGTTGTGACCGCCCACCCTGTTAATCGGGTTCCTTTTTCCACAAAGGATGACCCATCCGTGTAAAGGACCATTTTGGGATTGTGTAAAGGCAGTTCCTGCGTCTCAGCCCTTTCCTGCATGGCGTCTAACAGGTTTACACAGTTGTGGTCACTTTCTAGTTCTTCAGGGTTTGTCAGGGGCATCTTGCTTGCTGGATTGCCCGGCCCGGATTTAGTAATGATCAAATTATCTGTTTCCATAATCGTGGTCCATCGGGTCCATCGAGAGGCGGTCACTTGAGCTACCTTATTCATTCCTAACATAGCATGGACGGTGTGCGGGCATTGAACCACCAACTTTTGTGATAAAACTACCGGGGCTGTAACTTCTATTGCTAGGCAGGTTGCTTGCATAGCTCTCAGACAGCTACCCCATCCTTGGGCCACCAAATCCAACTGGGTACTATAGTATCCTACGGGCCTGTGTCTATCTCCGTGGGCCTGGGTTAGTACTGCTGTCATATACCCATCCTTTTCGTGTACGTAGAGGCGGGATGGCATCCGCGCATCGGGAATGGCTAAAGCCGGTGCGCTACATAGGGCGTGCTTCAGTTCTTCGAACGTTCTCATTTGCTCTGGGTTTAATGCGATCTGATCCCTGGAACCCGGATTGTCCTTTAGCAGTTTGGTCAAAGGCTGCGCTTTTTGGCTGTATGATTCTATCCAGAGGCGGCTGAAGTTACACAGGCCTAGAAGTGATCTCAGGGCTTTAATGGTTCGTGGGCATGCGGCCATTTGAATTGTTTTTTTTCCTATCCGCCGTCAGTTCCCTATTTCCCTTGGATATCTGTTGTCCTAGGTATGTGACTGTGGTTTTATTAATCTGTGCTTTATCCCACGTTGCTCTGTGTCCTGCCCGCTCTAGGTGCCCTAGGATTATCAGAAGGTCTTTCCGGTGTTGCTCTTCTGTCTTTGAGGCTATAAGGATATCATCTACATATTGGATCACCGTAGATTCCAGAGGGGGCAGTGTTCGTAGGTCTGTCTGTATCGCTCGGTGGTACACCGTAGGACTACTGTGGAAGCCCTGTGGCATCCTTGTCCAGGTGTACTGTTGTTGTTTTACCGTAAAGGCGAACCACGGCTGCACCTCTTTGGCTAAGGGTACGGCCCAAAAGCCATTGGCCATATCGATTACTGAGAAGATTTCTTCCTCAGATCCCAAGGAGTTAAAAATAACTGACGGGTCCGCCACCAATTGGGTCTTTTGTTCTATGCACTCGTTGGCCTTGCGATAATCAATGGTCAGTCGCCATTGTCCGCTGGATTTTACCACTGGCCACATGGGGCTGTTGGAGGCAGAGTGTGTCTTAATTAACACCCCTCGTTTTTCCAGTTGTTCGATTATAGGCAAAATGCGGCGATGCGGCGGGCTTATAGGGTACTGTTTTGTAGAAGGTGGCGGCTTCCCTGTGAACGTTACGGGATCTATCCGTAGGGTTCCGCACTCATATTTATCTCGCGCCCAGATAGGATGGTCCTTCAGTCCCCACTCGTCCTTACTATTCTCTTTCACAGCTCTTATCCTGCGGGGGCCGTTTTGGACCGTCCAGCCTATGCCTCCATTCCCAGTGAAGTGTAGGCTAAAGTCTAGCTTTGTCAATATGTCCAAGCCTATGATGGGGGCAGTGACGGGTCCAATCCATATATGTTCCCTTGTTTCATGGGGGCCGAAACACAAGGTCATTTTGTGAGTTCTATGGAAGATGATGTCTTCTCCACTGGCCCCTAAGGCTTTCTCAGTTTTCCCATCTAGCGGGCATTCTTGGGCATATTGTGTGGGGAAGACCGTCAATTCTGCTCCTGTGTCCAATAGGCAGTCTACTTTCAGTGGGGGTGAATTATCTGTTTTTCCCACCAACAAAGTCATATAGAGGCCGTCCCTGGCTTGGGTGATTAATGCTCTCAATTGCCAAGGTACCTCTACCTTCGGGGGTTCGTTGGTGGGGTCTATTAGTTTTTTGCTTGCTGTCGGGCCATGCCATCAAAGGTTTCCCTTCCGGTGGAGTTTGAGATCCGGTACATTTCCACTATCGCCATTTTTCCAGGGCTAAGGGTCGGTGGGGAGGAGGTAATTGTCTGGGTGTCATAAAGGCCGGCGGCGCCCAGGGTCTGCCACGGGTTTGTACCGGGTTGATTATCTGGGACTGCCCGTCCTTGCCATTGCCCTCCCCCACCTCTTCCTCCGTCGTTGCTTCTTCCTCTACCCCTGTTACCCACTCGGCATGTTCTCGCCCAGTGTCCCTCTTTCCCACATTTGTAGCAAGTGCCTGGTTTCTTATCTGGGTTTCCCGAGGGGGGTGCAGAGCTTGCTCGCTCCGGGGGGTTTAGTTTCATGACCCGGAGATTGGCACAGTGTTCTCTATCCTGGGTTACGGCTTGTTGGGTCAAGTTCGCAAAAGAGACTGTGTTTGTTTTCCAGTCTGCCATTGTTAATTTTACCAATTTTGCCAGGTCAGGTCTCAAACCATTCATAAATGCATTTTTTAAAGGTTCATGGGTGCAGGCATCCACCTCTGCTTCGGTATTCTGTCCCATGCCAGAGTACTCTATCCACTGGTTAGCAAAATGAACGGCGAAGTCATTGGGGTCTTCTTTTTCTTTTTGGACACAGGAGGCTATTTTGGACCAGTCTGGATTGGTTGGGCCCCTTTCCTGTAGCCAATTTCTAATGTCCGTCCACCCTTCTGTCCTATCGGCTTCTGACTCTATCATAGCTAGGTCAGGGGGGACTATTAGGACTGGTGGAGCTGGAGGTGGTACGGCAGGGAGTACGGCTCCGGCAGCTGGAGGTGGGTGGGCTGCTTGATGCGCCGCTAATGCCACTTGGTGTGCTTGTCTGGCTGCGTTCAGTAGGGCGTTTGCTCGTCTGGTGACGGTCATATTTACTATTGCCGTCAGGACGGCCGACTCTCTTGCGCTAACTACTACTGCTATAACCTGGCATCCATCAAATGGGTGCAGGTTATAGATTGTTCTTTTTCGTTCCAAGAACTGCCAGGCTTTTACTCCGCTTTTCTTTGGGTGCGGCATATCAGTTGCCCATTGATCTATATCTTTTGGGTTGGCCGGGTAATAGGTATAAATTCGGAGATTTCGGCCGCCTACTTCATGTTTTTATAATCTGATGGGGGCAAGGCGTGGGCGTGGTTTCTCGGTTATATCTCCTTCGTCTGATGAGTCCGGAAGAGGAGTATTTATTTTAGCAATATGGGCTTCGTCTGATCGGGGTTGGGGCGTGGGCTGTTCATATGCCGGAGGGGCTGTAGGGGGGGCTGCAGGATAGGTAGGGTACAAGGGCGTCGGGGTAATCGTCACCACTTTTGGGCTTTCCCTATGTGCCTCCCTTTCCTTCTTGGTTTTTGCCTTCCACTTTTCTGCTCTTTCGTTTGCTTTTTCAAGGCATTTTTGGTGTTCCTCTAACTCGGTTTTATATTTTGTTGTTTGTTCATGGAGAGCTATTTTTTGTTCTCTTTCTTTGGCCTCTGCCGCTTTCCGGGTTATTTCTCCCCTCTGCCTACACTGTTTCAAGGCAGCCCGTTTTTCTTTTCCCTCTCATACGGGTGGTCTTGCCCCATGCTCTTTTTATATCATCAAGGGACCATTGTCCTTTTGAGGCACCAAATTTTTGTTCAATATTATATTCATGTTGTGGGACATCGAATGTACTTTCTATATACTGTTTAAGTTGGATTACTATTTCTTCTAACGTGGTTTCGGGAGGGGCTTTGCCTCCTTTTTCCGTCGTTGGTTTTTTACTTGGTTCCGTCATGTTGCCACAGGTCATAGACTTAACGAATAAGTTTATCAATAGCTCAGAGTCCCAGACTCCGTCGCGTGCTAGCAATGGGACACTGTGCTCCGTTAACCGCCAGCCAGAGGGTACGCTACCCGGTTGGTTCGTTCAATAAAGATCGCAGAGACAGGGTGCAAAAAGGGCACAATAAATTATAGCGCTTACCTTTTTCCCCTTTCTTGATGTCTGGCGATCCTGCCGACTACGCCAAGTTGTTAGAACCGGGTTTTCCTAGGTTCTCGTCTGGAGTTCCGCTGTACGAAGAGTAATTCAGGCTCGAGGGTTCGGAGAGTTAAAACAACACTTTATTACTTCCAACTGTTCGGCGATGGTTACACAGTACATTGAGGTTCTCTACCGTACATTCGTGTCCCGAGAGTCACACCGGGTTAGGCACGTGTTGCCAGCATTTACGTCCCCGGGAGGTGTCTGACCCTCTTGATGATCCACACGGCTTCTAGCCAAAAAGAGAGAGAGAGCGAGCGTACCGGCAGGGAAGCCCCTTTTATACAGTGAGGCATGGGTCATTACATCACTTCATTGGCAACAAGCGTTCTCCAATGGGGGTCCCTTTACCCCTTTCAGTTTGGCCATGACCTGGTCTTCAGTCTGGCGGGCAAGTCCTGACTTGTCTCACTGCTGCACCTGCCTCCCTAAAGTGCCGGATCGTGATTGGGCGCTGCACAATAGCTAGTCAATCATCTTGGCCCCAGGCTGGGGCAGGTCTCTCTCCTTTCTGCTAGCTTTGCACTCTTTAATCTAATCTAGACTTTCCTTGTGCGAAGCCATTCTTTGTAAGCCAATTCGTCGTCCATTTTATTCACGTTTCCACATGCCAAAGACCGTCACCTCGACATTCCACCTCAACACCCATCAAGCAAACCAAGCTTTGAAAGTCTCCTTTTGCAGCGCAGAGGTAAACCTTGCCAAAAACCCTCCTATTTAGGAGTCACGCTCGATCGCACCCCATCATATAGACAACATCTCCAGAACCTTGGGAAGAAACGAGAGAGTCGGGTCAACTTGATCCAGAAACTCGCCGGATCCACACGGGGAGCAGACGCTCAAACCCTCCGTACGTCAGCACTCGCCCTGGTGTACTCCACAGCGGAGCACTGCTCTCCGGCATGGCTGTCGAGTCCGCAGGTCAAATCCATTGATGTCCAGCTGAACCCTACTATGAGAATTATCACCGGTACGCTTTTATCGACACCAACACCTTGGCTGCCCGTGCTTGCAAACATCGCACCACCACACCTACACTGCGAATATGCAGTCTCCAGAGAATACAACCGCTACACCAGCAAAGACATGCCGATCCAGGCCGACTTGAACAACCTACCGCCAACCCGTCTCAAATCTAGAAGGCTGGTTTGGACCGTCGCCGAAGGCCGGTTTGGACCGTCGCCGAAGCCCTTCAGCGATCTCCCTCAGCCTCGATGACCGATGGCGAAATGCTTGGAAGACCTGTGACGTAAGGAATGGATTCCTTATAGAGGGCCCCACCGTACAACCTGAAGGATCAAACCTTCCTCGCAAACAGTGGACAACCATCAACCGCCTCAGAACTGGTCATGGTAGATGCTGCCACCTTCTCCATAGATGGAAGATTAAAGCATCCCCATCATGCGATGGTGGAGCTCCTAATCAGACCCTGGAGCACATCATTGAGCACTGCCCTCAGAGGAAATTCGCAGGCAGCCTACAAGATATCCACAGCTGTTACACCAGAAGCTTTGGCCTGGATATCTGACTGGGATATTGATATTTGATTTGCTTTGCTACTACCATACGGAAGAAGAAGGAGAAAGAAGACCTTGTCCCGAACAGTAGAACCGGAGGACACGGCCTAAGCTTGAAGGGGGGTAAATTCAAAACTAATCTGTGGAAACAATATTTCAGTGAGCGAGTGGTCAATCTATGGAACAGGCTCCCGAGGGAGACGATGGAAGCAGTTAGTGTTGATTCATTCAAATGCAAATTAGCTAGATTGCTTGCAGAAAATAAAATTTTGGGATACAGTATGAGACGTGAGGTGTGGTGACTGTACCGAGCTCGGGAGGAACAGGTGAGTTTGTACCTCTGGTTCCCAAAGCTCTCCTCGACTCATGTCTGGGTCTGTTGTAGGCTCATTGATAGAGATTGATTGCTGTGATTAGTCAACAACCCCCATTATCGTTGCATCATCGACTACCAGGATGGTAGAAGGCGGACTCGATGGACCTGGGTCTTCGCTCATCACCAAGGCTTCTTCAGTAGCATCTCCCAAACCCGTGACCTTCTCCACCCCATAAGGACAAGGGCAGCAGGTGCATGGGAACACCACCACCTCCAAGTTCCCCTCCAGTCACACACGCGAGCCCAACTTGGAAGTATATCGGCCGTTCCTTCATCGTCGCTGGGTGAAAATCCTGGAACTCCCTCCCTAACAGCACTGTGGGAGCACCTTCACCACACGGACTGCAGAGATTCAAGAAGGCGGCTCACCACCACCTTCTCAAGGGGCAACTGGGAATGGGCAATAAAGGCTGGCCTTGCCAGCGATGCCCACATCCCGAGAATGAATTTTTAAAAGATTGTTCCTGGCTTGCCACCGATGACACACTAGAAAGAAGTGACTTTGTTCCATAGCGCGTGTATAATAAACAATCTGGAATCTACAGCTGGAGACATGTGCTGGTGCTTTGTTGAGGCAGCTCTGTGTGAACTGAGTCAATAGTGGCCTCCTGTTTAGGAGCCTGCCAGTTCTAACACATTTTATTTTTCATTTGCTTCCCTCGCTTGAGGCTTGAAGAAGAATTTCTGCGACTGATTGATTTCTGTGCACCTTCAAACACTACGGCGCAGTAACTCTTAAAGAAAAGAAAGACTTGCATTTCTATAGCGCCTTTCACCACCTCAGGACATCCCAAAGCGCTTTACAGTCAATGAAGTACTTTTTGAAGTGTCGTCACTATTGTAATGTAGGAAACGCGGTAGCCAATTTGTGCACAGCAAGCTCCCTCAAACAGCAATGTGAAAATGACCAGATCATCTGACTTAGTGATGGTGATTGAGGGATAAATATTGGCCCCAGGACACCGGGGAGAACTCCCCTGCTCTTCTTCAAAATAGTGCTATGGGATCTTTTACATCCACCTGAGAGAGCAGACGGGGCCTCGGTTTAACGTCTCATCCGAAAGACGGCACCTCCGACAGTGCGGCGCTCCCTCAGCATTGCCCCTCCGACAGTGCGGCGCTCCCTCAGCACTGCCCCTCCGACAGTGCGGCCCTCCCTCAGCACTGCCCCTCCGACAGTGCGGCCCTCCCTCAGTACTGCCCCTCCGACAGTGCGGCCCTCCCTCAGCACTGCACTGGGAGCGTCAGCCTAGATTTTGTGCTCAAGTCTCTGGAATGGGTCTTGAACCCACAACCTCCTGATTCAGAGGTGGGAGTGCTGCCCACTGAGCCACTGGCTGACATACATTTTTGAGCTGGACTGCGTGACCCGAGACAGCCAATCTCTCTCCGTAGCACTGCGAGCCAGGCCTTTGTTTATTCCACGTCAGTTACCGCCAGCCTCAAATGAATGAGAAAGCAGTTGTTTGTGCCAAAGAATTCAAGAGCAGGAACCCAGCCAGCAAGTCCCCAGGCAGTGTTCCTGCTGACGCCATCTCAGGAGTTTCTGAGTGGGGGGAGCCTTTCAAAATACATTCAACTGTTCACAAGGATGGTGCTAGACTGCGCGAGGATGCACTGTTTTGATTCTACAAATGCTATCGGCAAGCTCCAAAATAATTACAATAGCAAAATACAGGAAACTCTCGTTTAAACGGCACCTAAATATCCGGAATTCTCTAATAACCGGCAGAATTCATACTCTGAAAACTACAGTATACAGTCGTTTATAAGTTTTGTTTTACTGTTAAGTAATTAAAGAGTTATGGATTACCCTCAACTGGCGTTACTGTATTTAATCAAGCATCTTTCACCATCCATTTAACACAACATTCTGTAGGGGAGTACCAAATTATACTGCACAATTCTTGATTTTTTTATTTTTGTTTGTTACAAATAGCCTCGGTAGATATAGCTCTCCGTTATCCGGAATTTTTAATCAACCGGCACCATCCCGGTCCTGTCGGTGCCGGATACCAAAGAGTTTCCTGTACTGTGGATGCTGGAAATCTGAAATAACCACAGAAAATGCTGGAGACACTCAACAGGTCAGGCAGCGTCTATGGAGAGAGAAACAGAGTTAACCTTTCAGGTCGATGCCGGTTCCATCAGTTCTGACGAAGGGCCGTCGACCTGAAACGTTAACTCTGTTTCTCTCTCCACAGACGCTGCCTGACCTGAGTGTCTCCAAAATAATTACATAGGAGCAGGAGTCGGCCACTAACCCATTGGAACCTGTTCCGCCAGTTAATTCGATCTGTACCTCCACTTCATTTTACCCGCCTTTGATCCATATCCCTCGATGCCCCGACCTAATGAAAAGAGTCGCGCTCTCTGTTCTGAAAGTAAAGATAATGGCCTGGAATCTGCGGTGGGTAATAACGGTGAACGAGCAGAGTGCGCCCTTTGAAACCAACCGCAACTTCAGGATGTAGCGCACGCGCATCTAGAAGCATAGAAGCTAGGAGCAGGAGTAGGCCATTCGGCCCCTCGAGCCTGCTCCGCTATTTAATGAGATCATGGCTGATCATCCAAATTCAGTACCCTGTCCCTGCTTTCTCCCCATATCCCTTGATCCCTTTTAGCCTTAAGAAATATATCTATCTCCTTCTTGAATATATTTAATGAATTGGCCTCAACTGCCTTGTGTGGTAGAGAATTCCACAGGTTCACCACTCTCTGGGTGAAGAAATTCCTCCTCATCTCAGTCCTAAATGGCTTACCCCTTATCCTTAGATTGTGACCTCTGGTTCTGGACTCCCCCGCCATCGGGAACATCCTTCCTGCATCTAGTCTGTCTAGTCCTGTTAGAATTTTATAAGTTTCAATGAGTTTAAAGGCGGAAATCCTGAAGGTGCGGTCAGTCATTCACTGCTCCGACACAGGCTGTGCTGTGGCACCCCACCCCCAACCCCCAACCTTCAACTCCTGCCCATCGCCTGTAATCAGTGAAACTGACGAAAACTTGGGCTCTTCCGCGGTAATACCGCTGTTAAACACCCCATTAAATGTTACACCCTTTTGGATTAGGTGTAACTGGGGTTCTGACAGCGTATTGACTGCTAAACAAAGGTTATGGCCCCTGAAAAACGAATTGTAATGTTCTGAAGTGTCAAATTTATCCATTTTAATAAAAATTTAAATTTTTAAGAAACTTAAATGTTAATTTAAGTTTGTTCATCTTTATTTCAGGTTTGCCTTTTCCCCGTGTGAGAGCCCCAATCTTTATTTTGCTCTCTCTCTTAACATTTTTAAAAAGTTAGAATCAAAGGAGCTCACCCACTTCCTGGTTTGCTGTCTGTGAGAATTCTGCATTTTGATTGGCTGCTTAGACAGCTTGTTGACGTCACAGCAGCTCGCGCTATGGGATTCCCACTATACTACGTTGATTTCAATTGCATGTCGGAAAAGCTGTTTTTACTGGGAATCCCCAGGAGTGTGTCAGTTTTTACTGAGGGTCTCCAGGATGTGTCAGTTTTTACTGGGAATCCTCAGGAGTGTGTCAGTTTTTACTGAGGGTCCCCAGGAGTGTGTCAGTTTTTACTGGGAGTCCCCAGGAGTGTGACTGTAGATTGTGTCTGCCTAGATTGTGTGCTCAAGTTTTTGACCCTGAATTTTGTGACCCCGGAAGTGAGAGAGCTACCAAATGAGGGTACCAACCAGCTCTACCGTATCCAGCTGTTTCACAACTGAGTCCAATATCCTGACCTCACCCACCCCTCCTGACCGCTGTCCAGATGTTGATTCACCCCCACCGCCCCATCTGAGTGTATTCAAGGCTGAGATCGATAGATTTTTGAACTCTAGGGGAATCATGGGATATGGAGATCGGGCGGGAAAGTGGAGTTGAGGTCGAAGATCAGCCACGATCTTACTGAATGGCGGAGCAGGCTCGAGGGGCCGAATGGCCCACTCCTGCTCCTAATTCTTATGTTCTAACCTCCTTGTACAGCTGTTGCACTAGTCCTCAAAGCAAGTTAAAATTCTAAAAAAAAGAATGTTTGCGGGTGGATTCCGCGCCGCTGCGGTTGAAGGAACGTGATTTTGCATAGAATTTACAGCACAGAAAGAGGCCATTCGGCCCAACTGGTCTGTACCAGTTTTTATGCTTCACATGAGCCTCCTCCTACCCATCTTCCTCGCATCCTGTCATACACTTTAATACACATTTTCCAATGCTTGCAGCCTGTGGCTTTGCTTTTTAAATCTACCTGAATTCAATGTTTTAAAACTTAAACAAAATTCAATCTGAAAATCATAGAATTATAGAAATTTACGGCACAGAAGGAGGCCATTCGGCCCATCGTGTCTGTGCCGGCCCAACAAGAGCTATCCAGCCTAATCCCACTTTCCAGCTCTTGGTCCGTAGCCCTGTCGGTTACGGCACTTCAAGTGCATATGCAAGTACTTTTGAAATGTGATGAGGGTTTCTGCCTCTACCACCCTTTCAGGCAGTGAGTTCCAGACCCCCACCACCTTCTGGGTGAAGAAAGTTCTCAACTCCCCTCTAATCCTCCGACCAATTACTTTCAATCCTTACATGATCAAAAATTCTGAAACGTGACAGCAAGTTTAGAATTAATGCAGGAACACACTAATACTGTGCAGAAATTCTTTCAGTTATAAGCTTGATTGGCACCCCATCCACCACCTTAAACATTCACTCCCTCCACCACCGGCGCACCGTGGCTGCAGTGTGTACCATCTACAAGATGCACCGCAGCAACTCGCCAAGGCTTCTTCGGCAGCACCTCCCAAACCCGCGACCTCTTCCACCTAGAAGGACAAGGGCAGCAGGCGCATGGGAACACCACCACCTCCAAGTTCCCCTCCAAGTCACACACCACCCTGACTTAGAAATATATCGGCCGATCCTTCATCGTCGCTGGGTCAAAATCCTGGAACTCCCTGCCTAACAGCACTGTGGGAGTACCTTCACCACACGGACTGCAGCGGTTCAAGAAGGCGGCTCACCACCACCTTCTCAAGGGGCGATTAGGGATGGGCAATAAATGCTGGCTTTGCCAGCGACGCCCACATTCCATGAATTAATTTTTTAAAAAGCTAAAGACACATGAGTATCTCGACCGACAGTTTGTGTTGTGGTTTGTAAGACTCTGCTTTGTGTTTCTTCCCACAGGTTACATGTGCACATGTTGAACGGACCCCTTCTGGCTCTGCTCTTCCCTGTAGTCAACACCAGACTGGTGAGTGTTTGGATTTGTGTCCTCCTATCTGGCTTTAACCGCGTCTCTCCTGGGTTTGCCAGGGTCGAGGTTATCAGGGGCCGGCTCCGTGTGCTGGGTGTGCGGCCCGAGCCCCAGAACAGAGAGGCCCCGAGACCGTCCTGAAATTGGTCCTCGTCTACGGGGCGAGTGTTGCCGGCGCCGGTTGCACCTCCGCAGGCAGCTCATCCCACCGGAGAAAGGAATGTCTCCGACACGGCTGAGTTCAGCTAAGCTCCGGGAGGGATGTTGGAGCGAGCAACACGGCGAGGGAGGGGGGGGGGATCGGCAGGACGGGGGAGTCGGGGAAGGGGAGAGGGTGGGGTGGGGTGCTGGTGCTCCTGCTCCTCCTGACTCCACAAAAAGGTGTTTTTAAAAAAAAAAGTTTCGGAAATATCTGAAGAATCCCGGGTGGGTGGGGGGGGGGCAGGCGTAATTTTCATATCCTCTATTAAATCTCCCCTTAACCTTCTCTGCTCTAAGGAGAACAATCCCAGCTTCTCTAGTCCATGCACGTAACTGAAGACCCTCATCCCTGGAATCATTCTGGTCAATCTCCTCCGCACCCTCTTCAAGGCTTTGACGTGTTAAGATGCTTCCTTTCCATGTTGTGACGTTTCTCTATCTTGTGTTGTTCTTGCTTGCAGCTTCCATTTGAAACTGAGGTGTATTACATTCAGCACATCCTAATGTACATCGTTCCCCTCTACTTGCTCAACAGAGGTGGTAAGTGTAACAGGCCAGTTGCTGCATGTACTCTACTGATGCATTTAAGGATGAAAGAAAGACTTGCATTTCTATAGCGCCTTTCACGACCTCAGGACGTCCCAAAGCGCTTTACAGCCAATTAAGCACATTTTTGCAGTGTAGTCAGTGTTGTAATGTGGGAAACGCAGCAATCAATTTGTGCACAGCAAGCTCCCACAAACAGCAATGTGATAATGACCAGATCATCTGTTTTTAGTGATGTTGATTGAGGGATAAATATTGGCCCCAGGACACCTGCTCCTCTTCGAAATAGCGGCCGTGGGATTTTTTACGTCCACCTGAGAGGGCAGACGGGGGCCTCGGTTTAACAGCTCATCCGAAAGACACTGCACTGGGAGTGTCAGCCTGGATTGTGAGGCTCGAGACTCTGGAGGGGGGGACTCGAACCCACCATTTCTGACTCCGAGGCGAGAGTGTTGGCACTGAGCCACGGCAGGCGAGCAGCCTGTCTGCCGTCTACGCTGGGGCTACTACATGCGGGTGCACGTCTCCGCTGTCTGACTTTAACCCGCCCGCCCTGATACCGGACACACACGGCAGGCCAGCTTCCAACTCAATACCAGCTGAACAATCAGATCTGGAGAAAACATCCCTTGTGCTCCAAGTGTGGACTAAATTCCAGTACGTTGCACGTTGGGATTTTGTGTCTAAAGGAAGAGAACATTAAAAAAGATCCACTTGCATTTATACAGCACCTTTAACGTCGTCAAGTGTCCCAAGGTGCTTAAGAGGGAGACCAAAATTTGACACCGAGCCACATGAGATATTAGGAAAGGCAACCCAAGAGCTTGGCCAAAGAGGTCGGTTTTAAGAAGCGTCTTAAAGGAGGAGAGAGAGGCGGAGAGGTTTAGGGAGGGAATTCCAGAGCTTAGGGCCCCGGCAGCTGAAGGCACGGCTGCCAATGGTGGAGCGATTAAAATCGAGGGAATGTACAAGAGGCCAGAATTGGAGGAGCGCAGAGATCTCGGAGGGTTGTGGGGGCTGGAGGAGGTTACAGAGATAGGGACGGGGGGGGCGAGGCCATGGAGGGATTCGAACACGAGGATGAGAATAAACCATTAACTTCCTCTCCATTTTCCAGGTATCTACAGACCGGAGCCTTTGGGAGACTTCTGGTGGGCGGTGCTGGCGACAGGTGTGCTATTTCTCTATCACTACACCGTCCTTCAGGCCCTCGGACTAGTGAGTATGCACTTTCATTTGGGACGAGATATTTTCTTTGAGAAAGATGTACGGAAACATTGGCCGAGATATGGGTTTGCGCCGGTAGTGGCCCTTGGGTAGGTCTTGGGAAGAGGGGGAGCGACCGGGAAGGGGAGGTGAGGGGGGTGGGGGTGGGGGGAGGGTAATGATTGAGAGTGTGGGACCGGGAGAGGAAGCGAGGGAAGGGGAGCGACTGGGAGAAGGGGAATCGTGTGCGATTACGAGCTGGGGAGGGGGGGGGAGGTAATCAAGCGATGGCTGCCCGTGGTTTTAATGTGGAGCCGGGAGGAACACTCCTACGCCTCCCGCCTACACATTCAGGTAAGTATTTTTTTTTTGAAGACGTACCTCTTTCGGTGGCGGTCCCTTTAAGGACAGCCGGTTAGGCTGCGTGTCCAGCTGGTTTTCCTGAATTTAGCCTTCACGGTGCCGGCTGTGTTCAGGACAAACCAATTTGGGGCCTTTATTTGCTTATGGCCCGAGTTGCCTCATTTTGACGGCCAGTCCAATCCGGCGGGCAGTCCATTTCCCACTCGGAATGGGCACGGGCATTCCGCCCGTCAGATTTGGGATGCTTTGGTACCCGTTTGACGCCTGCCAAAACAGGCACAGCGCCATGGAATTTCGAGGGCCATTGTGCGTTGGCTTGGCTCAAATTGGTTGCACTCTGGGTCAGAAAGTTGTGGGTTTAAGACCCGGGCGTTTGAAACCTTTCTCAGCTGACACTCCAGCGCAGCACTGAGGGAGAAAATTGAAAACAAAAAAGGTGGATCCACTTCTCTTCAACAACTTGTATTTATACAGCGCCTTAAAGTAGTAAAACGTCCCAAGGCGCTTCACAGGAGTATTTTAAGACAAAAAATTTGACACCTGATCCACATAAGGATAAATTAAGGCAGGCGACCAAAATCTTGGTCAAAGAGGTAGGTTTTAAGGAGCGTCTTAAAGGAGGAGAGAGAGGCGGAGAGGTTTAGGGTGGGAATTCCAGAGCTTAGGGTCCAGGCAGCTGAAGGCACAGCCGCCAATGGTGGAGCGATTATAATCAGGGATGCTCAAGAGGGCAGAATTAGAGGAGCGCAGATATCTCGGGGGGTTGTGGGGCTGGAGGAGATTACAGAGATAGGGAGGGGGCGAGGCCGTGGAGGGATTTGAAAACAAGGATGAGAATTTTGAAATCGAGGTGCTGCTTATCCGGGAGCCAATGTAGGTCAGCGAGCACAGGGGTGATGGGTGAACAGGACTTGGTGCGAGTCAGGACACGGGCAGCAGAGTTTTGGATGACCTCTAGTTTACATAGGGTAGAATGTGGGAGGCCGGCCAGGAGTGCGTTGGAATAGTCAAGTCTGGAGGTAACAAAGGCATGGATGAGGGTTTCAGCAGCGGATGAGCTGAGGCAGGGGCGGAGACGGGCGATGTTACGGAGGTGGAAGTAGGCGGTCTTAGTTATGCTGCGGATATGTGGTCGGAAGCTCATTTCAGGGTCAAATATGACACCAAGGTTGCGAGCAGTGTGGTTCAGCCTCAGACAGGTGTTGGGGACATCTGTTTGAGGCTGAACATTGGAGGACCAGTAATTGGTCTGTGCCTCAACAGTGGGAGGTTTGCTAATTGCTAGGCTTAAAAATATCACTCTTGTGCTCGACAGAATAGAATTCGGCGCAGGTTTCTTAAAATAGAAGATTAATTACAGGAGAAATTGTGACACGAGCCCCTGGGGAACCAGAAGAGACCGGTTCCAACAGGGATCACAATCCGGAATGGATAGAGAAAGTGCCGGAAAAGCACCAGGCGTCGTCATCATTCAGGAAAGAAAAGGTTAACGGGTCAGGCTTCATCCATCAGGACTCTAATTCCCCCCCCTCCCCCCCCCCCACCCCCTCCCGGCCCAATCCTAGACTGGAAACATTAAACCTAAATCCACCTCAGGAAGGATATATTGGCCTCTGAGGGGGAGCAGCGCAGATTCACCAGAATGATTCCGGGGCTAAAGGGGTTAAATTACGAGGACAGGTTGCACAGACTGGGCTTGTATTCCCTCGAGTTTAGAAGATTAAGGGGTGATCTAATTGAAGTGTTTAAGATGATTAAAAAGATTCGATAGTGTAGATAGAGAGAAACTATTTCCTCTGGTGGGGGGAGTCCAGAACAAGGGGGCAGAACCTTAAAATTAGAGCCAGGCCGTTCAGGGGTGATGTCAGGAAGCACTTCTTCACACAAAGGATAGTGGAAATCTGGAACTCTCTCCCCCAAAAAGCTGTTTGAGGCTGGGAGGGTCAATTAAAAGTTTCAAAACTGAGATGGATAGATTTTTGTTAGTCGAGGGTATTAAGGGTTACGGAACCAAGGCGGGTAGATAGAGTTAAGATACAGATCAGCCATGTTCTAATTGAATGGCGGAAAAGGCTCGAGGGGCTGAATGGCCTTCTCCTCGTCTAGCTATCTAATTGTAACACCCCTCCTGCAGCCCTGAGGTTGACTATTAACTGGAGTTAGGGGCAGCATGAACCCAGTTAACAGTCTCCACTCTAAGTCCAAAGGTCATGGGTTCAAGCCCCACGCCAGAGACGTAAGAACATAATCCAGGCTGACACTCCAGGGAGCGCCGCAGTGTCGGAGGGGCAGTACTGAGGGAGTGCTGCACTGTCGGAGGAGCAGTACTGAGGGAGCGACGCACTGTCGGAGGGGCAGTACTGAGGGAGCGCCGCACTGTCGGGGGGCAGTACTGAGGGAGCGCCGCACTGTCGGAGGGGCAGTACTGAGGGAGCGCCGCACTATCGGAGGGGCAGTACTGAGGGAGAGCTGCACTGTCGGAGGGGCAGTACTGAGGGAGTGCTGCACTGTCGGAGGGGCAGTACTGAGGGAGCGCTGCACTGTCGGAGGGGCAGTACTGAGGGAGGGCTGCACTGTCGGAGGGGCAGTACTGAGGGAGTGCTGCACTGTCGGAGGGGCAGTACTGAGGGAGCACCGCACTGTCGGAGGGGCAGTACTGAGGGAGCACCGCACTGTCGGAGGGGCAGTACTGAGGGAGCGCCGCACTGTCGGAGGGGCAGTACTGAGGGAGCGCTGCACTGTCGGAGGGGCAGTACTGAGGGAGCGCTGCACTGTCGGAGGGGCAGTACTGAGGGAGCGCTGCACTGTCGGAGGGGCAGTACTGAGGGAGGGCCGCACTGTCGGAGGGGTAGTACTGAGGGAGCGCCGCACTGTCGGAGGGGCAGTACTGAGACGATACAAATATAGGTGGGAAAGTAAGTTGTGAGGAGGACATCGCAAAGGGATATAGATAGGTTAAGTGAGTGAGCAAGAATTTGGCAGATGGAGTATAACGAGGGAAAATGTAAAGTTATCCACTTTGGTAGGAAGAATAGAAAAGAAAAATATTATTTAAATGGAGAAAGACTACATAATGCAGAGGGATCTGGGTGTCCTCGTACAAGAAACAAAAGATGTTAGCATGCAGGTACAGCAAGTAATTAGGAAGGCAAATGGAATGTTGGCCTTTATTGCAAGGGGGTTGGAGTATAAAAGTAGGGAAGTCTTACTACAACTGTACAGGGTGTTGGTGAGACCACACCTGGAGTACTGCATACAGTTTTGGGCTCCTTATTTAGGAGGGATATACTTGCATTGGAGGCAGTTCAGAGAAGGTTCACTGGGTTGATTCCTGAGATGAAGGGGTTGACGTATGAAGAAAGGTTGAGCAGGTTGGGCCTATACTCATTGGAGTTTAGAAGAATGAGAAGTGATCTTATTGAAACATGTAAGATTCTGAGGGAGATTGACAGGGTAGATGCTGAGAGGATAGAAACATAGAAACATACATAGAAAATAGGTACAGGAGTAGACTATTCGGTCCTTCGAGCCTGCACCGCCATTCAATGCGTTCATGGCTGAACATGCTACCTCAGTACCCCATTCCTGCTTTCTCGCCATACCCCTTGATCCCCCTAGTTGTGAGTGTTATATCTAACTCCCTTTTGAATATATTTAGCGAACTGGCCTCAACAACCTTCTGTGGAAGAGAATTCCATAGATTCACCACTCTCTGGGTGAAGAAGTTCCTCCTCAGCTCAGTCTTAAATGGCTTCCCCTTAATCCTTAGACTGTGACCCCTGGTTCTAGTTTTCCCTAACATTGGGAACATTCTGCCCGCATCTAATTTGTCTAAACCAGTCAGGATTTTAAATGTCTCTATAAGATCCCCCCTCATTCTTCTGAACTCCAGAGGATACAAGTTCAGTTGACCCAATCTTTCTTGATATGTCAGTCCGGCCATCCCAGGAATCAATCTAGTGAACCTTCGCTGCACTCCCTCAATAGCAAGAATGTCCTTCCTTAAGTTAGGAGACCAAAACTGCGCACAATACTCCAGGTGTGGCCTCACCAAGGCCCTGTACAACTGCAGCATCACCTCCCTACTCCTGTACTCAAATCCCCTTACTATGAAGGCCATCATTCCGTTTGCTTTCTTGACTGCCTGCTGCACTTGCATTCCTACCTTCAGTGACTGATGTACCATGACGCCCAGGTCTCGTTGCACCTCCCCTTTCCCTAATCTGCCACCATTCAGGTAATAGTCCGCCTCTCTATTTTTACCACCAAAGTGGATAACCTCACATTTATCCACATTGTACTTCATCTGCCATACATTTGCCCATTCACCCAACCTGTCCAAGTCACTCTGTAGCCTCCTAGCATCCTCCTCATTGTTCACACTGCCTCCCAATTTAGTGTCATCCGCAAATTTGGAGATATTACATTTAATCCCTTCGTCCAAATCATTAATATATAATGTAAACAGCTGGGGTCCCAGCACCGAACCCTGCGGTACCCCGCTGGTCACTGCCTGCCATTCTGAAAAGTACCCATTTACTCCTACTCTTTGTTTCCTGTGTGCCAACCAGTTCTCAATCCACGTCAACACATTACCCCCAATCCCATGTGCTTTAACTTTGCTCACCAATCTCTTGTGTGGGACCTTGTCGAAGGCCTTCTGAAAGTCCAAATACACCACATCTACTGGTTCCCCCCTGTCCACCCTATTGGAAACATCCTCAAAAAATTCCAGAAGATTTGTCAAGCATGATTTCCCTTTCACAAATCCATGCTGACTTGGACCTATCATGTCGCCACTTTCCAAATGGTCTGTTATGACATCTTTAATAATTGCTTCCATCATTTTACCCACGACCGATGTCAGGCTGACCGGTCTATAATTCCCTGCTTTCTCCCTCCCTCCTTTTTTAAAAAGAGGGGTTACATTGGCCACCCTCCACTCCATCGGAACTGATGCAGAGTCTAAGGAATGTTGGAAAATGATCGTCAATGCATCCACTATTTCCAAGGCCACCTCCTTAAGTACTCTGGGATGCAGACCATCAGGCCCCAGGGATTTTTCAGCCTTCAGTCCTATCAATTTCCCCAATACCTTTTCCCGACTAATAAGGATTTCCCTCAGCTCCTCCCTCTTACCAGATCCTCTGACCCCTTTTATTTCCGGCAGGTTGTGTGTGTCCTCCACAGTAAACACCGAACCAAAGTACTTGTTCAATTGATCAGCCATTTCCTTGTTCCCCATTATGACTTCCCCTGTTTCCGACTGCAGGGGACCTACGTTTGTTTTTACTAACCTCTTTCTTTTTACATATTTATAGAAGCTTTTGCAGTCCATTTTAATGTTCTCTGCAAGCTTCCTTTCATATTTTATTTTCCCTGCCCTAATCAAACCCTTCGTCCTCCTCTGCTGAGTTTTGAAGTTCTCCCAGTCCCCGGGTTTGCTGCTACTTCTGGCCAATTTGTATGCCACTTCCTTGGTTTTAACACTATCCCTGATTTCCTTTGTTAGCCATGGTTGAGCCACCTTCCCTTTTTTATTTTTACGCCAGACCAGGATGTACAATTGTTGTAGTTCATCCATGCGATCTCTAAATGTCTGCCATTGCCCTTCCACTGATAGCCCCTTAAATATCGCTTGCCAATTTAACCTCGCCAATTCACGCCTCATACCCTCAAAGTTGCCCTTATTTAAGTTCTGGACCATGGTCTCTGACTTAACTGTTTCCTTCTCCATCCTAATGTAGAACTCCACCATACTATGGTCACTCTTCCCCAGGGGGCCTCGTACCACAAGATTGCTGATTAGTCCTTCCTCATTACACAACACCCAGTCCAGGATGGCCTCCCCTCGAGTTGGTTCCTCAACATATTGGTTTAGGAAACCATCCCTTAAACAGTCCAGGAAATCCTCCTCCACCGTATTGCTTCCAGTTTGAGTAGCCCAATCTATATGCATATTAAAGTCACCCATGATAACTGCCGTGCCTTTTTTGCACGCACCGCTGATTTCCTGTTTCATACCCTCCCCCACCTCACTACTGCTGTTTGGAGGTCTGTACACAACTCCCACTAACGTTTTCTGCCCTTTGGTGTTCTGCAGCTCAAGCCATATTGATTCCACATCCTCCAAGCTGATGTCCTTCCTAGCTATTGCATTAATCTCCTCTTTAACCAGCAATGCTACCCCACCCCCTTTTCCTTTTATTCTATCCTTTCTGAATGTTGAATACCCCTGGATGTTCAGTTCCCAGCCTTGATTGTTCTGGAGCCACGTCTCTGTAATCCCAATCACATCGTATCCGTTAACATCTATTTGCACAGTCAATTCATCCACCTTATTACGGATACTCTTTGCATTAAGACACAGAGCCTTTAGGCTTGTTTTATTAACATCCTTTGTCCTTTTAGACTTATGATTTAGTATGGCCCTTTGTGTTTCTTGCCTTTGTTTACTCGGCCTTCCCCTATTGTTTCTCACCCTTCTAACATTTGTTTCTGACTGTATATTACTTCCCCCTGTTTCGCTACATAGGTTCCCATTCCCCTGCCATATTAGTTTAAATCCTCCCGAACTGCTTTAGCAAATATTACCCCGAGGACATCGGTTCCAGTCCTGCCCAAGTGCAGACCGTCCCTTTTGTACAGGTCCCACTTCCCCCAGAACTGGTTCCAATGCCTCAGGAATTTGAATCCCTCCCTCCTGCACCACTGCTCAAGCCACGTATTCAATCTCACTATCCTGTTCTCTCTATTCTGATTAGCACGTGGCCCTGGTAGCAATCCAGAGATTACTACCTTAGAGGTCCTACTTTTTAATTTAGCTCCTAGCTCCCTAAATTCTGCTTGTAGGACCTCTTCCCGCTTTTTACCTATATCGTTGGTACCTACATGCACCACGACAGCTGGCTGTTCACCCTCCCTCTTCAGAATGTTCTGCAGCCGCTCCGAGACATCCTTGACCCTTGCACCAGGGAGGCAACATACCATCCTGGAATCTCGGTTGCGGCCACAGAAACTCCTATCTATTCCCCTTACAATTGAGTCCCCTATCACTATAGCCCTACCACTCTTTTTCCTGCCCTGCTGTGCAGCAGAGCCAGCCATGGTGCCATGAACCTGGCTGCTGGTGCCTTCCCCTAGTAGGCCATCTCCCCCAACAGTATCCAAAGCGGCATACCTGTTTTGGAGGGAGATGACCACAGGGGACTCCTGCACTACCTTCCTGATATTGCCCTGCTTCTTGGTCACCCATTCACTGTCTGTCCTAGCCTTTACCTGCGGTGTGGACAACTCACTAAATGAGCGATTCACCGAGTTCTCGGCATCGTGCATGCTCCAGAGTGAGTCCACCCGCAGCTCCAGCACCGCCATGCGGGCTGTCAGGAGCTGCAGCTGGACACACTTCCCGCACACGTAGTTGTCAGGGACACTGGAAGTGTCCCTGGTTTCCCACATGGCACAGGAGGAGCATGAAACGGGTCCGAGACTTCCTGTCATGACTTAACCCTTATGTTACTTTATTACTAAAATTTAAACTTATTTATCTTAGGTCCAGGAGTTAAGTCCCTGAAAACAAAATATAAAATCGAACCTACCTTTTAAATTCCCTCTACCCCTAAAGGTTAGAGGAGGTGGGAGGGTGGGAGTCACTACTAGTGTAGTGTCTCGGGTTTAGCAACCGCTCCACCTATATATGGGTATCAATGAATTGGCCCCGCCCCCTGCCTTTGAAAAGCTCGCGAAGCTCTTTCCCCGCTGGGGAAAAAGGCCACGTAGGTGAGTTTAATGACTCACCTCAGGCCTCCGCTGCTCCAACCAGGTCCGCTCATCCTTCCCCGCTGCCGACCGCTCTGTGGGAGAGAGAAAGAAAGGCTCCTCCTCCCCCGCTGTCGACGCTGGTCTGAGGCCTACCTGAGCCTCGGGCCTCCCTTTATTGACTCGCCGCCGCTCCAACCAGGTCCGCTCCTCCTTCCCCGCTGCCGACCGCTCTGTGGGAGAGAGAAAGTTTCTATGTTTCTATTAGTACTGCCCCTCCGACAGTGCGGCGCTCCCTCAGTACTGCCCCTCCGACAGTGCGGCACTCCCTCAGTACTGCCCCTCCGACAGTACGGCTCTCCCTCAGTACTGCCCCTCCGACAGTGCGGCGCTCCCTCAGTACTGCCCCTCCGACAGTGCGGCGCTCCCTCAGTACTGCACTGGGAGCGTCAGCCTGGATTTTGTGCTCCAGTCTCTGGAGTGGGACTTCAACCCGCAACCTTCTGACTCCGAGGCCACGGCTGACTCCTTTATAGGCTAAAGATTAACCCGGGATCCTGCTGGCCTTCATGGCTCAGTAAAAAGGGAAGTCGGATAGAACCATTCTAGCCAAAGGGTAAAGGAGTTACGGAATAAGCTCTCGGGGAAAGGTCACTGAAGCAGGCAGTATAAATGGTGTTTCTGCGGCCGTAGACGTGACTCCAGGATGGTTTGTTGCCTCCCTGGTTCCAGGGTCAAGGATGTCACTGAACGGCTGCAGGGCATTCTGAGGGGGGATGGTTAACAGCCAGAGGTCGTGGTCCATATCGGCATCAACGACATAGGTAGGAAGAGGGATGAGGTCCTGCAGGCAGAATATAGGGAGCTAGGGAAGAGGTTAAAAAGCAGGACCTCAAAGGTAGTAATCTCCGGATTACTACCAGTGCCACGTGCTAGTGAGTCCAGAAATAGGAAGATAGAGCAGATGAATGGGTGGCTGGAGAGATGGTGTAGGAGGGAGGGCTTTAGATTCCTGAGGAATTGGAACCGTTTCTGGGGGAGGTGGGACCTCTACAAGCCAGATGGGCTGCACCTCAATGGGAACGGGACCAATATCCTCGTGGGAGGGTTTGCTAGTGGTGTTGGGGAGGGTTTAAACTAGCTTGGCAGGGGGATGGGAAACTAAGTATAGAGTCAATAGGGAGGGAAGAAAAACTGGAAAACAAAAACGCAGAAAGTAAATTGGAAGGACAGAGGAATCAAGGGCTAGATAGTAGTCAACAAGGAGGTTTGCCTGTACTAAATGGTATATACTTCAATGCAAGGAGTATAGCGAACAAGGCAGATGAGCTAAGGGCACAGGTAGATACTTGGGACTATGATATTATAGCTATTACAGAGACGTGGCTGAAAGAGGGGCAGGTATTCAGCTCAACATTCCTGGCTACAGGATTTTCAGACGGGATAGAGTGGGAGGTAAAAAGGGTGGGGGGGTCGCGGTATTGATTAAAGAAACTATTACAGCTGTGAGGAGGGATGATATGTTGGAGGGATCATCAAACGAGGCCATATGGGTCGAATTGAAAAACAAAAAAGGGGCGATCACACTGCTGGGAGTGTACTACAGACCCCCAAACAGTGAGAGGGAGATAGAAGAACAAATATGCAGACAAATTTCTGAGAAGTGCAAAAACTATAGGGCAGTAATAGTAAGGGATTTCAACTACCCCAATATTAACTGGGATAAAATTAGTGTGAAGGGTATAGAGGGTGCGGAATTCCTAAAATGCATCCAGGAGAACTTTTTTAGCCAGTATGTAGGAAGCCCAACAAGGGAGGGGGCGGTTCTGGACTTAGTTTTAGGGAATGAAGCTGGGCAGATAGAAGGCGTATCAGTGGGGGAGCATTTTGGTGCTAGTGACTATAATTCTGTTAGATTTAAGGTAGTTATGGAAAAGGACAAGGATAGACCAGGAATAAAAATTCTAAATTGGGGAAAAGCAAATTTTGCTAAGCTCAGAGGGGATTTAGCCATAGTGGACTGGAAACAGCTACTTGAAGGTAAATCAGTGTCAGAGCAGTGGGAGGCATTCAAGGAGGAGATCCGGAGGGTTCAGACCAAATATGTGCCCTTAAAGAAAAAAAGGTGGGACTAACAAATCTAGAGCCCCCTGGATGTCTAGGGACATACAGGGTAGGATAAAGAAAAAAAGGGAGGCGTATGACAGATACCGAGGGCTAAATACTCCAGAATCTTTAGAGGAGTACAGAGAGTGCAGGGGTGCAATTAAAAAGGATATTAGGAAAGCAAAGAGAGAGCATGAAAAATTCTTGGCAAATAAAATCAAGGATAACACAAAGATGTTATAAAAATATATTAAGAATAAGAGGATAACTAAAGAAAGGGTAGGGCCTATTCGAGATCATGAGGGTAATCTGTGTGGGGAGGTGTCGGTAGGGTTCTTAATGAATACTTTGCGTCTGTTTTCACAAAGGAGAGGGGCGAAGCAGACATTGCTATCGGGGGGAGGAGTGTGAAATATTAGATGAAATAAACATAGTGAGAGAGGAAGTATTAAGGGGTTTAGCAGCTTTAAAAGTGGCTAAATCCCCAGGCCCGGATGAAATGTATCCCAGGCTGTTAAGCGAAGCAAAAGAGGAAATAGCAGAGGCCCTGACCATCAGTTTTCAATCCTCTCTGGCTTCAGGTGTGGTGCTGGAGGACTGCTAATGCCTTGTTTAAAAAGGGAGAAAATGATAGACCGATTAATTACAGGCCAGTCAGCCTAACCTCGGTGGTGGGAAAATTATTGGAAAGAATTCTGAAGGACAGGATAAATCTTCATTTAGAAAGACATGGATTAATCAAGGATAGTCAGCACGGATTTGTTAAGGGAAGGTCGTGTCTGACAAACTTGATTGAATTTTTTGAGGAGCTAACAAGGAGGGTAGATGAGGGTAGTGCATTTGATGTAGTGTATATGGACTTTAGCAAGGCTTTTGATAAGGTTCCACATGGCAGACTGGTCATGAAGTTAAAAGCCCATGGGATCCAGGGCAAAGTGTCAAGTTGGATTCAAAACTGGCTCGGAGACAGGAAGCAGAGGGTAATGGTTGATGGGTGTTTTTGTGACTAGAAGGCTGTTTCCAGCGGGGTTCCGCAGGGCTCAGTACTAGGTCCCTTGCTTTTTGTGGTATATATCAATGTTCTAGACTTGAATATAGGGGTATGATTAAGAAGTTTGCAGATGATACTAAAATCGGCTGTGTGGTTGATATTGAAGAAGGAAACTGTAGACTGCAGGAAGATATCAATAAGTTGGTCAGGTGGGCAGAACAGTGGCAAATGGAATTCAATCCGGAGAAGTGTGAGGTAATGCATTTGGGGAGGGCTAACAAGGAAAGGGAATACACATTAAATGATAGGACACTGAGTAGTGTAGAGGAACAAAGGGACCTTGGAGTGCATGTCCACAGATCCCTGAAGGTAGCAGGCCAGGTAGATAAGGTGGTTAAGAAGGCATACGGAATGCTTGCCTTTATTAGCCGTGGCATAGAATACAAGAGCAGGGGGTTTATGCTTCAACTGTATAAAACACTAGTTAGGCCTCAGCTAGAGTACTGCGTGCAGTTCTGGTCACCACATTACAGGAAAGATGTGATTGCACTAGAGAGGGTACAGAGGAGATTTACAAGGATGTTGCCGGGAGTAGAGAATCTTAGCTATGAGGAAAGACTGGATAGGCTGGGTCTGTTTTCCTTGGAACAGAGGAGGCTGAGGGGAGACCTTATTGAGGTGTATAAAATTATGAGGGGCCTAGATAAAGTGGATAGAAAGGACCTATTTCCCTTAGCAGAGGGGTCAAAAACCAGGGGGCACAGATTTAAAGTAATTGGTGGAAGATTTAGAGGGGATTTGAGGGAAAATTTCTTCACCCAGAGGGTGGTGGGGGTCTGGAACTCACTGCCTGAAAGGGTGGTAGAGGCAGGAACCCTCATCACATTTAAAAAGTACTTGAATGTGCACTTGGGATGCTGTAACCTGCAGGGCTACGGACCAAGAGCTGGGAAGTGGGATTAGGCTGGATAGCTCTTTGTTGGCCGGCGTGGACACAATGGGCCGAAATGGCCTCCTTCCGAGCTGTAACTTTCTATGATTCTATGAAATGGGTTCAACAGACAGTTAGATTTGTTTCTGGGGAGAGTGAGAGGATCGAATGAGTCGGCGGGTTTTTAGAATATAAAGGGAAGGACTTTGCCGAGTGACCTTTTCCTCTTTCTAAGACTTCATGGGGTAAAAATTGAGTCGCGCCCCGTTTATGGCGCTAACCTCGCCGGGGCGCGACTTTTAGCGCCCCGAAAAAATTAGCGGCCCCGCGCCGGAACTTCAGTGGTTGCGCCCCAAGAGGGAAGCGGGGCGCAACTGGAAGCACCCCGCATCCCTCTTGGGGCGCTGCGAGTGAATATCCTGGCGCTACGTGCCGCAGCGCCACGCGCTGCGGCACGTCGCGCCGCGGTATTGCAGGCCTTCCTCCCCTTCTTAAAGGGGAGGGGCCTTGCGCAGCGCGAACCGGGGCCCAGCTGGGCTCCCAGGGATCGGGAGTGCCGGCAAAAGAGCCCGGCACTCAAGAGAAGTGCCGGGCTCTTGGAGCGCAGCCGGCACTTCACGCTGGGGGGGCTTCACGGGGGCCGGGGACAGCAACGGGGGCAGGTGCTGGCAGGCGGCCAGCAACAAAAATGGCCGCCTGCCACCTCCCCTTTAAATATCGCCGCCCCGGCCGCACGTACGCCCCCCTGAACCCGTCGGACATAGCGTCTGGCGGTAAATCAGGGGGCGCGACTGAAGATCACGGCCGGGGCGCGAGCGGGGCGCTGCGCACGGCGATGACGTCATCGCCGGCGGCGCAGCGCCACAGGGCGCTACCGGCTGCCGCCGCCGCTAACCTCCCACTAAATTTTTCGGGAGGCGTGGGCGGCGCTGCGCCCGGGCGTTAGCTGCTTTACGCCCCATTAGCGCCCATTTAAGGCGCTAACGGGAGGCGCAAGCAGCTGAATTTTTCCCCCCATATGTTCTAAAAAAAAAAAGTACCCCCCATTTAAAAATTATAATCACACAGCACAGAAGGAAGCCATTCGGCCCATCGTGCCTGTGCCGGCTCTTTGAAAGAGCTCTCCAATTAGTCCCACTCCCCCCTGCTCTTTCCCCATAGCCCTGCAAATGTTTCCTTTTCAAGTATTTATCCAATTCCCTTTTGAAAGTTACTATTGAATCTGCTTCCACCGCCCTTTCAGGCAGCGCGTTCCAGATCACAACAACTCGCTGCATAAAAAGAATCTCTTCATCTCACCTCTGGTTCTTTTGCCAATTATCTTCAATCTGTGTCCTCTGGTTACCGACCCTCCTGCCACTGGAAACAGTGTCTCCTTATTTACTCTCTCAAAACCCTTCATCATTTTGAACACCTCTATTAAATCTCCCCTTAACCTTCGCTGCTCTCAGGAGAACAATCCCAGCTTCTCCAGTCTCTCCACATCACTGAAGTCCCTCATCCCTGGAACCATTCTGGTAAATCTCCTCCGCACCCTCTCCAAGGCCTTGACATCCTTCCTAAACTGTGGTGCCCAGAATCATGCTTGACTAATCTACTGGAATTTTTTGAGGATGTAACTGGTAGAATAGATAAGGGAGAATCAGTGGATGTGGTGTATTTGGACTTTCAGAAGGCTTTCGATAAGGTCCCGCATAAGAGATTAGCATGCAAAGTTAAAGCACATGGGATTGGGGGTAAGGTACTGACTTGGATAGTGAACTGGTTGGCAGACAGGAAGCAAAGAGTTGGAATAAATGGGTCTTTTTCCGAGTGGCAGGCAGTGACTAGTGGGGTACCGCAGGGATTGGTGCTAGGACCCCAGCTATTCACAATATATATTAATGATCTAGACGAGGGAACTAGATGTAATATCTCCAAGTTTGCAGATGACACAAAGCTGGGTGGGCGGGTGTGCTGTGAGGAGGATGCAGAGAAACTCCAGTATGATTTGGACAGGTTGGGTGATTGGGCAGATGCATGGCAGATGCAGTATAATGTGGATAAATGCGAGGTTATCCACTTTGGTGGCAAAAACAGGAAGGCAGATTATTATCTGAACGGCAATAGATTGGGAAAAGGGGAAGTGCAACGAGACCTGGGTGTCCTTGTGCACCAGTCGCTGAAGGTAAGAATGCAGGTGCAGCAGGTGGTTAAGAAGGCAAATGGTATGTTGGCCTTCATAGCGAGAGGATTCGAGTACAGGAGCAAGGATGTCTTGCTGCAGTTGTACAAGGCCTTGGTGAGACCACACCTTGAGTATTGTGTGCAGTTTTGGTCACCTTATCTGAGGAAGGATGTTCTTGCCATGGAGGGAGTGCAGCGAAGATTCACCAGACTGATACCTGGGATGGCAGGAATGACATATGAAGAGAGATTGGGTCGATTGGGCTTGTATTCGCTAGAGTTTCGAAGAATGAGAGGGGATCTCATTGAAACTTATAAAATTCTAACAGGACTAGACAGACTAGATGCAGGAAGGATGTTCCCGATGGCGGGGGAGTCCAGAACCAGAGGTCACAGTCTAAGGATAAGGGGTAAGCCATTTAGGACTGAGATGAGGAGGAATTTCTTCACCCAGAGAGTGGTGAACCTGTGGAATTCTCTACCACAGAAGGCAGTTGAGGCCAATTCATTAAATATATTCAAGAAGGAGTTAGATATATTTCTTAAGGCTAAAGGGATCAAGGGATATGGGGAGAAAGCAGGGACAGGGTACTGAATTTGGATGATCAGCCATGATCTCATTAAATGGCCGAATGGCCTACTCCTGCTCCTATCTTCTATGTTTCTATACTCCAGCTGAGGCCTAACCAGTGAGGTATAAAGATTTAGCATAACTTCCTTGCTTTTTGTAATCTTTGCTTCTATTTATAAAGCCAAGGATCCCATTTGCTTTTTTTAACATTCTTCTCAACTTGTCCTGCCACCTTCAAAGACTTGTGTACGCACACCCCCAGGTCTCTTTGTTCCTGAAGCAAAATACTGCGGGGGCTGGAAATCTGAAATAAAAAGAGAAAATGCTGGGAATACTCAGCAGGTCAGGTCAGCATCTGTGGAGAGAGAAACAGTGTTAACGTTTCAGGTTGATGACCTGTTCTGACGAAGGGTCATCAACCTGAACCGTTAACTCTGTTTCTCTCTCCACAGATGCTGACCTGCTGAGTATTTCCAGCATTTTCTCTTTTTAGTTCTCTCTGTTCCTGCCCTGCACCCCCTTTAAAATTGTGCCGTTAATTTATGTTGCTTCTCCGCGTTCTTCCTTCCAAAATGCGTTATTCACACTGATCGAGGAGTCTTATTTTTAAATGCCGTCTCTCTAGATGACCACCGTGAATTTGAACAACATGCTCTGCCCGGCCGTCTCCGACCCCTTCCACGGACCCTTCTACCGGATGTGGGCGTCCGTTCACCAAACCGCGCTGCTGCTGGTGCACGGGAAGCTGATCATTCTCCTCTCCTACACCCTGCCTCTGCTGGCTCATTGCCTCCCCAAGGGTACACAGCAACGTTTACAGAAGCTGGACTGAGTGGCACGCCACGGGAAGAGCTAGTTCGCTGGTGCAGGTCACGTGTGTTGGAGATTAAAGGAAGGATTGCCGAGTGCCGTGGGACAACAAATAAAAAGAAGGAAAAGGCTTCCTGCAGGGAAGAGGGAAGAGAATTCAGTGCCGTCAACCAGGACTTTGGTAGAACACGTGTTGGGTGTCTGAAGATTCCATGGCAGGTCCTCCAACTGTGGGAAGAAAAAAGCCACCCAACACACACGATTGGATTGTAGATTCTGCCCCTTCCGGTGTCCGCGGTATTTGAGAGCAGCATCTTGAGCCACGGGGACACAAGGGTGAAGTACGAGTGCGGATCGTGGCGAATCAAAAGCTTCAGGCAGAAAGAAAAACCGACCTTGACAACATGAAAGTCTCTCAGTCTAAAGTGAAAAAGAAAGACAGACTTGCATTTCTCCAGCGCCTTTCACGACCTCTGGACGGCCCAAAACGCTTTATAGCCAATGAAGTACTTTTTGAAGTGTAGTCACTGTTGTCATGTAAGAAACGCGGCAGCCAATTTGTGCACAGCAAGCTCCCACAAACAGCAATGTGATGATGACCAGATAACCTGTTTTAGTGATGTTGGTTGAGGGATAAATATTGGCCCCAGGACACCGGGGATAACTCCCCTGCTCTTCTTCCAAATAGTGGCCGTGGGATCTTTTACGTCCACCTGAGAGAGCAGACGGGGCCTCGGTTTAACGTCTCATCCGAAAGACGGCACCTCCGACAGTGCAGCACTCCCTCAGTTCTGCCCCTCCGACAGTGCGGCGCTCCCTCAGTACTGCCCCTCCGACAGTGCAGCGCTCCCTCAGTACTGCCCCTCCGACAGTGCGGCGCTCCCTCAGTACTGCCCCTCCGACAGTGCAGCGCTCCCTCAGTACTGCCCCTCCGACAGTGCGGCGCTCCCTCAGTACTGCCCCTCCGACAGTGCAGCGCTCCCTCAGTACTGCCCCTCCGACAGTGCGGCGCTCCCTCAGTACTGACCCTCCGACAGTGCAGCATTCCCTCAGTACTGCCCCTCCGACAGTGCAGCGCTCCCTCAGTACTGCCCCTCCGACAGTGCAGCGCTCCCTCAGTACTGCCCCTCCGACAGTGCGGCATTCCCTCAGTACTGACCCTCCGACAGTGCGGCACTTCCTCAGTACTGCCCCTCAGACGGCGCTCAATACTGCACTGGGAGTGTCAGCCTAGATTTTTGTGCTCAAGCCTCTGGAGTGGGGACTTGAACCCACAATCTCCTGACTCAGTGTATTGTGTGGAATTGAAATGGCTTCGTGGCAACACTGCCACTGGTTTTTTTATTGGCCCGCTTGTCTACAGAAGGACGGCTGACATTTTCGAGCAAGTGTCCGGTTGTTCGCAGTCTGCGAAGGATGAGTTCGTACAGAGCTTGAAGGGGTAGCCAGGCCAAGAATATGTTTCTCTTTCCTAAAAATGGGTTGAAGGATATCTTTCACCTCATTTTTTTGGCTAATAGTTTCTCCCGGGATTGGTTTTGTTTATGCAGTGAGTTGAGAAGATGATATCCCGGGAAGCGATTTAGGGAATTACTGAATCAGACAGTCACAATCTGAGTTGATTTATGATTGCAAGCCCACAATCTAGATCAGACTGACGGGACTTCCATGGAATGGGTTTGGTCACGATAAGTCCGAGATCCCTGTGGGCATTAGTCCCTAACTGGACATTAATTTTGAAATCCCGCAGAATGGCTGGTGTGCGAAACACAAAGACTCCTGTTTATGTAGCAGGGGCTGTTCTTCTGGGATTAGGATCTGAAGACGGACCAGGGAGAGCTTTAATAAAGACAGAAAGCGCTGGAAACGCTCAGCCGGTCAGGCAGCATCTGTGGAGAGAGAAACTGAGTCAACGTTTCAGGTCGACGAGCTGTCGTCTGAAGGTTCGAGATGTAACAGGTTTTAAGCAAGTGCAGAGGTGGGAAAGGGGGGGAGGCAATTAGGGATGGGCAATAAATGCTGGCCTTGTCAGCAACGCCCACATCCCGTGAATGAATAAAACAAAAGGTCTATAAATTCGTCCAGAACAAGGGGGCGTAACCTTAAAATTAGAGCCAGGCCGTTCAGGGGTGACGTCAGGAAGCACTTCTTCACACAAAGGGTGGTGGAAATCTGCAACTCTCTCCCCCCCACCCCCCCCACCCCAAAAAAGCTGTTGTGGCTGAGGGTCAATTGAAAATTTCAAAACTGAGATTGATAGATTTTTGTTGGGTAAGGGTATTGAGGGTTACGGAACCAAGGCGGTAGATGGAGTTAAGATACAGATCAGCCGCGATCGAATTGAATGGCGGGACAGGCTCGAGGGGCTGAATGGCCTCCTGCTGTGCCTCTGAGAAGGGAATCGAGGGTTATGCTGATAGGGTGAGATGAGAAAAGACGGGAGGAGGCTCGAGTGGAGCATAAACGCCGGCATGGACTGGTTGGGCCGAATGGCCTGCTTCTGTGCCGTATACCCTGTGTGATCCTATGTAACCACTCCTTGTGGTACTGCCATTGTGTTTGCTGCTAAGTGACCAAGATTTCACTTTCGTAATGTTTGCTTTGGAAGGGAAATTCTTGGATAATTCAGGCGCTGAGTTGCTGTGTTGGTGGTGGGGGGGCAGGGCAGTGGGGGGTGGTTGCTGTGGCATCTTCTGTTTGTTTGTTTATTTAAATATAGGAATGAGAAAAACCTGGAGTCACAGGGAGCCTGGTGACTCACAACTTATAAAGGTCTCGCTGTCAGAAAGGGAAACTCAGCTTATCCACCATTCCTATTTCTTTTGCACCCCAGCAGTGTTGTTACTGGTATTTCACGGGAGTGTAATGGTGTGGCGAGAAGCACCCAACAACAACAACTTGTATTTATACAGCGTCTTTAATGTAGTAAAACGTCCCAAGGTGCTTCACAGGCGCGATTATCAAACAAAATTTGACTCCGAGCCACATAAGGAGATATTAGGACAGGCGACCGAAAGCTCGGTCAAAGAGGTCGGTTTTAAAGGAGCGTCTTAAAGGAGGAGAGAGAGGTGGTGAGGTATAGGGAGGGAATTCCAGAGCTTAGGGCCCCGGCAGCTGAAGGCACGGCCGCCAATGGTGGAGCGATTAAAATCAGGGATGCTCAAGAGGCCAGAATTGGAGGAGCGCAGAGATCGCGGAGGGTTGTGGGGCTGGAGGAGGTTACAGAGATCGGGAGGGTCGAGGAGGCCATGGAGGGATTTGAAAACAAGGATGAGAATTTTAAAATCGAGGCGTTGCTGGATGGGGAGCCAATGTAGGTCATGTAGGAGCTAATAATTCCACAGCAGAGTGGAGAGCAGCCTTGGGGGACGGGTTCACTCTTAATGAGGATGGGAAACGTTGGAGCTGAAATTACACTAGGGTACGAGCACGCAACGGGCTCCTGTTTAATTCCTCGCTCAGCTATCCTAAGAGGCGTTAACCCCATTTATTTTAAATGGGTTATCACATCAGAGTTTGTACGCGAGTATTTCAGGGGCATTATCGAAAGGTGTTGAGGATGGCAATGCCGATTTATTTGTGAAATTGTTAGTGCCGACTATTCTGGTTTTTTTGTAATGATTTATATCTTAATGACAATGTACAGATGCAATAAAATAAAATCATTCTACACAAAGCATTCATGGAAAATTTGATTTTCTTTTTCAAACCTGATTTTCCCCAGTTGCTGCCAAACACACACACACGGGGGGTGATCTTCTGACCTTCCAGTGCTGCCTTGCCCATCAGCGGCGTAGAGCGGAATCCTGGGCACAATGGCCAGGCTGCAAATCACCAATAGTACGGTCACTGAGAGTCGTTCTGGAATTCTTCCTCTAATATTCCTAACTCTGCGATCACACAATAGAACAACCAGTGGCTCCATTCCTCGGAGCTCCCGGATGTTGTGACTACAGAATCCCATTTAATGTAGTTACTCACTCTTGGTTGACCGGTACAGAGATTGTGACGGTGAGACCGGTACAGAGACTGACGGTGAGAGCGGTACAGAGACCGTGACGGCGAGAGCGGTACGGAGACCGTGACGGCGAGAGCGGTACGGAGACCGTGACGGCGAGAGCGGTACGGAGACCGTGACGGCGAGAGCGGTACGGAGACCGTGACGGCGAGAGCGGTACGGAGGACTGTAAGGGGTGACCTGCGGCTCTGTGCTTAGCCTGGGTGCTAGTGCGGGGTTAGGCCTTGTTGCCTGTTCTGGTCTCCAGCCAGCCTGATAACACTAGACACCTGTGAGTGGTTCGACTCACTTGCCCTTACGGTTCTGACACTGGACTTAGGTGCGAGAGCAATAATGCAGAGAAAGACTCAGGTAGACCCGGTTGAATAGTGCGAAATGGAAAATCTTTATTGCATATTAATCAAGATTACGAGATACATGTCATAAGCACAGATTAACGACAGTACAATCTTACACACAGTTATGAAACTAATTTTAGGGAAACGAGGAGCGCATGACACATCGTAAAAGGGGACACACATTATAATTATCCTTAAAACTTAAACCCTCCCCTATCAATACCTGTCCTAATCTAGATTTGTAGGATCGAGACTCATGCTCACCACTCGTGATAACTCGGAGAATTCCGAAACTCTGCTCGGATGTTTTTACCGCAGCACCTGACTATCCACGTGTTGATCAGGGGTCTCTGTACCCTACTTGTTTACTCGTTTCTGCTCCGGCTAGCAGGCTGGACCGTCTGCTGTCATGAAGATCTGTGTTGCCCTCGGAGTTCGGACACCACTCGAAAAAGAGTCTTCCTGTGCCCTACACCAGTTGTCTGTAGAACTCAAAGAAGGGTCTTCCTAGGCCAGTTGTGGAGTAGCCGATAAAATTCAAAGAAGTGTTTATTCGACTTACAGGCGCGGTCGGGGCTTACTGACCGTGGCGATGCGTATTGTCGTCTTCTTCTCTTCTCATCTCCTCTCGGGCCTTCGGTTCCAACACCATTTACCGACTTCTCGGGATGGTGCGCCCGCTTCCAGGCCTCACAGCCCAGTTCTCCACAGATCTTCGCGGCAAGCCATGAGGTTGATCCTAGCGGATCAGAGTCCAGAGCCGTCAGGCAAGAGAATAAAAGTTCAGCAGCCTTCCAGCGAGTCAAAACAGCAAGAGCAGCAAGCCAAAGATGGACGGTTGTACCTTACAGTTATAGTGCTGTAATTCCTCTTTTCCCGCCCAATCTTAATGTCTATCTTTTGTCAGGTTTTTGGCGCTCAAACTTCTTGTATGGGGTGATCTCAGTCTTTAATGGGTTTCGGTGATACTTGTGACTGTCTGAGTACCCGTTAATATTTCTCCCATTGTGGAACCGGCTAGTAGTCTCCCTGGAGGGGTTTTGGGGCTTCCAAATGCTTGCTGTGAGTACCCGCGAACGGCTCTCTCATCGTAGAGTCGTGGGGATTTTGCATATTAATGTCTTTGGATGGGTCCTTGATCGCTCAGTACAATAGCCCTTATTTGCACCTGGGAGACCGATTCCAGTATTTATGTTTAAAATGCAAACCCATCATGTCTTGTCAATTATCTCAAATGTGCTGAGTCCTGTACGATCTTGCACAAATGTTTATTGGAACGCCATCTTGTCTGCCTACTGAAAGTCTAGAACTTTCTGCCACGAGGCGTGGCGGCCATTTTACAGGCTGTTTGTGTCCGTTTTGAAACCTGACAGCATTCTGCTGAAATAAAGCTGTTTATACGAAACTTTATGTCTCCTCCTTATTTTTATAAAATCGCGATAATTTTGCGAATTCTACAGGACTGACGGCGAGAGCAGTACGGAGACCGTGACGGCGAGAGCGGTACGGAGACTGACGGCGAGAGCGGTACGGAGACCGTGACGGCGAGAGCGGTACGGAGACTGACGGCGAGAGTGGTACGGAGACCGTGACGGTGAGAGCGGTACGGAGACCGTGAAAAGAAAGACTCGCATTTCTATAGCGCCTTTCACGACCACCGGACGTCCCAAAGTGCTTTACAGCCAATGAAGTACTTTTTGAAGTGGAGTCACTGTTGTAATGTAGGAAATGTGGCAGCCAATTTGTGCACAGCAAGCTCCCACACACAGCAATGTGATAATGACCAGATAATCTGTTTTTGTGAGGTTGATTGAGGGATAAATATTGGCCCCAGGACACCGGGGAGAACTCCCCTGCTCTTCTTCGAAATACGAGCCATGGGATCTTTTACTGAGAGGGCAGACGGGGCCTCGGTTTAACATCTCACTCCCTCAGCACTGCACTGGGAGTGTCAGCCTGGATTTTGTGCTCAAGTCCCTGGCGCGGGACTTTGAACCCACAACCTTCTGACTCAGAGGCGAGAGAGAGTGCTGCCCACTGAGCCACAGTTGACACTAAGACAGCGCGACCGGTACAGAGACTGTGACCGTGAGAGCTGCATATGGATGGGTGATAAATGCCGGCCTTGCCAGCATCGCCCACATGCTGCGAATGAATTAAAAAATCAGCTCCTTAAGACTTATGTCCCACTCCGTGAGCCATGATCTCACTGTATAGTGCAACAGGCTCGAGGGGCTAAATGGCCTCCTCCTGCTCCTATGACGTAGTCAGTGGATGTGATACGGTTAATATCCCCACGGTTTTATTTAACTGCATTAAATTCAGCTGTGCAGAAGCTTGAACACAAAACAACAACATACAAACAACACCGAGCCACATGATGAGATATTAGGACAGGTGACCAAAAGCTTGGTCAAAGAGGTAGGTTTTAAGGAGCGTCTTAAAGGAGGAGAGAGAGGCGGAGAGGTTTAGGGAGGGAATTCCAGAGCTTACGGCCTCGGCAGCTGAAGGCACGGCCGCCAATGGTGGAGCGATTAAAATCGGGGGATGCGCAAGAGGCCAGAATTGGAGGAGCGCAGAGATCTCGGAGGTTTGTAGGAGGTTTCAGAGATGGGGAGGGGGGGCGAGACCCTGGAGCTGAAGATTATTCACGTGCGATAGATCACGTCCTATTTTTGAAGTCCTTGAATTCAGCCACTGTCACAGCTCCCCCGAGAACTAACCAAACCGAGTTGAATGGTGAATCTGAAGAAGTCCCTGTTGTTGCCCTGTGAGATACGAATTAAGTTCTGCTCAGTGTCGAGTTGCTGCCAAATCCTTTTTATAGATTAAAAACTGGAAATGGAGGACCAGCCACAACATGTCAGGCACGCACACGAACAGCTATTGCAAAGCAGCTTGTGGAATAGTTAAATAATTAAAAAGGCTAATGGAATGTCGGCCTTTATCTCGAGGGGGCTGGAATACACAGAGGAGGAAGTGATGGGCAGCACGGTGGCATAGTGGTTAGCACTGGTGCCTCACAGCGCCAGGGACCCAGGTTTGAATCCGGCCTCGGGTGACTGTCTGTGTGGAGTTTACACATTCTCCCCGTGTCTGCGTGGGTTTCCTCCGGGTGCTCCGGTTTCCTCCCACAGTCCAAAGATGTGCGGGTTAGGTTGATTTGGCTATGATAAATTGACCCTTAGTGTTAGGGGGGGATTAAATACGTGGGGTTACGAGGATAGGGTGGGATATGTGTCGGTGCAGGCTCGATGGGCCGAAAATGGCCTCTATCTGCACTGTGGGGATTCTGTGATTCTGTGATTCTGTGATGCTTCAGTTGTACCGAGCTCTGGTCAGACCCCATCGGGAGTCACTGGGTTCAGTTCTGGGCCCCGCACCTCAGGAAGGATATATTGGCCTTGGAGGGGGAGCAGCGCAGATTCACCAGACTGATACCGGGGCTAAAAGGGTTAAATTACAAGGACAGGTTGCACAGACTGGGCTTGTATTCCCTCGAGTGCAGAAGATTAAGGGGTGATCTGATCGAGGTGTTTAAGATGATTAAAGGATTTGATAGGGTAGAGAGAGAGAAACTATTTCCTCTGGTGGGGGGAGTCCAGAACAAGGGGGCAGAACCTTAAAATGTTGATCCAACACCTGGCTCACTGCTGGGCAAGATACAAGAAGAGTCTTGTCATCTGCAGCAATGTTTCCTGCCAGAGGTGTGTTCCTGTGTGAGCGGACCATGCCTTCAGTTCATACAGGTTCAAAATCGTCTCAGGTGAACAGACTCAGGAGCCAGGTCCAACTGTGCACCTTCTCTGATTGGTTGGAAATTTGGGTCCCGTTACACCCCGGTTTACCGGCGTAAAATGTGTCCGATTAGGTCCAATATCTACCCCACTGAGGTCTCAATTGTTGCCCTGTCTGGGATTAGCCAACTCAACACAGAGCGGGAATCAAATCGGAGAATCATAGAATAGTACAGCACAGAAGGAGGTCATTCGGCCCATCGAGTCTGCGCCGGCTCTTTTGAAGAGCAATCCAGTTAGTCCCACTCCCCCGCTCTTTCCCCAGATCCCTGCAATCTTTTCTCCTTCCAGTATTTATCCAATTCCCTTTTGAAGGCTACTATTGAATCTGTATCCACCACCCTATCAGGCAGCGCATTCCAAATCCTAGCCACTCGTTGTGTAAAAAAGTTTTTCCTCTTGTCGCCTCTAGTTCTTTTGCCAAACACCTTAAATCTATGGCCTCTGGTTATCGACCCTTCAGCCATTGGAAACTGTTTCTCTTTATTTACTCTGTCTAAATCCATCATGATTTTAAACAACCTCTTATCAAATCTCCTCTTGGCCTTCTCTGCTCCAAGGAGAACAATCCCAGCTTCTCCAGTCTCTCCACGTAACTCTAATCCCTCATCCCTGGAACCATTCTAGTAAATCTCGTCCGCACCCTCTCCAAGGTCTTGACGTCCTTCCTACAGTGCGGTGCCCAGAATTGGACACAATACTCCAGCTGGGACTGAACCAGTGTTTTTTGAAGGTTTGGCACAACTTCCTGGCTTTTCTACTCTGTGCCTCTATGTATAAAGCCCAGGATCTAGGAACATCGGAACAGGAGGAGACCATTCAGCCCCTCGAGCCTGTTCCGCCATTCAATGAGATCATGGTTGATCTGCGACTTAACTCCATATTCCCGCCTTTGCCCCACATCCCTTAATACCTTCGGTTAACAAAAGGTTATCTATCTCCGATTTAAAATGAACAATTGATCTTGCATCAATTGCTGTTTACGGAAGAGAGTTCCAAACTTCCACCACCCTTTGTGTGTAGAAGTGTTTCCTAATTTCACTCCTGAAAGGTCTGGCTCTAATTTTTAGACTATGTCCCCTCGTCCGAGAATCCCCAACCAGCGGCTTTATTAACATATACTTTATTAAGTGCTTTGTTAACCTGTCCTGCCACCTTCAAAGATTTGTGCACAAACACCCCCAGGTCTCTCAGTTCTTGCACCCCCTTTAAAATTATACCATTCCTGGGGCTTCCTAGCCTTGAATGACATAGTGAGAGATAATTTACTTTATTTACCAGACCACTGGGCATTCCTCCACACTGCTTTAAGACAAGGGTTGCCTTCCTACAGTCAGTGATGGCCATAAACAGCACAAGCCTTGTGCAAACACAGGTGAAAGGGACTGATTAATGTGGGCAACCAAGGGCAATAAAACCGTTTTATTGCCCACCCAATCCCAGAGTCAGCGGTCGGATCCCGATAACCAGCCAGAAGAGTGAAGTTGTTTACCTTTCTCGTTTAATCAGCTCTATCCCAACCTCAGTCAACTGACCACAACTATCGGCAGGCAGCAATAAGGAGTGAAAATCCTGGCTGCTTTTCCGATGGCCCGAGGACTAATTATAACCCTCCTGCTGCCCCCTGTCCTAACTCGCACCCAGTCCCGTTCACCCATCACCCACTGTGCTCGCTGACCTACACTGGATCCCGGTTCACCAACACCTCGATTTTAAAATTCTCATCCTCATGTTCAAATCCCTCCATGGCCTCGGCCCTCCTCGTCTCTGTAACCTCCTCCAGCCCCACAACCCTCCGAGATCTCCGCTTCTCCAATTCTGGCCTCTTGAGCATCCCCGATTTTAATCGCTCCACCATTGGCGGCCGTGCCTTCAGCTGCCTGGGCCCTGAGCTCAGGAATTCCCTCCCTAAACCTCTCCGCCTCTCTACCTCTCTCTCCTCCTTTAGGATGCTCCTTAAAAACAACCTCTTTGACCAAGCTTTTGGAAACCTGCCCTAATGTTTCAGTCTTTAGCTCAGTGTCAAATTTTGTTTTATAATCGCTCCGGTGAAGCCGTGGGACATTTTACCACGTTAAAGGCGCTATATAAATACAAGTCGTTGTTCCTGCAATAGGTCAGATTAGCTTAATTGGCAGAGATTGGGAACTCAATACCTACAGGTCTATGTGGCTCACTACCATAATAGGCATTGGCTTTACCATAATGTTGTCATATTGCTTATAAAGCTCTGGTCAGACCCCATCGGGAGTCACTGTGTTCAGTTCAGGCCCCGCACCTCAGGAAGGATATATTGGCCTCGGAGGGGGAGCAGCGCAGATTCACCAGAATGATACCGGGGCTAAAAGGGTTAAATTATGAGGACAGGTTGCACAGACTGGGCTTGTATTCCCTCGAGTTTAGAAGATTAAGGGGTGATCTAATTGAAATGTTTAAGATGATTAAAGGATTCGATAGGGTAGATAGAGAGAAACTATTTCCTCTGGTGGGGGGAGTCCAGAACAAGGGGGCAGAACCTTAAAATTAGAGCCAGGCCGTTCAGGGGTGATGTCAGGAAGCACTTCTTCACACAAAGGGTGGTGGAAATCTGGAACTCTCCCCCCCAGAAAGCTGTTGAGGCTGGAGGGGTCAATTGGAAATTTCAAAACTGAGATGGATTTGTTAGGCAAGAGTATTGAGGTAGATGGAGTTAAGATACAGATCAGCCAGGATCTAATTGAATGCTGGAACAGGCTCGAGGGGCTGAATGGCCTCCTCCTGTTCCTAATGTTGACTCTGGGGACCGCCAGGAGTGGGGCCGTAGCAGAGTCAGAAGGCAGACAGTTTCATCTCTACCTCTGAGATGGTCCCAAAGATTCGGGGGTAACTTTAATTACGGGGGTTCTCCCCAATCGGCCGTCGTAACTTTGACAGAAGATCGACAACGTTATAGCAGGAGGAGCCCTGGAGAAATTCACCCCCCCCGCTTGATGATCTTGGTCTAGTCTGGAGCCGTTTTCGAAAAATATTCTGATGATTTAGAGGCGTGTCTTCCCCCTTCAACCGCACCGGCTCCTCCTCTTCATGATGCTGCACTGGGTGCCCCGCACTTCCCCAGCACGGGAAGCTCGCTGTGTGTAGCTGGGATCCCGGAGCCCACCTTGAACAATCAATGAGCCCCGACCCAGGAAAATGGGTCACGGTGGGGGTTGGGGAAACAGGTGAAGATCTCACCCCATCTCCCACCCCACCCCCTCTGCCAAAGAAACATAGAAACATAGAATCTAGGAGCAGGAGTAGGCCATTCGGCCCGTCGAGCCTGCTCCGCCATTCAATACGATCATGGCTGATCATCCAAATCCAGTACCCTGTCCCTGCTTTAATCCCCACAGTACACATATCCCACCCTACCCCCGTAAACCCACGTATTTAATTCCCCCTAACATATCCCATCCTATCCCCATAACCCCACATATTTAATCCCCCCTAACACTAAGGGTCAATTTATCATAGCCAAATCAACCTAACCCGCACATTTTTGGACTGTGGGAGGAAACCGGAGCACCCGGAGAAAACCCACGCAGAACCTGCCCTGGAGTGAAATTCAGCCCTTTATATCTTTACTTTTGTGATCTTCACCAAGATCCGGAATAGATAATCTCCTTTCTAATTAAACACGGCCTGAACTGGGTTTGCTGGGATCCCTTCTCAGTGTAGGGTTTTTGTTTCATCTCTTTAGGGTTAAGATAAACCAAGGCTTTAAACTTTTCTTACAATTGGTTTTATTAACATTAAAATACAAGAAGCTTTACAGATCGAGAGTTCTGCAACCTTAAGGTCAGCGATGCAACTCCAAACTCAGAATGGCCAATTCTTCTGCTTCGGGAGACTAAGGGGTTAATTCTCCATCGACATCCTGCGTGATGTTCGCCTGGTCTGTCTCCAAGATCTCATTTCATCTTCCACTTTAGAATGGGTGCTCTTATACCATTCTCAAAAACAACAACTTGTATTTATACAGCACCTTTAACGTAGTAAAACGTCCCAAGTCGCTTCACAGGAGCGATTATCAAACAAAATTTGACACTGAGCCACATAAGGAGATATTAGGACAGGCGACCAAAAGCTTGGTCAAAGAGGTAGGTTTTAAGGAGCGTCTTAAAGGAGGGAGAGAGGCGGAGAGGTTTAGGGAGGGAATTCCAGAGCTTAGGGCCCAGGCAGCTGAAGGCACGGCCGCCAATGGTGGAGCGATTAAAATCAGGGATGCTCAAGAGGCCAGAATTGGAGGAGCGCAGATCTGGGAGGGTTGTAGGGCTGGAGGAGGTTACAGAGATCGGGAGGGGGCGAGGCCATTGAGGGATTGGAACACAAGGAAATTAAAAAAAAATAATTCTCATGTAAAAACATGCTTTCCTCTGTCATTTTCCCATGGTTGCACAGACTGTCGATATGAAAACAGCACCTGGTGTTTATGGCGGTTTCCCAGTTACTCAAGGCCTCCTTATCCATAGCCTGTCCAGACAGTTTGAATAATACCTTTTGGCATTTGGCCAACCTTCCCAGCATGCCGCCATGAAGTGTCAGTTTAACAGAAACTTTTAACCAAACTCAGCTCCTTTAGCAGGGAATCGATCCAGATTTCCTACCAATCCTTCAGTTTCCTTAAAACTGGCATTGAAAACTCCAAAATCCTTCACCAGCAAGATCTGTATCTCAACTCCATCTCTCCGCCTTGGTTCCGTATCCCTTAATACCCTTGCCCAACAAAAATCTACCAATCACAGTAATGACATTTCCAATTGACCCCCAGCCTCAACAGCTCTTTGGGGGAGAGAGTTCCTGATTTCCACCACCCTTTGTGTGAAGAAGTGCTTCCTGACATCACCCCTGAACGGCCTGGCTCTAATTTTAAGGTTTTGCCCCCTTGTTCTGGACTCTTTCCCCCAACCCCCCACCAAAGGAAATACTTTCTCTCTATCTACCCCGTCAAATCCATTAATCAACTTAAACACCTCACAAAAAACAAAATACTGCGGATGCTGGAAATCTGAAATAGTAACAGAAAATGCTGGAAACACGCAGCAGGTCAGGCAGCATCTGTGAAGAGAGAAACAGAGTTAATGTTTCAGGTCGATAAGCTTTCGCCAGAATTCTGATGAAAGGTCCTTGACCTGAAACGTTAACTCTGTTTCTCCCTCCGCAGTTGCTGCCTGACCTGCTGTGTGTTTGCTGCATTTTCTGTTTTTATTTTATAACTTAAACACCTCAATTAGATCATCCTTAATCTTCTAAACTCAGAGAATACAAGCCCAGTCTATGTAACCTGTCCTCATAATTGAACCCTTTTAGCCCCGGTATCATTCTGGTGAATCTGCGCTGCTCCCCCTCCGAGGCCAATATCTCCTTCCTGAGGTGTGGGGGCCCAGAACTGAACGCAGTTACTCCAGCTGGGATTTAACCAGAGCTTTATATAACTTCCACCCCCCCCTGAGATAATAGCCAACATTCCATTAGCCTTTTTAATTATTTTTTGTCCCTGTCCACTAGCTTTTTAGTGATTTCTGTACTTGGACCCCCAAGTCTCTCTGCTCATCGACAGTTCCGAGCTTCTCACCATTTAGAGAATAATCTCGTCAATCTTTCTTAGGTCCAAAGTGGATGACCTCACACTTCCCCACGAGCGCTAACGAATCAGCAGCCCGTTGTACACCCAACTCGGTTTTCTTTTCCAATTGATCTTTGGACCTAAATAGAACAGGGTACTTTCTAAATGGTGAAAAGCTAGAAACAGTGGAGGTCCGAAGAGACTCGGGGGTCCGGGTACATAGATCATTAAAACATCATGAACAGGAACAGAAAATAATTAAAAAGGCTATTGGAATGCTGGCCTTTATATCTAGAGGACTAGAACACAAGGGGGTAGAAGTTATGCTGCAGCGACACAAAGCCCTGGTTAGACCACACCTGGAGCACTGTGAGCAGTTCTGGGCACCACACCTCAGGAAGGATATATTGGCCTTTGAGGGAGTGCAGCGTAGATTTACCAGAATGATACCCGGACTTCAAGGGTTAAATTACGAGGAGAGTTTACACAAACTCTGATTGTATTCCCTGGAATTTAGAAGAATAAGGGGTGATCTGATCGAAGTTTTCAGGATATTAAGGGGAACAGATAGGGTAGAGAGAGAGAAACTATTTCCACTGGTTAGGGATTCGAGGACTAGGGGACATAGTCTAAAAATTAGAGCCAGACCTTTCAGGAGTGAAATTAGGAAACACTTCTACACACAAAGGGTGGTAGAAGTTTGGAACTCTCTTCCGCAAACAGTAGTTGATGCTCGATCAATTGTTAATTTTAAATCTGAGATTGATAGATTTTTGTTAACCAAAGGTATTAAGGGATATGGAGCAAAGGCGGGAATATGGAGTTAGGTCACAGATCAGCCATGATCTCATTGAATGGCGGAACAGGCTCGAGGGGCTGAATGGCCTCCTCCTGTTCCTATGTATTCCTCCGATTAGCTATCGACCGTTTTCACCTACCGCCAAAGACTGATTTCACACCCATTGTTTCAGCAGAATACAGGGATCTTTACTCTGCAAGTGGCTCTGTTGACACTGGGTGCCTAACACCCACATTCCCGCCTCTGAGTCAGAAGGTCTTAAGTTCGAGTCCCCACTCCAGAGACCTGAGCACAAAAATCTAGGCTGACACTTCAGTGCAGTACTGAGGGAGCGCCGCACTGTCGGAGGGGCGGTACTGAGGGAGCGCCGCACTGTCGGAGGGGCGGTACTGAGGGAGCGCTACATTGTCGGAGGGGCAGTACTGAGGGAGCGCTGCACTGTCGGAGGGGCAGTACTGAGGGAGTGCTGCACTGTCGGAGGGGCAGTACTGAGGGAGCGCTGCACTGTCGGAGGGGCAGTACTGAGGGAGCGCCGCACTGTCGGAGGGGCAGTACTGAGGGAGCGCCGCACTGTCGGAGGGGCAGTACTGAGGGAGCACCGCACTGTCGGAGGGGCAGTACTGAGGGAGCGCCGCACTGTCGGAGGGGCAGTACTGAGGGAGCGCTGCACTGTCGGAGGGGCAGTACTGAGGGAGCGCTGCACTGTCGGAGGGGCAGTACTGAGGGAGTGCCGCACTGTCGGAGGGGCAGTACTGAGGGAGCGCCGCACTGTCGGAGGGGCAGTACTGAGGGAGCGCCGCACTGTCAGAGGGGCAGTACTGAGGGAGCGCCGCACTGTCGGAGGGGCAGTACTGAGGGAGCGCTGCACTGTCGGAGGGGCAGTACTGAGGGAGCGCTGCACTGTCGGAGGGGCAGTACTGAGGGAGTGCCGCACTGTCGGAGGGGCAGTACTGAGGGAGCGCCGCACTGTCGGAGGGGCAGTACTGAGAGAGCGCTGCACTGTCGGAGGGGCAGTACTGAGGGAGTGCCGCACTGTCGGAGGGGCAGTACTGAGGGAGCGTCGCACTGTCGGAGAGGCAGTACTGAGGGAGAGCCGCACTGTCGGAGGGGCAGTACTGAGGGAGCGCCGCACTGTCGGAGGGGCAGTACTGAGGGAGCGCCGCACTGTCGGAGGGGCAGTACTGAGGGAGCGGTGCACTGTCGGAGGGGCAGTACTGAGGGAGCGCCGCACTGTTGGAGGGGCAGTACTGAGGGAGCGCCGCACTGTCGGAGGGGCAGTACTGAGGGAGCGCCGCACTGTCGGAGATGCCGTCTTTCGGATGAGACGTTAAACCGAGGCCCCGTCTGCTCTCTCAGGTGGACGTAAAAGATCCTATGGCACTATTTCGAAGAAGAGCAGGGGAGATCTCCCCGGTGTCCTGGCCGTTCATAGTGCCCACCCCTCTGCTTCAGGCAGGATTTTGCGACATTAAAAAATGATTGGATATAGTGACTCCGCAAATCCTGGCAAGAATGTCATCGATTTGGAATAGTTATGGGAGAGGACGAGGTATGATCAAACCTTCAAAATACTTAACCGGTAGAGGGCTAACTTCAGTGAAATGGAAAGGGATCTGGCCAAGGTGGATTGGAATCAGAAATTGGTCGGCAAGACAGCAATTGAACAATTGGAGGCCTTCAAAGAGGAGATGGTTCGGGTCCAGAGTAGACACATTCCTATGGACGGGCTATGGGGAAAGAGCAGGGGAGTGGGATTAATTGGATAGCTCTACCAACGAGCTGGCACAGGCATGATGGGCCGAATGGCCTCGTTCTGTGCTGTATCATTCCATGATTTTATGAAGAGAGATGATTGGGTAATTCCCCCATCAATCCCGCCTGGAGCTCGCACTGCTGTCAGTGACTGGGATTGGTTTTACGCACATCATTTGCATTAAGTAACTATCCTCCACTCACTGCATGTTGCTGGGAAATCACCCTGCTTTTATCGGGAGGCTTTGCTGCAGTTTCGGTCACGAGTTCCGTTTGCTGGAGTTCGTAGAGAATCTGGGTAAATAGACTCTGTTTGCTGGAGAAATAAGCCTGCTGTTGTCGGGAGACTCTGCTGTAGTTTCGGTCGTGAGTTCGGAGACTCTGTTTGCTCCGCCCCGCCTCCAACTCATTGGCTGACAGAGCGGTGTCAATACTCACTCTGGAAAAAGGGGCGGAGACACAGCGGAACTTGGCCCCGCCCCAAATTAAGGGCCACCTGCCCTGTTTGTGCCGCCCTCGTGCCCGCCCACTCACCGCCCCAAGCTCTGAGGGTCTGTAAAAGCAAAGTTTCTCTTTCTGTGAAAACCTTTTCCGATTTATTTTGTTCAATGAGATGTAAAAGTGGCACCCAGCTACGCCGACGATTATTTAAACCTACTTCGAACCGCGTTCTGGCTCTGTCAAGGTGCCTCTCTCTGATCTGCCTGCTGGACTGCAACATGACTCAACGGTTTCATAACGCAATCCAGACCAGCATCTGAAGCTTTAAAACATAAGGTGCAGGCCCGCACTTCTATAATGGGTAATACACAGACTGGAGTGCGTTACCGGGCACTGATACAGTGAAGGAGCAAGACAAAGCCACTGGCAACAGTGGCTTCACAATACCACTGATTACAAATTACCCTCCCACTCTGCATTACTCAATATACAAGAGTGGAGCGCGCACAGGGCTGGCGCGGCAGGCAGTGGGTGTATTCGGCTCCCGTAATTAAAACTGAGCTGCAGCGACAGTAGAGGGTTCCTGCCCCCCTAATTCTGGACTCTATTTAAAGTTAAGGCACTGATTCACGCTGGGCTGTGATTCCACGAACGCTCGCAAGCCTCCTGATGCCTCATCCCGAGTGACCACTCTCACCAAGGCTATTCCAGGTGGGAGGTAAGACGGCCAAACTCAATCCTGTCCTCACGCCTGCAGTTTCTAGCAGGGTGTTGGGGGGGGGGGGGGCGGTCACCGGTTAGTGACCAGGAGCAGGAACACTGGCTCGATTTTCTTTCTCCCCCCCCCACCCCCACCACTTCCCTCCGTGGCCAAGGAGTTCTGGCGGCACTGTAGCACCCCAGCCCGCAAGCTGGCTGAGACCAGCTTATGCAGCAGCGACCTGTGACCTTCCTGGTCGGCTTCCCCAGAAACTAACCGGGGTCAGTCCCCAGCCTGCGGTTTTTCGACACGACGCATCAAAGCGGGGATCGTGGAGGCGTCACGGCTTTAGTGTGGGGTGCAGCGAGCTCGGAACCTCAAGCGCCATCGGGGTTTTAGCGACACAACTCTCAAATCACCTGAACATTTTCACAATCTCAAAACGTTTATATCAAACTTTCAATAAGAAAAAAGAGTCAACTGTTCCAAAAACACGGGTTTCCAAAAATCCACAGAGTTCCTCATTAACAGTCAGTGTCCGACCTTTACAAAACACAGCTCAGGATCTGGGACGGCGCGGAGCTTAAAAAAGATTTGAAATGCAGTACAAGAACTCTCCAGGGGGGGGCGTCTGTCGACATCGGTTGGTTTTGACGTTCCCGTTAACGGTCAGACGTTACGGACTTCTCGGGGTTCACGAGCGACGCCTGGGGTCGGTCTCGTGGTTTATAACCTCTGCACTCCCCAATGTTTTAGTTCAAAACGAGCCTTGAAGCTCCTGCTGCCAGCTGGATCATGTTCTGCGAACGTCTCTTATTTCAACCTCCTTCTCCAGCTCGGTTGAGTCCTTTTCTCTCCCCACCCCAGAACCGCTGGGCCCTCACCGCCGGGCTGGTTTGGGCATCAGGTAGACCTTGACCGGCTTGCTGAGGTTGATGGTGCCCTCGATGACATTATCTGTCTGCGGCAATCCATCCGTGCTATCGCCCCAGGCTGGTCTGGAGACCGCACACAAGCCGGACGTCCTGCTCCTACTGGAACTGTAGGCCAACAGCAACCGCACCTCCACCTGACAAGGTTCTGTGGGAGAGAGAGAGAGGGGAGGGAATAAAAATGATTGCCAAAACCTCTCCACCAATGTTCCTTCTAATTTTTTTTTGTACACGGTCCCTTTAACTGGCTGCGCCACCCCTTCAAAATTTTGCAGGCATGTGCGGTTTCTTCCAAGTAATAGCCAGTGAGTGGCCTGCGCAACACCTCCAGACCGTCGCTCTCTATCTCTCTCTCTCCTCCTTTAAGACGCTCCTTAAAACCTACCTCTTTGACCAAGTTTTCGGTCACCTGCCCTAATATCTCCTTATGTGGCTCGGTGTCAAATTTTGTCTGATAATCGCTCCCGTGAAGCGCCTTGGGACGTTTTACTACGTTAACGGCGCTGTATAAATGCAGGTTGCTGTTGTTATTGGCATTAAAATATACACGCGCCCCCACACACACACTACTGTGTCGGCCGTGGCTCAGTGGGTAGCTCTCTCGCCTCTGAGTCAGAGGTTGTGGGTTCAAAGTCCCACTCCAGAGACTTGAGCACCATAACCCAGGCGGTCTTCAGGGAGGTGCAGGGATAATTAGACCCGTTGGTTTGAGTTGTACCTCAACAGTGGGTGGAACCAAAGCTCAGCAAGGGTTTCAGCGCCTTCAGGAAAGATGGGGATAAAAATCAGCAAAAGAGAAGAAAGTGGAGTTCTAAAGGTCTTCAAATCTCCTCCTATTTTAATGTGTTTACAGTAACCCCAACTCCAGAAATTTCCATTCTTCTAACTCTGGTCTCCTGTGCATCAACCTCCTCTCGCCCCACCATTGGCGGCCGTGCCTTCAGGGTTTAGGCCCCACCATCTGGAACATAGGAATTAGGAGCAGGAGTCGGCCATATGGCCCCTCGAGCCTGCTCCGCCATTCAATACGATCATGGCTGATCATCGACCTCAACTCCACTTTCCCGCCCGATCCCCGTATCCCTCGATTCCCCTAGAGTCCAAAAATCTATCGCTCTCAGTCTTGAATATACTCAAAGACTCAGCATCACAGCCCTCTGGGGCAGAGAATTCCAAAGATTCACAGCCCTCTGAGTGAAGAAATTCTCCTCATCTCAGTCTTAAACGGTCAACCCCTTATCCTGAGACTGTGACCCCTAGTTCTAGACTCTCCAGCCAGGGGGAAACAACCTCTCAGCATCTACCCTGTCAATCCCCCTCAGAATCTTACATGTTTCAATGAGATCTAAACTCTTCTAAGCTCCAGAGAGTGTAGGCCCATTCTACTCAATCTCTCCTCATAGGACAATCCTCTCATCCCAGAGATCAATCTCGTGAACCTTCGCTGCACCTCCTCTAAGGCAAGTATATCCTTCCTTCGATAAGGAGACCGAAACTGAGCACAGGAATTTTTTCCACCTCCCTCTCCTCCTTTCAGACACTCCTTAAAAACCACCTTTTTGATCAAATTTCTGGTCAACCCCTCCTCATATTCCCTTCTCTGGCTTGGCGTCCATTTTATTTTACATAGTATTTACAGCACAGAAACAGGCCATTCGGCCCAACTGGTCCGTGCCGGTGTTTCTGCTCCACACCAGCCTCCTCCCACCCCTCTTCATCTCAGCCCATCACCATATCCTTCTATTCCTCTCTCCCTCATGCGTTTATCTAAATTTCCCTTAAATGCATTTCTGCTATTCGCCTCAACCACTCCCTGTGGTCGCGAGTTCCACATTCTCACCACTCTCTGGGTAAAGAAGTTTCTCCTGAATCCCCCATTGGATTTATTAGTGACTCTCTTATATTGATGGCCCTAGTTCTGGTCTCGCCCACAAGTGGAACCATCGGGCTGGATTTTGTGAATGGAGGCGAGACAGCTGCTTGTCGTGTCAATGTCCCGCCTCTATCCTCGCCTGACCAACCAGAGGGATTTTCCCCTGATTGAGCTTGTTAAGCCCGCCCTGCAGGCTCAGCAGGCCAATTAGGAGGAAGTCACTGACAGAGCACGTCAACGTTTGACGTGCTATCTGACAAGACTTCTTCAAAGAAGAAATGTCAGCGTTTGACAGCTCTGTGAATCTGTCGAACATTGACATTCTCTTTAGTTTGATGAGTCCTTGTGTTGAGGACTTATCAAACCTTTCAAATCTGTAAATTTCACATGGCTATTGGAACGGAAGTTCCAACAGCCATTCTGTGAAATTGACAAGCAGGATTGTCGGCTCTCCCGATCCACCGCGGCTAAAGGCTGCATGAAGAAAACAAGGTAAGTGAACACTTTTAAAAACTTAGCACTCACCTTGCATACTTACCACTCCACACTTGCACCCATCACTCACCTCTACATCTTACTTCCAGGTGCCTCCGACCGCCGCAGACCTCCTTCACGTCTCCTCCAACCCGGCGGGGTTCTCCGAGGTCGGGAAGCCTTCACCTGTGAAGGTAAAATGGCACTAATCCTTTTTTCTGCCTGTTAACTACCTGTTAACAGGCAGTTAAAAGGATTAAATGCCTTTCCCGCCTCCAGGAGACGGAACCCGAAGCAGCACATCTTCCCGCCTCCTGGCAAAAGGGCACGGAGGCGGGATGGGGGCGGGTTTGCCATCCGCCCCCACTTTCTCCGAGTTTACCGGCTGTCCCGCCTCCTCGGGGCTTGGAAAATCCAGCCCATCTTCTCTACTTCTACCCCATCAAACGTTTTCATAATTTTAAGACCTCTATCAGGTCACCCCTCAGCCTTCTCTTTTCTCGAGTAAAAGAGCCCCAGCCTGTGCAGTCTGTCCTGATGGGTATAACCTCAGTTCTGGTATCATCCTTGTAAATCCTTTTTTTGCACCTTCCCAGTGCCTCTCTTTCTCTCTCTTTGTCTGATTGTCTGTGACGCACCCTGGGATGCGTGAAAGGCGCTACGTTACTGCAAGCTGTTGTTGCTGTCGCTACTTCAGTGTTAAACCAGTTACCTGTCCAGGCCGAGTGGGAGAGATAGACTTGAGTAATCAACCGGTGTCTTCCAGGCCCAGGATTTCGAAAATCAGCCGGCTTGGGATGGATTGTATGGGCCTGCCCATCTGGATACATGACCTGCAGGTGACCAGAGACAATTTCAGTTACACAGCCACCCACTTCATGTGCCCACAGCTTTCCCGCTTTGCTTTTTGCTCAATATACGTGTCAGCTGTAGCTCAGTGGGCAGCACTCTCTCTCGCCTCTGAGTCAGAAGGTTGTGGGTTCAATTCCCACTCCAGAGACTTGAGCACAAAAGTCTAGGCTGACGCTCCCAGTGCAGTACTGAGGGAGCGCTGCACTGTCGGAGGTGCAGTACTGAGGGAGTGCTGCACTGTCAGAGGGGAAGTACTGAGGGAGTGCCGCACTGTCGGAGGGGCAGTACTGAGGGAGTGCCGCACTGTCGGAGGGGCAGTACTGAGGGAGTGCCGCACTGTCGGAGGGGCAGTACTGAGGGAGTGCCGCACTGTCGGAGGGGCAGTACTGAGGGAGTGCTGCACTGTCGGAGGGGCAGTACTCAGGGAGGGCTGCACTGTCAGAGGGGAAGTACTGAGGGAGTGCTGCACTGTCGGAGGGGCAGTACTGAGGGAGTGCTGCACTGTCGGAGGGGCAGTACTGAGGGAGTGCTGCACTGTCGGAGGGGCAGTACTCAGGGAGGGCTGCACTGTCGGCGGGGCAATACTGAGGGAGTGCTGCACTGTCGGAGGGGCAGTACTCAGGGAGGGCTGCACTGTCGGCGGGGCAGTACTGAGGGAGTGCTGCACTGTCGGAGGGGCAGTACTGAGGGAGCACTGCACTGTCGGAAGGGCAGTACTGAGGGAGCGCAGCACTGTCGGAGGGGCGTACTGAGGGAGCGCTGCACTGTCGGAAGGGCAGTACTGAGAGAGGGGCAGTACTGAGGGAGAGCCGCACTGTCGGAGGGGCAGTACTGAGGGAGCGCTGCACTGTCAGAGGTGCTGTCTTTCGGATGAGATGTTAAACCGAGGCCCCGTCTGCTCTCTCGGGTGGACGTAAAATATCCCACGGCCACTATTTCAAAGAGCAGGGGAGTTATCCCCGGTGTCCTGGCCAATATTTATCCCTCTATCAGCATCACTAAAAACAGATTATCCGGTCATTATCATGTTGCTGTTTGTGGGAGCTTGCTGTGCGCGAATTGGCTGCCGCGTTTCCCACATTTCAACAGTGACTACACTTCAAAAAGTACTTCATTGGCTCTAAAGCACTTTAGGACGTCCTGAGGTTGTGAATGGCGCGTGATCTAATTGAACGGCGGAGCAGGCTTGAGGGGCTGAATGGCCTCCTCCTGTTCTTATATTGATTTTGGATGATTACGTAAACGTGTGGGTTTCGAAATGATCGCCTGTCAGTGGACGACCTGGTTGTCCCACTGATTGCGATGACCTACCTGCACCTTCACGGCGTTCTGGGGATCCTGCACGTGTTCTAAGGTGGCATCGATGTCCAGGGCCACCACCAGGCCGGAGGTGAATCTCAGAGGGTTGTCAGACTCTCCTGTTGGCTCGATGATGGTTGCAGAGGCCCTGTGCACCTACCAAACAAAACAATTAGTCCGCTTCTGGAAGCAGAAGTCCTTCCTGTCTCGTCTGATCTCCTCCTATGGGAACGGTAGCATAGTGGTAATGTTACTGGACTAGTAATCCAGTAGGCCTGGACTAAGAATCCGGAGGCAAGAGTTCAAATCCCACCACGGAATTTAAATTCAGTTAATTAAATAAATCTGGAATAAAGAAGCTAATATCAGTAATGGTGATCATGAAACTACCGGATTGTTGTAAAAACCCATCTGGTTCACTAATGTCCTTTAGGGAAGGAAATCTGCCGTCCTTACCCCGGTCTGGCCTATATGTGACTCCAGACCCACAGCAATGTGGTTGACTCTTAAACTGCCCTCTGAAATGGCCCAGCGAGACACTCAAAGGCAATTAGGGATGGACAATAAATGCTGGGCTTGCCAGTGACACCCACATCATGTGAACAAATTAAAAAATACCAGCTCAAAGGTCGCCAACTACAATTTTAGCATCTCTCTGAACGGCCAGATGGGAACCATTCTCATCCGCAGGACAAGGCAGCACGCTGTCAGTACTGCACGGGAGAGTCGGCCTATGCTACTCTCTTATGTGTCAGCTGTGGCTCAGTGGGCAGCACCCTCGCCTCTGAGTCAGAAGGTTGTGGTTTCAAGTCCCACTCCAGAGACTTGAGCACAAAAATCTAGGCTGACACTCCTGTGCAGTACTGAGGGAGCGCCGCACTGTCGGAGGTGCCGTCTTTCGGATGAGACGTTAAACCGAGGCCCCGTCTGCTCTCTCAGGTGGACGTAAAAGATCCCATGGCACTATTTCGAAGGAGAGCAGGAGAGTTCTCCCTGGTGTCCTGGGCCAATATTTATCCCTCAATCAACATCACTAAAACAGATTATCTGGTCATTATCACATTGCTGTTTGTGGGAGCTTGCTGTGCACAAATTGGCTGCCGCGTTTCCTACATTACAACAGTGACTACACTCAAAAAGTACTTCATTGGCTGTAAAGCGCTTTGAGACGTCTGGTGGTGGTGCAAGGCGCTACAGAAATGCAAGTCTTTCTTTTCTTTGTCCTGGTGTGGAGTCCTCATCACCACCACCTTCTGACCACCCATACCTGGCGAATCAATGTGACACTTGCTGATTTTGAAATCGCACTCAGCCAGTCAATGAAGGTTAGATTAATATACTGTATGGCACTGTCGCAGGTGCCGTCTTTCGGATGAGACGTTAAACCGAGGCCTCTAGAGACCTCTATCAGGTAACCCCTCAGCTTTCTCTTTTTTTTAAGAGAAAAGAGTCCCAGCCTGTTGAGTCTTTCCTGATGGTGAAACCTCTCAGTTCTTGTATAAATGAATCGCATTCGGCCGTGCGTTGCATGACCTGCTTTCGCTCGCTCGCTGTTTTCCTGCAGTTTCTGAAGAACACGTACAAGCTGGAGTTCCACATTCTCACCACTCTCTGGGTAAAGAAGTTTCTTCTGAATTCCCCATTTGATTTCTTGGTGACTATCTTATGTTGATGGCCTCTAGTTTTGCTCTTCCCCCACAAGTGGAGACACTCTGTGTGTCTACTTGATCAAAACCTTTCATAATTTTAATTAGGTCACGCCTCAGCCTGCTCTTCTCAAGAGAAAAGAGACCCAGCCTCTTCATCCTTTCCTGATAGGTATGACCTCGTAGTTCTGGTATCATCCTTGTAAATCTTCTCTGCACCCTCTCCAGTGCCTCTATATCCTTTTTATAATATGGCGACCAGAACTGTTCTCAGTACTCCCAAGTGCGGTCCAACCAAGGTTCGATCCAAGTTTAGCATAACTTCTCTAATTTTCAATTCTATCCCTCTAGAAATAAACCCTAGAGCTTGGCTTTTTTTTTATGGCCTTATTTTAATCGCTATTTTTAGTGATTTGTGTATTTGTACTCTGAGATCCCTCTGCTCCTCTACCCCATTTAGATTCTTATTTTCCAAGAAAATTGTAAATCCTTTTTGCAACATCTCCTTGCAAATGTTTGTTGCACCTTCTCCAGTGCCTCTATATCCATTTTTCTGTTCATAGAATCATAGAATGGTTACAGCACAGAAGGAGGCCATTCAGCCCGTCGAGCCCGTGCTGGCTCTCTGCAAGAACATTTCAGCTAGTCCCACTCCCCCGCCCTTTCCCCATAGCCCTGCAAATTTCTTTCCTTCAGGTACTTCTCCAACTCCCTTTTGAAAGCCACGATTGAGTCTGCCTCCACCACCCTTTCAGGCAACGCATTCCAGATCCGAACCACTCGCTGCGTAAAAGTTTTTCCTTATGTCACATTTGGTTCTTCTGCCAATCACCTTAAATCTGAATCTGTGTCCTCTGGCTCTCGACCCTTCCGCCAATGGGAACAGTTTCTCTCTATCTACTCTGCCCAGACCCTCATGATTTTGAACACCTCTATCAAATCTCCTCTCAATCTTCTCTGCTCTAAGGAGAACAACCCCAGCTTCTCCAGTCTATCCATGTCACTGAAGTCCCTCATCCCTGGAATCATTCTCGTAAATCTTTTCTGCATCCTCTCTGAGGCCTTCACATCCTTCCTCAGGCGCGGTGCCCAGAATTGGACACAATACTCCAGTTGAGGCCGAACCAGTGTTTCATAAAGGTTCATCATAACTTCCTTGCTTCATAGCGCATTGAAGCAACCCCACCTCCCCAGTACTGTCGGCACAACTGTCTAAAGCTCTGGACCGAAAGCTAACCTGCTCTGGGAGTTTCAGGAGGAGGAAGCTGCTGTGCCGTAGCGTAGTCTGCAGGATCTTCACCATCTCCGCTGGCTTGCAGGCCACGAGCCGGGGCATAATTTCCAGCAGCTTCTCAACAAAGCTCTCCTGTAAGTACTGGAGTTCTGACGCAAAGCACCTGGGAGCGGAGAGGGGGGGGGGAGAGAAAAAAAACACACGATTAAGATGCAACGCTGAGAAAACCGGCGTGACGCGAGGGGGCCGACTGGAGTGCGAGGGCTTCTGTAAACCCGAACTCTATCACATTGAGTGCAAAAAGCACAAAACCCCAGATGCCCACAAAGGGAAAGATGAATCGGGATCCCGAGTTCAAGAACAACAATAGCTTGCATTTATGTAGCATCTTTAACGAAGCAAAACGTCCCAAGCTGCTTCACAGGAGCGGAATCAGACAAGATTTGACATCGAGATATTAGGGCAGGTGCTTGGTCAAAGAGGGAGGTTTTAAGGAGCGTCTTAGAGGAGCAGAGAGAGGCGGAGAGGTTTAGGGAGGGAATTCCAGAGCTCTGGGGCCCAGGCAGCCGAAGGCACGGCCGCCAACGGTGGAGCGATTAAAATCGGGGATGCTCAAGAGGCCAGAATTGGAGGAGCGCAGGAGAACATGAGAAATAGGAGCAGGAACAGGCCACTTGGCCCCTCGAGCCTGCTCCGCCATTCAATAAGGTCATGGCTGATCTTGGGCTCAAAGCCACTTCCCTGCCCGCTCCCCATAACCCTTCACTCCCTTATCTTGCAACAATCTGTCTATCTCCACCTTAAATGTATTTAATGACCCAGCCTCCACAGCTCTCTGGGGCAGAGAATTCCACAGACTTACGACCCTCTGAGAGAAGAAATTCCTCCTCATCTCAGTTCTAAAAGGGCGACCCTTTATTCTGAAACTGTGCCCCCGAGTTCTAGATTTCCCTACGAGGGTTGTGGTGCTGGAGGAGGTTACAGAGATAGGTAAGGGCGAGGCCATGGAGGGATTTGAAAACAAGGACCCGAATTTTAAAATCGAGGCGTTGCCGGACCGGGAAGCCAGTGTAGGTCAGCGAGCACAGGGTGTCATAAGAAGTCACAGGATCGTGAGCCACTGATGGCGGGTTTGATATGACCGAGTGGCTCGCTAGACACACTTCTGAGGGAAGCTAGGAGTCAACCGGGTTGGTGTGCGACTGGAGTCACATATAGGCCCAGACCGGGTAAGGACGGCAGGTTTCCTTCCCTAAAGGGACATCAGTGAACCAGTGTTTTTTTTTTACGACAATCCGACAGCTTCACGGTCACTTTTACTGCTTTTTATTTCCACATTAAAAAAAAATATATAAACTGAATGAATTCAAGTTCTCAAACTGAGGAACTGTTTACCTGGGAAAGGCCTCGATCTCCTGCAGAAACTTCTCGCACATGTTTATCAGGGTTTCCATCCTAGAAAGGACAGGACAAACAGTAAGAAGTGGGATTTAACAAAGACATTTTTGCATTTGGAGCAACGAAGGTTAAGGGGAGATTTAAAACAGATGTTCAAAATCATGAATGGTTTTGACAGAGTAAGTAGGGAGAAACTGTTTCCAGTGGCAGGAGGGTCGGTAACCAGAGGTCACAGATTGAAGATCATTGGCAAAAGAACCAGAGGGGAGATGAGGAGATTTTTCTTTAACATAAGAAACAGGAGCAGGAGTCGGCCATTCGGCCCCTCAAGCCTGCTCCGCCACTCAATAAGATCATGGCTGATCTGATCTTGGCCTCAACACCACTTTCCTGCACTGTCCCCATAGCCCTTGACTCCCCTGTTTTTCAAAAATCTGTCCGTCTCCACCTTGAATATAATCAACGAATCAGCCTCCACAGCTCTCTGGGGTAGAGAATTCCAAAGATTCACGACCCTCAGAGAAGAAATTCCTCCTCATCTCCGTTTTAAAAGGGTGCCCCTTTATTCTGAGACTATGCCCCCTAGTTCTAGATTCCCCCACAAGGGGAAACATCCTCTCTGCATCTACCCTGTCAAATCCCCTTTAGAATCTCATATGTTCAATAAGATCACCTCTCATTCTTCTAAACTCCAAAGAGTATAAGCCCAACCTGCTCAATCTTTCCTCATAAGACAACCCCTTCAACTCCGGAATCAACCTAGTGAACCTTCTCTGAACTGCCTCCAATGAAAGTATATCCTTCCTTAAATAGAGACCAAAACTGTTCGCAGTACTCCAGGTGTGGTCTCACCAACGCCCTGTACAGTTGTAGCAAGACCGCCCTACTTTTATACTCCATCCCCCTTGCAATAAAGGCCAATATTCCATTTGCCTTCCTAATTACTTGCTGTACCTGCATGCTAACTTTGTGTTTCATGTACGAGGACACCCAGATCCCTCTGTACTGCAGCATTCTGTAGTCTCTCTCCATTTAAATAATATTTTGCTTTTTTATTCTTCCCACCAAAGTGGATAACCTCACATTTTCCCACATTATACTCCACCTGCCAAATTTTTGCCCACTCACTTAGCCTATCTATATCCCTTTGCAGACGCTTTGTGTACTCCTCACAAATTGCTAACCCACCTATCTTTGTATCATCAGCAAATTTGGCAACAGTACACTCGGTCCCTTCATCCAAGTCATTAATATAGATTGTAAATAGTTGAGGCCCCAGCACTGATCCCTGCGGCACCCCACTAGTTACAGTTTGCCAACCTGAAAATGACCCATTTATCCTGACTCTCTGTTTTCTGTTAGTTAGCCAATCCTCTATCCATGCTAATATATTACCCCCAACACTGTGAGCTCTTATCTTGTGCAGTAACCTTTAATGCGGCACCTGATCAAATGCCTTCTGCAAATCCAAATACACTACCATCTACTGGTTCCCCTTTATCCACCCTGCTCGTTACATCCTCAAAGAACTCTAGTAAATTTGTCAAACACGATTTTCCTTTCATAAAACCATGCTGACTCTGCTTACGCAGTGAGTTGTTGTGATCTGGAAGGCAGTGTGTGAAAATGTGGTGGAAGCAGATTCAATAATAACTTTCAAAGGGGAATTGGATAAATAGTTGAAGGAGAACCATTTGCAGGACTATGGGAAAAGGGCAGGGATGTGTGACTAATTGGAAGAGCGAGGCCGTGGAGGGATTTGAACACAATGACGAGAATATTAAACTCGGGGAGTTGTCGGACCAGAAGCCAATGTAGGTCAGTGAGCACAGGGGTGATGGGAAAGGAGGAGGGGAGTGGGACGAATTAGATAACTCTATCAAAGAGCCGGCACAGACACAAAGAGCCAAATGGCCTCCTTCTGTGCTGTATCATTCTATGATCAAAGACCTTGAGATGTTTCTGAGGAGCGAGATAGCTTGAAGTGCAGTAACCAAGGTTGTGTAGGCAAAACGTGGCAGCTGGAAACGAGAAGGCTGAGGGGTGACCTGATCGAGGTCTTTAAGATTATGAAAGGGTTCGACAGGGTAGACGTAGAGAAGATGTTTCCACTTGTGGGGGGAGACCAAAACTAGGGGCCATAAATATAAGACAGTCACTAATAAATCCAATCGGGAATTCAGGAGAAACTTCTTTACCCAGAGAGTGGTGAGAATGTGGAACTCGCTACCACAGGGAGTGGTTGAGGCGAATAGTATAGACGCATTTAAGCAGAAACCAGATAAACACATGAGGGAGAAAGGAATAGCCTCCTCCGACTCTACTTCATCTAACCCCATCCTTCCATTCCTTTCTCCCTCTGCAGATGGGGTGAGATGAAGAGGGGTGGGAGGAGGCTGGTGTGGAGCAGAAACACCGGCACGGTCCAGTTGGGCCGAATGGCCTGTTTCTGTGCTGTAAATACTGTGCAACACTTATGTAACTTTCTCCTGAAATGCATCGCTGCTATTCGCCTCAACCAGTCCACGTGGCAGCGAGTTCCACATTCTAACCACTCTATAAAGGGAGGCTGTTCGCCAGGCGCCGTTAACGTGTTTCGAGGCCCCCCTCGGCAGACCGCCCCCCTCACCCTCTGATGGTGCGTGCGGTCAGGATGAGCTGTAGCGCTTTAGCCTGAAGCCGCATGTGGTGGATGATCGCCACGTGACTGCTCTCCAGGCCGCTGTACAGAAACTCCAGCTTGTACGTGTTCTCCAGAATCTGCAGGAATACAGAGAGAGAGAGAGCAGGTCATGAAACTTACGGCCGAAAGGGATTCGCTTGTACAAGGATGATACCAGAACTGAGGGGTTATAACCATCAGGAAAGATTGAACAGGCTGGGGCTCTTTTCTCTAGAAAAGAGAAGACTGAGGGGCGACCTGGTAGAGGACTTTAAATTATGAAAGGGTTCGATAGGGTAAACGTAGAGAAGATGTTTCTACTTGTGGGTGAGACCAGAACTAGGGGCCATCAATATAAGACAGTCACTAATAAATCCAATAGGGAATTCAGGAGAAACTTCTTTACCCAGAGAGTGGTGAGAATGTGGAACTCGCTCCCACAGGGAGTGGTCGAGGCGAATAGTATAGATGCATTTAAGGGGAAGCTAGATAAACACATGAAGGAGAAAGGAATGGAAGGGTATGGAGAAAGGGTGAGATGAAGTAAGGTGGGAGGAGGCTCGTGTGGAGCAGAAACACTGATTGGGCCGAATGGCCTGTTTCTGTGCTGTAAATTCGATGTAATTTTGAAGACTAGACTTCTGAAAATGTATTCTTGGGATGTGGGTGTCGCTGGCAAGGTCGGCATTTATCTCCCATCACTAGTTTCCGCTGATAAGCCTTCTTCTTGTACACTTTGATAAAATTGAGTGGTTTGCTGGGCCACTTCGGAGGGCAGTTAAGAGCCAACTACTTTGGTGAGGGACAGGAGTCACATATAGGCCAGACCGAGTAAGGAGGGTCTTAAAGGAGAGACAAAAGTGAGAAGTCGCACAACACCAGGTTATAGTCCAACAGTTTTATTTGAAATCACAAGCTTTCGGAGCGCTGCTCCTTCGTCAGGTGAAGTGAAGGAATACAAATGGGCACAGCATATATAGACAGAGAACAATGCCTGTGCATATATCTCTGACTATTTATGCTGTGCCCATTTGTATTTCTTCACTTCACCTGACGAAGGAGCAGCCGCTCCGAAAGCTTGTGATTTCAAATAAAACTGTTGGACTATAACCTGGTGTTGTGCAACTTCTCACTTTTGTCCACCCCAGTCCAACACCGGCATCTCCACATTAAAGGAGAGAGGTAGAGAGGCGGAGAGGGTTAGGGAGGGAATTCCAGAGCTTAGGGCCCAGGCAGCTGAAGGCACGGCCGCCAATGGTGGAACTTTGGAAATCGGGGATGCGCAAGAGGCCAGAACTGGCGGCGCGCTGAGATCTCTGAGGGTTGTGGGGCTGGAGGAGATTTCAGAGATAGGGAGGGGGGGCGAGGGATTTGAACACCAGGATGTGAATTTTAAAATCGAGGCGTTGCCAGACCGGGAGCCACTGTAGGTCAGCGAGCACAGGGGGTGATGGGGACTCGGTGCGACGGTCCTTTGTCACTCTGATAAACAGAGAGCATGCGTCGTACAGCTGACACCTACTTAAAGGAAGGACGACAGTGTCAGTGATCAGCAGCAGTCGGCTGGTGGGGCAATGAAGAAGACATCAGGAGATCAATCAGGTTGCAGCAAGAGCTCGGTTCCAGTTAGTCCGCTGCTCCCTCTAGTGACCAACTAAAGGAGCGGCGCCTTTAGCAAAATACACGCCTGCTGCTGTAACGATCCAAGCCCATGGATCCCAATGGACATGTTTTGGCAAAAAGGATATTTAACAAATAAAACTAAAAGTGTCTGGGTATTCTTTTCTGATTGGGTTTGTTTAAGAAGGACGGGGACAAAAAATGCAGCCGCCAATGCCTCCAAGAAAAAACTCTTTTGCTGTGAAATTTTTACAAAGTATCACAAAGTATTTACGGCACAGAGACAGGCTGTTTGGCCCAACTGGTCCGTGCCGGTGTTTATGCTCCACACCAGCCTCCTCCCACCCCCTCTTCATCTCACCCATCAACATATCCTTCTATTCCTTTCTCCCTCATGTGCTTATCAAGCTTCCCCTTAAATGCATCTCTGCTATTCGCCACGACCACTCCCTGTGGTAGCGAGTTCCACATTCTCACCACTCTCTGGGTAAAGAGGTTTCTCTCGAATTCCCATGTCTTAAAATGTGCACCAAGTGCACTGCATGATGGGAACAGAGCTGGTCAGAGAATATACCCCTGCATGATTCTAATTACTAACTGCAAGGGGGGGGGGGAGGGTTCTGTTGTTGATAAAGCTTCATCCAAAACTATAAATTTCCATGCGGTGGGTATGACGGCGTTTGCTGAAAGTGACCGCGAGTTCAGGATTTCTGCATGCAATTTTGTTCAAGAGGGGGAGGCTGGCGGAGTTGAATGGCCCGTTTTGGTCTATGTAATTCTTTGTAAAAGAAAAACTTGAAAGACTTGCATTTATGTAGCGCCTTTCACGACCACCAGACGTCCCAAAGCGATTTCAGCCAATGAAGTACTTTTTGAAGTACAGTCACTGTTGCAATGTGGGAAACGCGGCAGCCAAGTTGCACACAGCAAGCTCCCACAAACAGTAATGTGATAATGACCAGATAATCAGTTTTTGTGATGTTGGTTGAGGGATAAACATTGGCCCCAGGACAACGGGGATAACCCCCCTGCTATTCTTCGATTAGTCCCATCCGTGGGATCTTTTACGTCCACCTGAGGGGACAGATGGGGGCCTAGGTTTAATGTCTCATCCGAAAGACAGCATCTCCGACAGTGCAGCACTCCCTCAGTACTGCCCCTCCGACAGTGCAGCACTCCCTCAGTACTGCCCCTCCGACAGTGCTGCGCTCCCTCAGTACTGCCCCTCCGACAGTGTGGCGCTCCCTCAGTACTGCCCCTCTGACAGTGCAGCGCTCCCTCAGTACTGCCCCTCCGACAGTGCGGCGCTCCCTCAGTACTGCCCCTCCGACAGTGCGGCGCTCCTTCAGTACTGCCCCTCCGACAGTGCGGCACTCCCTCAGTACTGCCCCTCCGACAGTGCGGCTCTCCCTCAGTACTGCCCCTCCGACAGTGCGGCTCTCCCTCAGTACTGCCCCTCCGACAGTGCAGCGCTCCCTCAGTACAGCGCTCCCTCAGTACTGCCCCTCCGACAGTGCGGCGCTCCCTCAGTACTGCCCCTCCGACAGTGCGGCACTCCCTCAGTACTGCCCCTCCGACAGTGCGGCACTCCCTCAGTACTGCCCCTCCGACAGTGCGGCTCTCCCTCAGTACTGCCCCTCCGACAGTGCAGCGCTCCCTCAGTACTGCCTCTCCGATAGTGCGGCGCTCGCTCAGTACTGCCCCTCCGACAGTGCAGCACTCCCTCAGTACTGCCCCTCCGACAGTGCGGCGCTCCCTCAGTACTGCCCCTCCAACAGTGCAGCACTCCCTCAGTACTGCCCCTCCGACAGTGCTGCGCTCCCTCAGTACTACCCCTCCGACAGTGCAGCGCTCCCTCAGTACTTCCCCTCCAACAGTGCGGCGCTCCCTCAGTACTGCCCCTCCGACAGTGCGGCTCTCCCTCAGTACTGCCCCTCCGACAGTGCGGCGCTCCCTCAGTACTGCCCCTCCGACAGTGCAGCGCTTCCTCAGTACTGCCTCTCCGACAGTGCAGCGCTCCCTCAGTACTGCCCCTCCGACAGTGCAGCGCTCCCTCAGTACTGCCCCTCCGACAGTGCAGCACTCCCTCAGTACTGCCCCTCCGACAGTGCGGCGCTCCCTCAGTACTACCCCTCCGACAGTGCAGCGCTCCCTCAGTACAGCGCTCCCTCAGTACTGCCCCTCCGACAGTGCGGCGCTCCCTCAGTACTGCCCCTCCGACAGTGCAGCGCTCCCTCAGTACTGCCCCTCCGACAGTGCTGCGCTCCCTCAGTACTACCCCTCCGACAGTGCAGCGCTCCCTCAGTACAGCGCTCCCTCAGTACTTCCCCTCCAACAGTGCGGCGCTCCCTCAGTACTGCCCCTCCGACAGTGCGGCTCTCCCTCAGTACTGCCCCTCCGACAGTGCGGCGCTCCCTCAGTACTGCCCCTCCGACAGTGCAGCGCTTCCTCAGTACTGCCTCTCCGACAGTGCAGCGCTCCCTCAGTACTGCCCCTCCGACAGTGCAGCGCTCCCTCAGTACTGCCCCTCCGACAGTGCAGCACTCCCTCAGCACTGCCCCTCCGACAGTGCGGCGCTCCCTCAGTACTACCCCTCCGACAGTGCAGCGCTCCCTCAGTACTGCCCCTCCGACAGTGCAGCGCTCCCTCAGTACTGCCCCTCCGACAGTGCGGCGCTCCCTCAGTACTGCCCCTCCGACAGTGCGGCGCTCCCTCGGTACTGCACTGGGAGTGTCAGCCTAGATTTTGTGCTCAAGTCTCTGGAGTGGGGACTTGAACCCACGACCTTCTGACTCAGAGGCAAGGGTGCTGCCCACTGAGCCACAGCTGACACCCGTGTGGGACGGCAAGGAGCAAGCAAAGGGGGCAGGGGACACACAGGACGTCTCTTACTTGTTTAGCTGCAGCGGCTGCCATGGCGTTCTGCTTGAGATATAGCGGGGCCGCCGCGTTCCACAGCTTCTCTTGAAGGGACTGCGAGGGAAAACAACATTTCCTTTCAGAGTCTACTTTAGCGAGAAATGCCACAGCATTTTGACTACACACGTATTTCAACACCAGCTATATCAGCGACACATACTCTTCAACTCTACTCACAATGTTCCTGAAGAATAAAGATCCCCCTGCCCATGGCTCAGAGATTGAGCATGAGGTACATAAGAACATAAGAAATAGGAGCAGGAGTAGGCCCCTCGAAACTGCTCTGTCATTCAATGAGATCGTGGCTGATCTGATCTTGGGCTCAGCTCCATTTCCCTGCCCGCTCCCCATAACCCTTCACTCCCTTATTGTTCAAAAATCTGTCTATCTCCACCTTAAATATATTCAATGACCCAGCCTCCACAGCTCTCTGGGGCAGAGAATTCCACAGATTTACGACCCTCAGAGAGAAGAAATTCCTCCTCATCTCAGTTCTAAAAGAGCGACCCTTTACTCTGAGACTGTGCCCCCGAGTTCTAGATTTCCCCACGAGGGGAAACATCCTCTCTGCATCTACCTTGTCGAGCCCCCTCAGTATCTTATATGTTTCAATAAGATCACCTCTCATTCTTCTAAACTCCAATGAGTATAGGCCCAATCTGCTCAACCTTTCTTCATAAGTCAACCCCTTCATCTCAGGAATCAACCTCGTCAACCTTCTCTGAACTGCCTCCAATGCAAGTATATCCCTCCTTAAATAAGTACGGAGGGATACACGCCAAGAGAAGCCCAGGTCTGATACCTCTCTCTGCTCAAAAAAGACTTGGGATTTCTACAGCGCCTTTCACGACCTCAGGACGTCCCAAAGCGCTTTACAGCCAATGAAGTATTTTTTGAAGTGTAGTCACTGTTGTAATGTGGGAAACGCGGCAGCTAATTTGCGCACAGCAAGCTCCCACAAACAGCAATGTGATAATGACCAGATCATCTGTTTTTAGTGATGTTGGTTGAGGGATAAATATTGGCTGCAGGACACCGGGGAGAACTCCCCTGCTTCTTCGAAATAGTGACCGTGGGATCTTTCACGTCCTCCTGAGAGAGCAGACAAGGCCTCGGTTTAATGTTTCATCCGAAAGACGGCACCTCCGACGGTGCGGCTCTCCCTCAGCACTGCACTGGGAGTGTCAGCCTAAATATTTGTGCTCAAATCTCTGGAGTGGGACTTGAACCCACAACCTTCTGACTCAGAGGTGAGAGTGCGACCCACTGAGCCCCGGCTGACACTCTACACCAACACTGGGCTGTGATGACAACCTCAGATATCAGCCGCTACTCCACCAGAGTGGAATATAGGAACAGGAGGAGGCCATTCAGCCCTTCGAGCCTGTTCCACCATTCTACTAGGTCATGGCTGATCTCTATCTTAACTCCATCCACCCGCCTTAGTTCTGTTACCCTTACCCAACAAAAAAATCCATCAATCTCAGTTCTGAAATTTTCAATTGACCCCCTAGGCCTCAACAGCTTTCTGGGGGAGAGAGTTCCAGATTTCCACTACCCTTTGTGTGAAGAAGTGCTTCCTGACATCACCCCTGAACGGCCTGGCTCTAATTTTAAGGTTCAGCCCCCTTGTTCTGGACTCCCCCCACCAGAGGAAATAGTTTCTCTCTATCTACCCTATCGAATCCTTTAATCATCTTAAACACCTCGATTAGATCACCCCTTAATCTTCTACACTTGAGTGAGTACAAGAGTGAACTTTTGCCCACTCTATCCATTCTGTTATGAGAATTATGAGAAGGAGAACGAGTTATAAGTAAAACTCCTAACAGATTACGAACGATCCGAATAGTTGAAGCTGAAAAGTAACATGCTTCCTTGGAAATGCCTGGAGTTAGGACAGCCGAAGGGTTTTAGGCGCAGTGTGCAGCTCGCAGTCTCCCCTGGAGACGAGGGTTCGAATCTCAGTCCTGACATTGCGTTACTTTTTAAGATACAGATCAGCCATGATCTAATTGAACGGCGGAACAGGCTCGAGGTGCTGAATGGCCTCCTCCTGCTCCTAATTCTTACCTCACGGCCACTCCTGTGCACGCAGTGCTGAAACGCTGCTTTATTGCAACTCGACCATCCCGCTCATTCCACCTCAACATTTTCCCGCCCCATCCCCATATCCCTATATAATTGCAGCAAGACTTCGTTACTCTTGTACTCCAATCCTGTTGCAATAAAGGCTAACACACCATTTGTTTTCCTAATTGCTCGCTATACTTGCATGTTAACTTTCGGTGATCTGCCTACAAGGACACCCGGGTCCCTCTGAATACCAACATTTCCCAGTCTCTCACCGTTTAAAAAAAAAATACTCTGCTTTTCTATTTTTCCTACCTTCATAAGGAGGAGCTGGCACTGCAAGTATATGGCGGAAAACTCCGCTATCCCCGCCAGCTCTGGCTGTAGCTCTCCCAGTCGCTGCAGGTCACTGTTTCGAGAAGGAAGGTATCAAAAGAAAACAAGTGAGGCACGAGCACACTCTCAACTGAATCGATAAAGTTCGGCACTTCAACCCTTTGCCAAACACTATATCGTAGTGAACCAGAGAATAGTTCAGCACAGAGCAGAGAAGGCTGAGGGGGGGACCTGATTGAGGTGTACAAAATTATGAGGGGCATTGATAGGGTAGATAGAAAGGAACTTTTTCCTTTAGTAGAGGGGTCAATAACTAGGGGGCATAGTTTCAAGGTAAGGGGCAGGAGGTTTAGAAGGGATTTGAGGAAAAACTTTTTCACCCAGAGGGTGGTTGGAATCTGGAACTCACTGCCTGAAAGGGTGGTAGAGGCAGGAACCCTCACAACATTCAAGAAGCATTTAGATGAGCACCTGAAACGCCATAGCATACAAGGCTACGGACCAAGTGCTGGAAAATGGGATTAGAATAGACAGGGCTTGATGGCCGACACGGACACGATGGGCTGTATAACTCTATGAGGCAGAAATTCGGCTGTTGTCGGGTGAGTACGCGCTGTGTACTCACCCGTGGACGGAACGAAAGTGCCGGTTTCTTGCATGCACTGCGCATGCGCGGGAAACCGGCACTTCTGTTCCCCTGAGGAAAGGGGTTCAGAGGTCGAACGCGTTCGCCTCGCACTTCGGTTTTTTTTTACAGGTTCCTCCATGAAGGTAAGCACGGAGAAGATACACTTTTAAAAAGGATGCGCAAGGCCTTCTTTTAACAAGGTAAGTGTTGATTTTATTAAAATTTAAACATTTTTTTCACAGATTTATCTTTTTTAATTACTTTAAAGAAAGGTAAGTTTAGTTTTAGCCCCGTTAAAAAATGTAATTAATTTTTTCAATAATTAACTATTTTAAACAAAAATTTAAATTTATGTAATTTATAGTTATTTTAAAAATGTGATTTAAAAAAAAAATGTATTTGTAGTTTTAGGTATGTTTTGGGGCCGATCTGTATTCATAGATTTGATAGGTCTTCCTGTCAAATCTATGAATGAAAGGTGGTCTGCTGCCATTGGCTCTCCATGGCCCACGTGATCCCAGGGGACGCATCGCACTAACTACGCCCCTGGGATACAGAAGCACTGCGCGCCGGCAGTTGGAGGAGGCCCAGGAGCCGAATTGCTCGTGGGCCCAGAGGTCAACGGCAGGCGCGGTAGGTAGGTGCGCGCGGGATCCTTGCACCCGCGGGAAGCCAGGGAGCCGAACTTCTGGCCCATATGACTCTAGAGGAGGCCATTCGGCCCATCGAGTCTGTGCCAGCTCCTTCCAAGAGCAATCCAGTCAGTCCCACTCCCCCGCTCTTTCCCCATATCCCTGCAACTTTCTCTAGTTCAAGTAGTTATCCAATTCCCCTTTGAAGGCTACTATTGAATCTCTTTCCACCACCCTATGTGCCCTGTAATTTTTTTTGGCCCTGCGCGGTCCCTTTAAGGGGCCGTGCGAGCCGTTCAAAATACCGCGCATGCACGTTTTTACATTGAAATGCTGGCAAGCGGCCTGCGCGGGTTCCCTGGAGCGGTGCGCGGCCACGCACCTTACAGGGAACACTGTCCGCCAGCCTGTCAGGCAGCGCATTCCAGATCCTGACCACTCGCTGCGTAAAAAGGATTTTCCTCGTGTCGCCTCTGGTTCTTTTGCCAATCAGCTTAAATCTGTGCCCTCTGGTTATCGACTCTTCAGCCACTGGAAACAGTTTCTCTTTATTTACTCGATCTAAACCCTTCATGATTTTAAACACCTCTATCCGATCTCCACTCAGCCTCCTCAGGCGGAGGAAGTAAAAATAAATAAAGAGAATCAATTCAGCAAACTATAAAATGGCCCAACCAGTCCAGCTGTTTCATAGAATCATACAGCACAGGAGGCCATCCGGCCCATCGTGCCTGTGCCGGCTCTTTGAAAGAGCTCTCCAATTCGTCCCACTCCCCCCTGCTCTTTCCCCACTGCCCTGCAAATTTTTCCCCTTCAATTATTTATCCAATTCCCTTTTGAAAGCCACGACTGAGTCTGCCTCCACCACTCTTTCAGGCAGTGCATTCCAGATCCTAACCACTCGCTGTGTAAAAAAGTTTTTCCTCATGTCGCCTTTGGTTCTTCTGCCAATCACCTTAAATCTGTGTCCTCTGGTTCTCGACCCTTCCGCCAATGGGAACAGTTTCTCTCTATCTACTCTGTCTCGACCCATGATTTTGAACACCTCTATCAAATCTCCTCTCAACCTTCTCTGCTCTAAGGAGAACAACCCCAGCTTCTCCAGTGTAGCCACGTAACTGAAGTCCCTCATCCCTGGAATCATTCTTGTAAATCTTTTCTGCACTCTCTCGAAGGCTTTCACATCCTTCCTAAAGTGCGGTGCCCAGAATTGGACACAATACTCCAGTTGAGGCCGAGCCAGCATTTTATAAAGGTTCATCATAACTTCCTTGCTTTTGTACTCTATGCCTGTTTATGAAGCCCAGGATCCCGTATGCTTTTTTAACCGCTTTCTCAACCTGCCCTGCCACCTTCAACAATTTGTGCACACATACCCCCAGGTCTCTCTGTATCTTTAGTTTATATTGCCTCTCCTCGTTCTTCCTACCAAAATGTATCACTTCGCACTTTTCTGCATTAAATTTCATCTGCCACGTGTCCACCCATTTCACCAGCCTGTCTATGTTTTCTTGAAGTCTATCACTATCCTCCTCACTGTTCACTATACCTCCAAGTTTTGTGTCATCTGCAAATTTTGAAATTGTGCCCTATACTCCCAAGTCCAACTCATTAATATGTATCAAGAAAAGCAGTGGTCCTAAAACCGACCCCTGGGGAACACCACTGTATACCTTCCTCCAGTCCGAAAAACTACCGTTCACCACTACTCTCTGTTTCCTGTCACTTAGCCAATTCCGTATCCATGCTGCCACTGTCCCTTTTATTCCATGGGCTTCAACTTTGCTGGCAAGCCTATTATGTGACACTTTATCAAATGCCTTTTGGAAATCCATGTACACCACGTCAACCACATTTCCCTCATCAACCCTCTCTGTTACCTCATCAAAAAACTCGATCAAGTTAGTTAAACACGATTTCCCTTTAACAAATCCGTGCTGGCTTTCCTTAATTAATCCACGCTTGTCCAACTGACTGTTAACTTTGTCCCTGATTATCGTTTGCAAAAGTTTCCCTACTACGGAGGTTAAACTGACTGGCCTGTAGTTGCTGGATTTATCCTTACACCCTTTTTTGAACAATGGTGCAACATTTGCAATTCTCCAGTCCTCTGGCACCACCCCCGTATCTAAGGAGGATTGGAAGATTATGGCCAGTACCTCTGCGATTTCCTCCTTAACCTCCCTCAGCATCCTCGGATGCTTCCCATCCGGTCCTAGTGACTTATCAACTTTAAGTTTAGACAGCCTTTCTAGTACCTCCTCTTTATCAATTTTTATCTCATCCAGTCCCTCCTCTTTCACTATGGCAGCATCCTCTTCCTTGGTGAAGACAGATGCAAAGTGCTCATTTAGTACCTCAGCCATGCCCTCTGCCTCCATGCGTAGGTCTCCTTTTTGGTCCCTAATCGGCCCTACCCTTCCTCTTACTGCCCGTTTATTATTTATATGCCTATAGAAGACTTTTGAATTCCCTTTTGTTAGCTGTCAATCTATTCTCATACTCTCTTTGTCCCTCTTATTTTCTTTTTCACTTCCCCTCTGAACTTTCTATATTCAGCCTGATTCTCACCCTGACATGTCATACGCGCCCTTTTTCTGCTTCATCTTACTCTCTATCTCTTTCGTCATCCCGGAAGCTCCGGCTTTAGTTGCCCTACCTTTCCCCCTCGTGGGAATGTACCTCGACTGTACCCGAACCATCTCCTCTTTAAAGGCAGCCCATTGTTCAATTACAGTTTTGCCCGCCAATCTTTCATTCCAATTTACCTGGGCCAGATCTGTTCTCAACCCACTGAAATTTGCCTTCCTCCAATTAAGTATTTTTACTCTAGATTGCTCCCTGTCCTTTTCCATAACTAATCTAAACCTAAGGATACTACGATCACTGTTCCCTAAATCTTCCCCTACTGACACTTGCTCCACCTCATTCCCCAGAACCAGATCCAGCAATGCCTCTTTCCTCGTCGGGCCAGAAACATACTGATCAAGAAAGTTCTGAACACACTTCAGAAATTCTTCCCCATCTCTGCCCTTTACACTATTATTATCCCAGTCTATATTAGGATAATTGAAGTCCCCCATTATTACTAATCCATAGTTCTGTACCTCTCTGTAATTTCCCTGCAAATTTGCTCCTCTCTATCTTTCCCACTAGTTGGTGGCCTATAGAATCCACCTAGCAGTGCAATGGCACCTCTATTGTTTCTTAACTCTAACCAAATAGACCCTGTCCTTGACCCCTCCAGGACAGCCTCTCTCTCTCTCCAGCACTGTAACATTCTCCTTGACCAATACGCCACCCCACCTCCTTTCTTTCCTTCCCATCTTTCCTGAACACCTTGTATCCAGGAATATTTAAAACCCAATCCTGCCCTCTTTTTGAGCCAGGTCTCTCTTATCGCCACGACATCATATTCCCGTGTGGTTACACACCAACACGATCTGACTAGATGGCAGGGAAAAGAAAAAATCAAGCAACTGCATCACTGCAAATTCGTACCGAATCGTTAACTTCAGGAGATCTTGAGATCCTTGCGCGTCGAGATGTTGAATACTCTGAACTCGGTCAAGGCTTTGCTGCACGAACTGCCGGGACAAGTCTTCATTCAATGCAAGGTTGGTGGAATCCGAGACAGACACCATCTTCCTCCCGGGCAACTGGGGGAAAAAAAAACTCACAGTGCTTAGGCGCTTTTCAGACCTAGGGTTAAGGAGCACTGTTCCCACTAATTTTTTATTTTTGGGCGCGGTCCCTTTAAATTGCCCATTCAAATTTTGCGCGTGCGTGGTTTTTACAACGCAACAGCCGGTGAGCGGCCAGCGCGGGACCTCACTGACACCGCGCGGCCGCGAGGGAACACTGGTTAGGTGGGACGCAGTTTTCCGCAAGTCAAGCATCGAGAAAACGGAGCATCCCCACGTGCCGACGGCATATATGCACGCGGGGACCCGACCTCGCAACGCACATGGCAAAAGATCCACCCAGCTGGCACACCGGGCCAGTGTGCGTACAGATCGGGGGGGGGGGGGGGGGGTTGCAGGTTTCAGTCTCCAGTCCCTGCTCAGTTAGCAGGGTGGGTGTAGAGAGGAAAAAAAGAACTTGCATTTCTATAGCGCCTTTCACAACCTCAGGACGTCCCAAAGTGCTTTACAGCCAATGAAAGACTTTTTTTGAAGTGTAGTCACTGTTGGAATGTAGGACACACGGCAGCCAACTGCGCACAGCAAGCTCCCACAAACAGCAATGAGATAAATGACGACCAGATCATTTGTTTTAGTGAAATGAAAACAGAAAATGGCGGAAACGCTCAGCCGGTCAGGTAGCATCTGTGGCGAGAGAAACAAGAGTTAACGTTTCAGGACGATGAGCTTTGGTCAGAACCATTTTCTCTCTCCACAGATGCTGCCTGACCGGCGGAGCGTTTCCAGCATTTTCTGTTTTTATTTCAGATTTCCAGCCTCCGCAGTATTTTGCTTTTGTTTCAGTGATTGAGCGATAAATATTGGGCCGGGACACCGGGGAGAACTCCCCTGCTCTTCTTCAAAAAGGTTCCAGGGATGTTACAATTGTTCTCAGTGTACCCAAGTTAGGAAGAGCGAAAATCAGCCCAGGTTCTCGTCACCCGTCTGAAGCCAGCACACCGCTTTTGATGTGCATGTGGGCATTGCAGATGACAGGCTTAGGTGTGGATGTGATGCCCCCCCCCATGTCAATGGCCTCCTGACATTTCTCCATCGTGCACGACCAATGGATGCAACCAAGGAATTTCAGCACAGGTGCTCCATGCCTCATTGTCGCTTAGTCTATCCCAATTACTCAGGGACGTTCTCCTCAAGTATTAACAACGTATATTTACATAGCGCCTTTAACGTGAGAGGGTGCAGAGGAGATTTACCAGAATGGTTCCGGGGATGGGGATCTTAGCTACAAGGACAGGTTGGAGAAGCTGGATTTGTTTTCATTAGAGCAAAGGAGGTTGAGGGGTGATTTGATAGAAGTGTACAAGATTATGACGGGTTTGGATATGCTGGACGGGGAAAGGCTGTTCCCACTAGTTGATGGTACAAGGACTAGGGGACACAGATTTAAGGTTTTGGGCAAGAGATACAGGGGGGGACGTGAGGAAAACCTTTTTTACGCTGCGAGTGGTGAGGACCTGGAACTCGCTGCCGACGGAAGTGGTGGAAGCGGAGACACTCAATGATTTCAAGGGGAGACTAGATCGGCACTTGAGGGAAATAAACTTGCAGGGCTACGGGGATAGAGCGGGGGAATGGGACTGACTGGATTGCTCTGCAGAGAGCCGGAACGGACTCGATGGGCCGAATGGCCTCCTTCTGTGCCGTTATGACTCTAGTAAAATGTCCCAAAGTGCTTCACAGGAGCGTTACCAGATAAACTTTAACACCGAGCCACATAAGGAGATATTGGGACAGGTGACTTGGTCAAAGAGGTAGGTTTTAAGGAGCATCTTAAAGGAGGAGAGGTGTTGAGGTTTAGGGAGGGAATTCCAGAATTTAGGGCCTTGGCAGCTGAAGGCACGGCCGCCAATGGTGGAGCGATTAAAATCGGGGATGCGCAAGAGGCCAGAATTGGAGGAGTGCAAAGATCTCAGAGGGTTGTAGGGCTGGAGGAGGTTACAGAGATAGGGAAGGGGAGAGGCCGTGGAGGGATTTGAGCACAAAGATTAGAACTTAAATTTGAAGCGTTGCTGGACTGGTAGGTCAGAAAGCACAAGGGTGACACGGGTGCGAGTTAGGATATGGGCAGCAGAGTTTTGGATGAGCTGTAATTTAGGGAGGGTGGGAGCGTTGGAATAGTCGAGTCTGAAGGCAACAAAAGCATTAAGCAAATCTCTTTGCGGACAATTCTTGCCCACGTGACCTGCAGGAGCCAGTATCTCTCATGCACTGAAGTGCTGTATTTATGGCATTCAGCAGGTTTATGAGATTACGTCAGTTTGGAGGCACAGAAGAGAAATGGGGGTCAGAAATAAGAATGCAAACAGAGGCGAGGGAGGCAAGGCAAATATAACATAGATAAAGAGGTTAAAAATAAACCGGTGAGAGATAGGCATGTGTGAATCAATCGAAGGATTAACTCGAATGGTATTTACGGAGTTCGTAGCACAACTTCCACACCAGGGCAAGGAATGAAATGCCTTAGGCATGTGTGTGTGTAAAGCTAAGCGTTACTGCAGTCAGGGTACTGGCGACATCAAACAGGCTCATAGATGATATAAATAGATTTGACTGCAGGGAATTGTGTTAAAACAAGCAGACTAGATATAAAACAGCCGAAGACAATTGAGTTTTGTTTTATTTGTACCGCTGGCAATAAGGTCATAGAATTTACAACAACTTGTATTTACATAGCACCTTTAACGTTGTAAAACGCCCCAAGACACTTCACAAGAGCGTTGTCAGACAAAATTTGACACTGAGCCACAGACTGGTCAAAGAGGTAGGATTTAAGGAGCGTCTTAAAGGAGGAGCGAGAGAGAGAGGCGAAGAGGTTTAGGGAGGGAATTCCACAGCTTCGGGCCCAGGCAGCTGAAGGCACGGCCGCCAATGGTGGAATGGTACATAGGAACAGGAGGAGGCCATCTAGCCCCTCGAGCCGGTTCTGCCATTCAGTGAGATCTGTGACCTAATTCCAAAAGCCAGGAGACCCCCCCACCATTGCAGCGCACAGGTGTACACAGGACCCCAGGTCTTCTGTTCTGTGCTCCGCAAACCTGCAGTGAAAAAACCTTTGCGACTGCTGCAGGTCTCACTTACCTGTAACGCTGGCACCAGGTGAGAGAGGCTGTCGCGGAGGTAGGCGTAGTGGCGGAAAGTGTGATCTGAGAAGAGTGCGGACATAGTGGGGCAGGTCTTGGCAGCGTTGAACACCAGGACCAGCACAGCAATATCTGGTACAAGTTGGAGTTAAGAAACACAGAATGACCTCCTTTAACTGTGTACAATAGGGACAATAACCCCCTGTCCTGTACAAATACTCATTCACACATTGTATAATAGAGTATCATTTTCACCTTGAAAGATTTTTCTACAGTAGATTTTTAGGTGAGAAAAGTTAGTGCCAGAAAATGAAACACTTCTAATTTTTAGCACCCAATGCCAAAATCAAGCACTCCCAGGTCAGGGACAGCCTATTTAGATGCAGAGAACTGGGTGCCTTACACTCCACTCTGGGGGGGCTGGGGTTGCTTCAGAACGTGGTCAGTGGATGGGGGGGGGGGGGGGCGGGGGCAAGTTCTTGAGAACCTTCTCCGCTTGGAGGGGGATCTGGGGTCTCATTGTGGGGAGAGGGGGAGCTGGAGAAACGAGATAGTGGGCCAATGGAAGGGGGGGGGGGGGGGGTTTGGGAAGTTGTGGGAGGGAGGAGTGATAACTTGACATTTGGACGCTTGAAAAGAAAAAAAGACTTGCATTTCTACAGCGCCTTTCACAACCTCAGGAAGTCCCAAAGCGCTTTACAGCAAATGAAGTACTTTTGAAGTGTAGTCACTGTTGTAATGCAGGAAACACGGCAGCCAAGTTGCGCACAGCAAGCTCCCACAAACAGCAATGTGATAACTCAGTACTGCCCCTCAGTACTGCACTGGGAGTGTCAGCCTAGATATTTGTGTTCAAGTCTCTGGAGTGGGGACTTGAACCCACAACCTTCTGACTCAGAGGCGAGAGTGCTCCCCACTGAGCCACGGCTGAAACTAAGCGCTTTATATGGCCTTCAATGGCTTATGGTTATGGTAACAATTGCAAATGTCTGGCTTCTGCAGGATGACTCAAATGGACTACCGCTGGAAACAGGGAGGGGGGGCTGGATGGGAGAGGGTGTATACAGCTGCAAGTTGCACTGTAGAGTGGCTTTTGCCACAATCAATGAGAAGCAAAGAAAAGACTTGCATTTCTATAACTCCTTTCACAACTTCAGGACGTCCCAAAGCGCTTCATAGAGTCATCGTCATAACAGCACAGAAGGAGGCCATTCGGCCCATCGAGTCCGTGCCGGCTCTCTGTAGAGCAATCCAGTCAGTCCCATTCCCCCGCTCTATCCCCGTAGCCCTGCAAGTTTATTTCCCTCAAGTGCCTGTCCAGTCTCCCCTTGAAAACATTGAGTGTCTCCGCTTCCACCACTTCCGTTTACAGCCAATGAAGTACTTTAGAAGCGTAGCCACTGTTGTAATGCAGGAAACGCGGCCACCAATTTGCGCACAGCAAGATCCCACAAACAGCAATGTGATAATGACCAGATAATCTGGGGTTTTTAAAAAAAGAAAGTGATGTTGGTTGAGGGACAAATATTGGCCAGGACACCGGGGAGAACTTTTGTAACGTTAACCCGAGCATTAAGAGAGAAAAAAGGCTTTCATTTGTAATCGAGATTAAAATGGATACAAGCTGGGTCATCCATGTCTGGCTCTGGCGTGTCAAAGTACGGGTGTGTGCTGAGCAACTCTGGGACCAGCGGCAACACCAGGGTAGGATGCCTGCTTCCGAGGTACTTGAGACATCTAGGAGGAGAAGAAAAAGTCACTCAAATTCATCGAAGGTTTCCATCAAAACCTGAGAGTAGATCTATCAAATACTATTGATATACGTCGTAAATATAGAACCATACAGCACAGAAGGAGGCCATTCGGCCCATCGTGCCTGTGCCAGCTCTTTGAACGAGCTCTCCAATTAGTCCCACTGCCCCCTGCTCTTTCCTCATAGCCCTGCAAATGTTTCCTTTTATGAACAGGAGGAGGCCATTCAACCCCTCAAGCCTGTTCTGCCATTCAATTAGATCGCGGCTGATCTGTATTGATCAGATATATACCTTTCATGTAGAGATCCAATTCCCTTTTGAAGGTTACTATTGAATCTGCTTCCACCGCCCTTTCAGGCAGTGTTACTTCCAGTGGATCCTGAGCACATCAAGCCCTGCCCGGTGAGGTCAGTCAGGGATCAGTGACTACCCTGCTTGGAGGGGTGTGGGTGAGGGAGGAAGGTAGGTGGGGTCTCTCTGAAGTGGAGATCGCTCCAGGATGACACGCCCGGGGATGGGAGAGCAGAGCGAAGTTGATGCACTGCGGCAGACTCTGATATCCTGAGCCTGCTCTCGGACTATAGTATGCAAGGGCACGACAGATGATCGAGGACCAGTCAGCCTGGCTTCTTATTGGGACCGGGGGCCGGGGGGGGGGGATTGTGGGGGCCAGGACTCTTCCACTGGGTTCCAGGTAACCTTGCAAGCCAAAGCCCTAGCAAGTAGGATGGCTCGAGATGGAGGAGCGGTCGGCAGCTTACCTCTGCTCCCGGTCCGGCTACACCTCGATTTTAAAATTCTCTCAGTGAAAACTGCGGTATTAAAACACAAGAACATAGGAGCAGAAGTAGGTCATTTGGCCCCTCGAGCCTGCTCCACCATTCAATAAGATCATGGCTGATCTGATCTTGGCCTCAGCACCACTTCCCTGCCCGCTCCCCATAACCCTTCACTCCCTTACCGTTCAAAAATCTGTCTATCTCCACCTTAAATGTATTTAATGACCCAGCCTCCACAGCTCTCTGGGGTAGAGAATTCCAAAGATTCACGACCCTCTGAGAGAAGAAATTCCTCTTCATTTCCGATTTAAAAGGGTGCCCCCTTATTCTGAAACTATGCCCCCTAGTTCTCGATTCCCCCACTAGGGGAAACATCCTCTCTGCATCTACCCTGTCAAGCCCCTTCAGAATCTTAGACGTTTCAATAAGATTCTCATTCTTCTAAACAGGGACCCTCCTGTCTCAGGAAATCATGAGAAACGGTTTCGCAGCACGTTAAACCGCAGAGGAAGACTCACTTCCAGATGGAGTTCCGATCGGTCGGATACTTTGCCAGATTCTTCAGAAGCTCCACCAGAGCCAGGTGAATACCGTCCTTCGTGGACACGTTCGTGTAACACAGCAGCTCGTGCAAGGCTTCCCGGATGTCACGCGAAGAGTCCTGTAAAATGAAAGGGTAACTGAACACCAAAACACCGGCACTGCGGAATTACTTCACATTTTTCCTTTTAGGTGCAGGACAATTGCTGTGCTATTCTTAGGTATTACATCCCATTTTATAGAAAAATTCTACTTGGATTATTGGTCAACTATATTTATTATTTACCCAGCCCTACTTGCCAAGGGCATTAAGAGTCATCGGAACAGGAGGAGGCCAATCAGCCCCTCGAGCCTGTTCCGCCATTCAATGGGATCATGACTGATCTGTGACCGAACTCCATATACCCGCCTTGGTTCCGTAACCCTTAAAAATCTATCAAACTCGGTTTAGAAATTTTCAATTGACCCCCCTGCCTCAACAGCTTTCTGGGGGAGAGAGTTCCAGATTTCCACTAGCCTTTGTGTGAAGAAGTGCTTCCTGACATCACCCCTGAACGGCCTGGCTCTAATTTTAAGGTTATGCCCCCTTGTTCTGGACTCCCCCACCAGAGGAAATAGTTTCTCTCTCTCTACCCTATCGAATCCTTTAATCATCTTAAACACCTCAATCAGTTCACCCCGTAATCTTTTTAACGCAAGAGAATCTATGCAACCTGTCCTGGTAATTTAACCCTTTTAGCCCCGGTATTAGTCAACCAGGTAGTGAGGGACTGGAGTCACGTGTGGGTCAGATTGGGTAGAGATGGCCGGTTTCATTCCCTGAAGGACATGACTGAACAAGTTGAGATTTTTTTTTTAATTAAATGACAACCCAGCAGCTTTCATGGTCATTCTCGGGTGCAGCCCACGCAACCACCAGATTTATAAAATTCAACTTCAACAACAACCTGCATTTATCTAGCGCCTACAAAGCAGTAAAACATCCCAAGGCGCTTCACAGGAGCGTTATCAAACAAAATTTGACATTGAGCCACGTAAGGAGATATTAGGACAGAAACTTGGCCAAAGAGGTAGGTTTTAAGATAGCAAAATACTGTGGATGCTGGAAATCCGAAATAACAACAGAAAACGCTGGAAAAACTCAGCAGGCCAGGCAGCATCCGTGGAGAGAGAAACAGAGTTAACGTTTCAGGTCGAAACCCTTCGCCAGAACTGAGAGAAGAGCAGGAAATTAAACAGATAAAAATGCAAGGGGGAGGCTGGGGGGAGGAATAAAAGAACAAAAGGGGTGGTCTATGGTAAGTAGAGACATTAAGAGATGCTCAAGGCAAGACGAGATGGTAATGGGACAGGTTAAGAAACAAAAGGTGAAGTGTGAAATGCTGGCAGAATGAGAGACAGCTGCCGTAGGGGGAGAGAGAGAAAAAAAAGGAAAAAGGCACGGACCAAAAGGGTGGATAAAATGTATATATATGTGGTAGGGGCCAGTTTTAAGGATGGTCTTAAAGGAGAGAGGGGCAGAGAGGTTTAGGGAGGGAATTCCAGAGCTTAGGGCCCGGCCCAGGCAGCTGAAGGCACGGCCACCAATGGCGGGCCAAAGGAAATCGGGGAAATAGTGCAACAACTCACACGGATATATTGTGCCTTTGACATAACGAAATGTCTCCAGATGCTTGGCAATCCAGGCTCGGACATGGAGAATGGCCACGTGGGTTTGGTAGCAGAGGCTGATGGTGCCTTCCAGCAAGAGTCAGTGCCTTCAGGAGAGTAGGGAATAAAATGGGAAGGGAGGAGGAGTTCCCAATAACCTGGGAGTGTCGAGGCTGTCTTCGGCAGCTTTGCAGCTGCTGGTTACAGAGTCAATACAGAGTCAATTTGGGAGAGGTCTACGTGCAGGTTAATCATCCAACCACTGAGTTGGGACATTTACATAAGACACAGCCCCGTCAGCCGTGGCTCAGTGGGCAGCACTCTCGCCTCTGAGTCAGAAGGTTGTGGGTTCAAGTCCTGCGCCAGAGACTTGAGCACAAAAATCCAGGCTGACACTCCAGTGCAGTACTGAGGGAGCGCTGCACTGTCGGAGGTGCCGTCTTTCAGATGAGACGTTAAACCGAGACCCCGTCAGATCTCGCAGCACTAGTTGAAGAAGAGCAGGGGAGTTCTCCCCGCTGTCCTGGCCAATATTTATCCCTCAATCAACATCACTGAAACAGATTATCTGGTCATTATCACATTGCTGTTTGTGGGAGCTTGCTGTGTGCAAATTGGCTGTCACGTTTCCTACATTACAACAGTGACTACACTTCAAAAAGTACTTCATTGGCTATGAAGCGCTTTGGGACGTCCTGAGGTCGTGAAAGATGCTGTATAAATCCCAAGTCTTTTTTTCTTTGTTCTGAGAGCAGAGAAGGTTAAGGGGAGATTTAATAGAGGTGTTCAAAATAGGAAGGGTTTTGATTAGAGTAAATAAGGAGAAACTGTTTCCAGTGGCAAGAGGGTCAGTAACCAGAGGACACAGATTTAAGATAATTGGCAAAAGAACCAGAGGCGACATTGGGAAACATTTTTTTTTACAGCGAGTTGTTGTGATCTGGAATGCGCTGCATGAAAGGGCGGTGGGAGCAGATTCAACAGTAACTTTCAAAAGGGAATTGGATAAATACTGGAAGGGAAAACACTTACAGGCCTTTGGGGAAAGAGCAAAGCGGAGTAGATCTAATTGGATTGCTCTTTCAAAGAGCCGACACAGGCACGAATGGCCTCCTTCTGTGCGGTATCTTACTATGCGCCTTGGGACGTTAAAGGTGCTATATAAATGCAAGTTGTTGTTGTTATGATACTGTGTCGTGCAAGGGGGCACAAGGAAGGGACAGAATCAAAAAATTAACAAGGGGTCACCTCCAGCACTGCCAGCACGGTGTCCAGCTGATCCTCTCGCAGTCGGATGTGGCAGGAGATTTTGCGCAGAGCGTGTATCGACCCCAGCCTCACCTCCTCGATTTCGTCGTTGAACATGTCCACCAGAAAATCCAGGCACTTTTCAGCGAAAGATGCCGAGGCCTGAGCCAACATACAGAGCGATTCTACGGCTGCGTTACGGACCTCTGAGATTCAGAGAGGAAAGAAAAGACCCTCAAAAAACTGTCAGGGAAATTGGTGGCGTTCCAGAGAACATTTAATCAAGATTCTGCAACCAAGGCAAAACCTGCTACAGGTGTCAGCCGTGGCTCAGTGGGTAGCACACTCGCCTCTGAGTCAGAAGGTCGTGGGTTTAAGTCCTCACTCCAAAGACTTGAGCCCATAATCTAGGCTGACACTCCCAGTGCAGTACTGAGGGAGCGCTGCACTGTCGGAGGGGCAGTACTGAGGGAGCCCTGCACTGTCGGAGGGGCAGTACTGAGGGAGCGCCGCACTGTCAGAGGGGCAGCACTGAGGGAGCGCTGCACTGTCGGAGGGGCAGTACTGAGGGAGCGCCGCACTGTCGGAGGGGCAGTACTGAGGGAGCGCTGCACTGTCGGAGGGGCAGTACTGAGGGAGCGCTGCACTGTCGGAGGGGCAGTACTGAGGGAGCGCTGCACTGTCGGAGGGGCAGTACTGAGGGAGCGCTGCACTGTCGGAGGGGCAGTACTGAGAGAGCGCCGTACTGTCGGAGGGGCAGTACTGAGGGAGTGCTGCACTGTCGGAGGGGCAGTACTGAGGGAGCGCTGCACTGTCGGAGGGGCAGTACTGAGGGAGCACACCGCACTGTCGGAGGGGCAGTACTGAGGGAGCGCCGCACTGTCGGAGGGGCAGTACTGAGGGAGCGCCGCACTGTCGGAGGAGGCAGTACTGAGGGAGCGCCGCACTGTCGGAGGGGCAGTACTGAGGGAGCGCCGCACTGTCGGAGGGGCAGTACTGAGGGAGCGCCGCACTGTCGGAGGGGCAGTACTGAGGGAGCGCCGCACTGTCGGAGGGGCAGTACTGAGGGAGCGCCGCACTGTCGGAGGGGCAGTACTGAGGGAGCGCCGCACTGTCGGAGGGGCAGTACTGAGGGAGTGCTGCACTGTCGGAGGGGCAGTACTGAGGGAGTGCTGCACTGTCGGAGGGGCGGTACTGAGGGAGTGCTGCACTGTCGGAGGGGCAGTACTGAGGGAGTGCTGCACTGTCGGAGGGGCAGTACTGAGGGAGCGCCGCATTGTCGGAGGGGCAGTACTGAGGGAGTGCCGCACTGTCGGAGGGGCAGTACTGAGGGAGCGCCGCATTGTCGGAGGGGCAGTACTGAGGGAGCGCTGCACTGTCGGAGGGGCAGTACTGAGGGAGTGCTGCACTGTCGGAGGGGCAGTACTGAGGGAGCGCTGCATTGTCGGAGGGGCAGTACTGAGGGAGCGCTGCATTGTCGGAGGGGCAGTACTGAGGGAGCGCTGCACTGTCGGAGGGGCAGTACTGAGGGAGCGCTGCACTGTCGGAGGGGCAGTACTGAGGGTGTGCTGCACTGTCGGAGGTGCCATCTTTCAGATGAGACGTTAAACCGAGGCCCCGTCTGCTCTCTGAAGTGGTTGTAAAAGATCCCATGGCACTATTTTGAAGAAGAGCAGGGGAGTTATGCCCGGTGTCCTGGCCAATATTTATCCCTCAACCAACATCACTAAAACAGATTATCTGGTCGTTATCAAATTGCGGTGTGTGGGAGCTTGCTGTGCGCAAATTGGCTGCCGTGTTTCCTACATTACAACAGTGACTACACTTCAAAAAGTACTTCATTGGCTGTAAAGTGCATTGGATCATCCTGAGGTTGTGAAAGGCGCTATAGAAATGCAAGTTCTTTCTTAGTCCCTTTTCTGACGTAACAGAGGAATGCGATCGGGCTGCCTGACTGCCCACATGGCCAGGGAACGAGACCTTGCCTTTTGAAGGGAAAGATATCATTGAAAAAAATAGTTTGATTTGAAAGCAATGAGATATAGACATACTGCGACGGAGTTCCCGCTCAGTTGCGCTGGTTATTTCAGCGCGATTCGCCCGAAATCGGCCAAACCAGCGCGAAAGAATCGAGGAATTTCAAGCGCAAATTACATCTAGTGCGAACCGAGTTTCCACGATCTTTTGCGCTGGTTTAAAAAAACATTGCGGTGGAAGTCGGCCCCGTCCAAAACACTGGCCCCACCCCCGGATCGAATTAATTGCCATGACGATTTCCAGCTGAGTGCGCTCGTTTGTGGGCCTTCGAGGAAGCTCTTAAAATTATGCTGGGTTTTGTTTAGGCCCAAGGTCATGAATAGACTTTTAGACCATTTTACACCATTTAAATATTTTTTTTAACTATTTAATTTACTAAGAAACTGACCACTGTACAGTAATGAAATGTGTAAATGGTTCTGTATAGTTCTTTAAAAATCATTTTCAGTTAATTAAAATCAGTTTTTTTTAAATTCATTCTCGGGGATGTGGGAGTCACCGGTAAGGCCAGCATTTATTGCCCATCGCTAATTGCCCTCGAGAAGGTGGTTGTGAGCCGCCGCCTTGAATACAACTGAGTGGCTCGCTAGCCCATTTCAGAGGGCAGTCGGTGGGCTGGATTTTACCAGCCCTGAGGAGGCGGGTTTGGAGACGGGACTGCTGGAAAAATCAAAAAAAATGGGAGCGGATCCCGAACCCGCTCCCAACCCACCTCCAACCAATCTTCCCAGGAGTCGGGTCCCCGATTTGTGCAGGGACCCGACTCCTAGCGGCGAGAAGAGGATTATAGCCACTTAACTGCTTGTTAACAGGTAGTTAACAGGCAAGTCAAGAGGCTCTTTCCCATTTTGAGCCTTCTGCTGCGGGATTCCCGACGTCGGGGAACCCCGCCAGGGTAAGTGAGGCGTGCTGTGGGTCTGTTGTTATGTTGGTGTTTGGATGACAGCTGCAGAATTGGTGTGAAGGCTGCAAAGTGACAATGGTTAGTATCAGAGCTAAGGACATGTTGTGAAAGTAATGTTTAATGTGTTTAGATGTTTCTGCAGGTGACAAGCTGTGAAGTGTTTGTGTAGCCTCATCTCATCAGGAGAAGTGACAGATGGCTTCTGCAATCTCAGCTGCAGCTGCCATCTGTTTTATCCTAAGGAGAGAGTAATTGGAGAGCCTGGGTGCAAGGGCTCACCTTTGGACAGCGATTGTCAGTGTCTGACAGCACCTCAATGCTGTCAAACACTGTCAAATCATCTGTCAAACAAGTGTGGTGCATGTGCCTTTCAGAAAACCGGCAGATGAAGCGTCATCAACTGACGTCATCTGACACCGGCTTTCCCTTAAATGGCCGGCAAGCCCGCAGGGCGGGCTAAACAAGACCAATCAGGGAAAAATAGCGTCAGTTCGTCGGACGTCGCTGGGGGCGGGACTAGAACCCGGAAGGCAGCAGTCCCGCCCCCAACTCGTCTCGGTAAGTAAAATCTAGCCCTGTGGGTCTGGAGTCACCTATAGGCCAGACCGGGTAAGGGCAGCAGATTTCCTTCCCTTACTCACAGGTGGTGGACCTTGTTAAGAATGCTTATTTTTTGTGATAAACCCAACTTCAGCTGTATTAATAAAACCGCGCCAGGTTACCACTCTTAAATACAACAAGGACAAATTTTTAAATGCAAGAAAAAAAAAAGGAACAATTGCGTTCTAAAACGCTGCCCATGGAAGATCTTACGTTTGGCGATATGCAGTTACTCCAGATGCGGTCTGAACAGCGCTTTATACAACTGTAGCATAACTTCCACCCCCTAAAGCATTCCTTTAACAGGCCTGAAACAATGTCAGTCAGATGATGATTTCATTGTTTCTGAAATTTTGCAGTCAGTAACAGTCTCAGGACGTCCCAAATCGCTTTACAGCCAATCGATTTCATATGAAGTGTAATCGCTGTTGATTTTGTAGGCACAGCAAGGACCCGCAAACAGCAAATGAATGAATGACCAAATAAGCTATTCCCTGGTGATACTGTCTGAGGGATAAATGTTGACTAGGTCACGGGGTCGTTTACATCCACCCCAGTTTAACATCTCAGCCAAAAGACGGCACCTCTGCCAATGCAACGATAACTTCCACCGATATAGCGCCTTTAACGCGGGAAAATGTCCCAAAGCGCGTCCTAACGATTTCAACGCGGTCCGCGACAGGCCCATTTCACTATCCGCGCGGAGGTCGGCTCTGCTGCCCTCTGCTTACCGTACATCTCGTCCTCCAGCCCGTGAACGAAGGCGCCGCAGGCCCCCGAGTTGATGAGGTTGACGGTGTAGGTGTCCACCGCTTCCTTGGGTGCATCGTCTCCCCACTTCCGGCCGCTGGAAAACTCGCCCGACGTGTACAGCTCCTTGGCTCGCTCGTGGGCGCTGCGCTTTCTCTGCACGAGGAAGGTGGGGGAGGGAAGAATCAGAAAACCGAAGCTTAGAATCTCAGAGGCATACAAAGAAAAAAATACTGACCAACGTGCATTTAAATAGCTCCCTTCACCTCCTCAGCGCGTCCCCAAATTGCTTCACAGCCAATAGATTTCTTTTGAAGTGCTGATCTTTCATTTATTTCATTCACGGGATGTGGGCGTCGCTGGCAAGGCCAGCATTTATTGCCCATCCCTAGTTGCCCCTTGAGAAGGTGGTGGTGAGCCGCCTTCTTGAACCGCTGCAGTCCGTATGGTGAAGGTACTCCCACAGTGCTGTTCGGTAGGGAGTTCCAGGATTCTGACCCAGCGACGATGAAGTATAATCGCTGTCGTTTTTGTAGGCGCAGCAAGGACCCACAAAGAGCAAATGAATGAATGACCACGTAAACTATTCTTGGTGATAGCGCCTGAGGGGTGAATGTTGGCCTGTCCATGGGATCTTTAATATGTGCCTAAGTTTAACATCTCAGGCAAAAGACAATGCAACGACAACTTGCACTTAAACAGCACCTTTAACGTAGTAAAACATCCCACGGTGCTCGACAGAAGCATGAAGACAAAATTTGACACTGTCAAAGGAGATATTAGGACAGGTGACCAAAAGCATGGTCAAAAAGGTAGGTTTTAAGAAGCGACTTAAAGGAGGAGAGAGAGACGGAGAGGTTTAGGGAGGGAATTCCAGAGCTTAGGGCCCAGGCAGCTGAAGGCACGGCCGCCAATGGTGGAGCGATTAAAATTGGGGATTGCTCAAGCGGCCAGAATTGGAAGAACGCAGAGATCAGGAAGGCTTGTAGGGCTGTAGGAGGTTACAGAGATAGGGAGGGGCGAGGCCACGGAGGGATTTGAAAACAAGGATGAGAATTTTACCAGTAATAACAGGTAAATTAAGCAATATACTAATAGCAGGGATGGTATTTAACTAAAGCATAACGCACCTTCAGATCAGACATCAATTTCTTATCAAGGGTCTGCTCCAGAAACTGTACGCTGACTTGGTGCATGGAGCCCTGAAATATAAGGTGATGAGCAATGTTAATTGTCAACGTAATTGTGAGACAAACCAACAATAAGAGGCATTTATATAGCATCTCAAGAAAAGAAAGACTTGCATTTCTCCAGCGCCTTTCACGACCACCGGACGTCCCAAAGCGCTTTACAGCCAATGAAGTATTTTTGAAGTGTAGTCACTGTTGTAATGTAGGAAATGCGGCAGCCAATTTGCGCACAGCAAGCTCCCACAAACAGCAATATGATGACCAGATAATCTGTTTTTCATGATTTTGGTTGTGGGAATAAATATTGGCCAGGACACTGGGGAGAACTCCCCTGCTCTTCTTCAAAATAGTGGCCGTGGGATCTTTTACATCCACCTGAGAGGGCAGACGGGGCCTCGGTTTAAGGTCTCATCCGAAAGACGGCACCTCTGACAGTGCAACGCTTCCTCAGTACTGCCCCTGTGACAGTGCGGCGCTCCCTCAGTACTGCATCTCCGACAGTGCAGCGCTCCCTCAGTACTGCCTCTCCAGCAGTGCATTACTCCCTCAGTACTGCCCCTCCGACAGTGCAGTGCTCCCTCAGTACTGCCCCTCGGACAGTGCAGTACTCCCTCAGTACTGCCCCTCCGACAGTGCAGTGCTCCCTCAGTACTGCCCCTCCGACAGTGCGGCGCTCCCTCAGTACTGCCCCTCCGACAGTGCAGCGCTCCCTCAGTACTGCCCCTCCAGCAGTGCAGCACTCCTTCAGTACGGCCCCTCCGACAGTGCAGCGCTCCCTCAGTACTGCCCCTCCAACAGTGCAGCGCTCTCTCAGTACTGCCCCTCCGACAGTGCGGCGCTCCCTCAGTACTGCTCCTCCGACAGTGCGGTGCTCCCTCAGTACTGCCCCTCCAACAGTGCAGCGCTCTCTCAGTACTGCCCCTCCGACAGTGCGGCGCTCCCTCAGTACTGCACTGGGAGTGTCAGCCTGGGTTTTTGTGCTCAAGTCTCTGGAGTTGGACTTAAACCTACGACCATCTGATTCAGAGGCAAGGGAGAGCTACCAAATATGCCATGGCAGAATCCCTGCTTATCAAAGACAAGAGTTACGACAAGGAAGTAAGAGTGAGTGCAGGACAGGGCGCCGGCCTCAACGTAATGATTTAGTCATTGCTTAGCACTGCTGGACGGACATGGAGATGAAACCTACCAACAGTTTGGCTGCTTGTACTCTCACCAACCAGGATCCGTCATTCACCATGTGACAAACCTTCCCGAAAGCATCGTCGACCAGGCGAATTTCCTCGTTGGATGACGGAATAGGGACTATACTAAAGAAATGGAGACAGTGACATGAAAATATGGACAGTGTGTACAAACCCATTCAGTCCCCTGAAAGCTTTGACCTCCCCTTTAATCCAAGCAATCACTTTAAGCTCACACTTTGCCGGCACAGATACCATGGGCCGAATGGCCTCCTTCTGTGCCGTATGATTCTATGAAGTAAAAGACACCGGCAGATTAACCTCACGGCAAGAAACGTAACTGGACCAGCCACATAAATACTGTGGCTACAAGAACAGGTCCGAGGCTGGGTATTCTGCGGCGAGTGTCTCACCTCCTGACTCCCCAAAGCCTTTCCACCATCTGCAAGGCACGAGTCAGGAGTGTGATGGAATTCTCTCCACTTGCCTGGATGAGTTGCAGCTCCAACAACACTCAAGAAGCTCGACACCATCCAGGACAAAGCAGCCCGCTTGATTGGCACCCCATCCACCACCATAAACATTCACTCCCTCCACCACCGGCGTACAGTGGCTGCAGTGTGTACCATCTACAAGATGCACTGCAGCAACTCGCCAAGGCTTCTTCGGCAGCACCTCCCAAACCCGCGACCTCTTCCACCTAGAAGGACAAGGGCAGCAGGTGCATGGGAACACCACCACCTCCAAGTTCCTCTCCAAGTCACACACCATCCTGACTTAGAAGTATATCGCCGATCCTTCATCGTCGCTGGGTCAAAATCCTGGAACTCCCTCCCTAACAGCACTGTGGGAGTACCTTCACCACATGGACTGCAGCGGTTCAAGAAGGCAGCTCACCACCACCTTCTCAAGGGCCATTAGGGATGGGCAATAAATGCTGGCCTTGCGAGTGACGCCCACATCCCGTGAATGAACAAAAAAGGAAATAAACCCACTACTCATTGTCACAGATTGTTGAATTATGGATGACATGTATTTCATAGGAGCCCGGGGGGGGGTGGGGGGTTATGTGTTTGCGAGCCAAATTGAAAAACCGCAGACCTCTGGTTCCAGGCTCAAACTTTGTAAATAGGCTATTCCTTCATCACACAGGGTCAATGGAAAGGCGTTTATAACAGGGGGCCGATCCACTACCTCCCCCCCATCCCGCCCCGTCGAAGTTCAATTATTCTCCCTTTGGCACAAATGAGTTAGTAATTTACTTGATGTAGAGTACGGCCATTGTCTACAGACCCCCCCAAATCAGTTTGAGGAGCGTCAGGCTGGGATTTCAGCGCAAGAGCTGAGTCTAAATCCACCGTGTCATCCAAATCCGCCCAGCCCAGCGTCACCAACCTGTCAGCGTACAGCTGGCTGAGGACCCACGCGAGCTGCACGGCCACAGATCGCACTTGTTCGTAGTCATCCGACAGCGCCTTGCAAGCCTTTGGAAGGGAAACCAGATAAAAGAAACAAAATGGTAAGCGCATTTACATACAACAACAACTTGCATTGATGAGCATCTCAAGGCGCTTCACGGGGGGGGGGGGAGCCATAATCAGGCAGAAATTGACACTGAGCCGAAGAAGGAGAACGTAAGAATTAGGAGCAGGAGTCGGCCATACGGCCCCTCGAGTCTGCTCCGCCATTCAATAAGATCATGGCTGATCTTCGACCTCAACTCCACTTTCCCGCCCGATCCCCATTACCCTCGATTCCCCTAGAGTCCAAAAATCTATCGATCTCAGCCCTGAATGTACTCAATAACTGAGCATCCACAGCCCTCTGAAGTACAGAATTCCAAAGATTCACAACCCTCTAAGTGAAGAAATTTCTCCTCATCTCAGTCTTATATGGCCGACCTCTTAACCTGAGACTGTGACCCCTGGTTCTAGACTCCTCAGCCAGGGGAAACAGCCTCTCGGCATCTACCTATCAAGCCCTCTAAGAATTTTATACGTTGCAAGGAGATCACCCCTCATTCTTCTAAACTCCAGAGAGTATAGGGCCATTCTGCTCAATTAGGAGATATTAGGACAAAAAGGTAGGTTTTAAAGAGCGTCCTTAAGGAGAATGATATACAATGTACAGCACAGAAACAGGCCGTTCAGCCCAACTGAGAAGAGAGAGTTGGAGAGGTTGAGGGAGGGAATTCCAGAGCTTAGGGCCTCGGCAGCTGAAGGCACGGCCGTCAATGGTGGAGCGAAGAAAATGAGGGATGCACAAGAGGCCAGACGAGGAGGAGCCCAGAGATCTCGGAGAGTTGTAGAGCTGGAGGAAGTTACAGAGATAGGGAGGGGGGGGCGAGGCTACGGAGGGATTTGAAAACACGGATGAGAATTTTAAATTAGAACCTGTCCCACCCTACAAACACGGACAGAGGGTTCCCCGGGCACTGGCAACCTTGGGGTGCGAGCTGAAAGAGTCTCCGTCAGCAGGACACTTGACCATGGCAGCCGGGGCCGGTGGGTGTGGTTCAGAGCCAACTCCCATCCTTTCATCGGCCAGTGTCCGCGCACATGTGCTTTCCAGCGGTGGGGGGGAGGGGGGCTCCCCTGAATAGAGATCAGAAGCGGGAAACCCGGTCGATTTCCCTCCCCCCCCCTCTCCCCCCCCCCCCACCCAGCCAAACAGTACCGAGGCCAACTCCAGACCCCCTACCGCACCCTTGGCTGAGATCCGAGCGATCGGCTATCCTCACTGATTCCCTGAATGGCTCAAGTTGGAATGGTTTGGGTTTGCAGGCTGTTGACCTGTAAGAGCCAGAAGGCTGGCAGCTCAGTCCCAGGTGCGCGCACGACCATGCGCGGTTATGGGAAGGGTGGTGCACGAGGTTACGTAGAAGGGGTGGGGCCTTTTTCTTTCGCCCTTCTTTCCGTACGTTTGCATCCCACACTGCACAACAAATTTAATTTCTTTGTTCCGGTATTTGGATTCATACAGCACAGACGAAGGCCGTTCGGCCCATCGTGCCTGTGCCGGCTCTTTGAAAGAGCTCTCCAATTAGTCACACTCCCTCCTGCTCTTTCTCTAAAGCCCTGCAAAAATTTCCTTTACGTATATATGCAATTCCCTTTTGAAAGTTACTATTGAATCTGCTTCCACCGCCCTTTCAGGCAGCGCATTCCAGATCACAACAACTCGCTGCGTAAAAAAAAGTCTCCTCATCTCCCCCTCTGGTTCTTTTGCCAATTACCTTAAATCTGTGTCCTCTGGTTACTGAAACTTCTGCCACTGGAAACAGTTTCTCCTTCTTTACTCTATCAAAACCCTTCATATTTTGAACAGCTCTATTAAATCTCCCCTTAACCTTCTCTGCTCTAAGAACAATCTCAGCTTCTCCAGTCTCTCCACATAACTGGAGTCCCCTCATCCCCGGTACCATTCTGGTAAACATCCTCCGCACCTTCTCCGAGGCTTTCTTGCCGTCTTTACCTGACAGTAGATGGTCTGCTGCAACTTCATTCCCCGTTCGTGTAGTTGCAACTAGGACAAAGCACAAGAAACACACAAATTCTCAGCAGAACAGCCCGACAAACAGGTCACAGATGCATTGTAACTATTACATTATGGCCTGCGCGATTCACAACAGAAGAGAATCAAGACTGACAAGCGGCCATCCAGATGAAAATTTTCATCACAGACTTCCCTCCCACACGGCCTGATGAATTTCAACTTACATTAATATAAAAGGCCCTTCACGACCTCGGGACGTCCCAAAGCGCTTTACAGCCAATGAAGTACTTTTTGAAGTGTGGTCACTGTTGTAATGTGGGAAACGCGGCAGACAATTTGCGCACAGCAAGCTCCCACAAACAGCAATGTGATAATGACCAGATCATCTGGTTTTTTTTTTAGCGATTTTGGTTGAGGGATAAATATTGGCCCCAGGACACCGGGGAGAGCTCCTCCCTGCTCTTCTTCGAAATAGTGGCGTGGGATCTTTTATGTCCGCCTGAGAGAGCAGACGGGACCTCAGTTTAATGTCTCATCTGAAAGACGGCACCTCCGACAGTGCAGCGCTCCCTCAGTACTGACCCTCCGACAGTGCGGCGCTCCCTCAGTACTGTCCCTCCGACAGTGCAGCACTCCCTCAGTACTGACCCTCCGACAGTGCGGCGCTCCCTCAGTACTGTCCCTCCGACAGTGCAGCACTCCCTCAGTACTGACCCTCCGACAGTGCGGCGCTCCCTCACTACTGCCCCTCCGACAGTGCGGCGCTCCCTCAGTACCGCCCCTCCGACAGTGCGGCGCTCCCTCACTACTGTCCCTCCGACAGTGCAGTACTCCCTCAGTACTGCCCCTCCGACAGTGCGGCGCTCCCTCAGTACTGACCCTCCGACAGTGCGGCGCTCCCTCACTACTGTCCCTCCGACAGTGCAGCGCTCCCTCAGTACTGACCCTCCGACAGTGCGGCGCTCCCTCACTACTGCCCCTCCGACAGTGCGGCGCTCCCTCACTACTGCCCCTCCGACAGTGCGGCGCTCCCTCAGTACTGCCCCTCCGACAGTGCGGTGCTCCCTCAGTACTGCCCCTCCGACAGTGCAGCGCTCCCTCACTACTGCCCCTCCGACAGTGCGGCGCTCCCTCAGTACTGCCCCTCCGACAGTGTGGCGCTCCCTCAGTACTGCTCCTCCGACAGTGCAGCGCTCCCTCAGTGCTGCCCCTGTGACAGTGCAGCACTCCCTCAGTACTGCCCCTCCGGACAGTGCGGCGCTCCCTCAGTACTGCCCCTCCGACAGTGCGGCACTCCCTCAGTACTGCCCCTCTGACAGTGCAGCACTCCCTCAGTACTGCCCCTCCGACAGTACGGCGCACCCTCAGTACTGCACTGGGAGTGTCAGCCTGGATTTTTGTGCTCAAGTTTCTGGAGTGGGACTTGACCCACAACTATCAATTTATAATAAGCAGTTGAAAACAGTCCCGGTTCTCAAAGCCACGACTGGTCCAGTGCCAATCATTATTTTTTTGTTGCGTTGCTGTGGACTGTGTCGCCATCATGCACTCCTGCTTGCACGCTACTGAATTTAAATGCCAGTGTTTGGTTACTGAGAGCAAACAACCTCTGGGCAAACAAACGAGGGAAAAGTCATGCGGTGTGCTGATCAAGAGGCATATTTAAGGGCCACAGTGGAGTTTTGCTACAGTGCAATAAAAGACACGTCGAATAAAACGAACTTGCATCTAGATAAATCGTCTGAAAGCACTTCACACACTTTTGAAGTTCAATGACTTATGTCGCGATCTCTAATTCGGCCTCTTGCGCATTCCCCCATTTCAATCGTTCCACCATTGGTGGCCGTGCCTTCAGCTGCTGAGGCCCTGAGCTCTGGAATCCCCTCCCTAAACCTCTCCACCTCTCTCTCCTCCTTTAAGACGCTCCTTAAAACCTACCTCTTTGGCCAAGCTTTTGGTCACCTGCCCTAATATCTCCTTATGCAACTCGATGTCAAATTATGTTTGATAATCGCTCTTGTGAAGCGCCATTTACTACGTTAAAGGCGCTGTATAAATGCAAGCTGCTGCTGTTGTCGTTTGGTATCGCAACACAGCAAAAGTCTGGTACCAAAAACACAAAGTATAACTGCAAGTCAGTCCATTTTCTGGACTGTGGGAGACTCAACCATGCTGGGTGATAACCACACGACATTGTGCACTGTTGAGCAATGAACCGTGGAATTTATCCTCCTGCTACATGGGTGTTTAGAGAACGTAAAGACAGGTATATATATATTGGAAACTTTTCTCCTCACCTGTCTTATCTTTTCTCCCCCTCCACTCCTGAAAATAGCGGCTAGCCTCTACTATCGCAGCCAAACGCACGTTGGTCATGTGACTGGTCTAGGCAGCGAGAGTCCTCAGGCAATTCCACCATGGAGGGACTCACAACTGTGTCAGCCGTGGCTCAGTGGGTAGCACTCCCGCCTGAGTCAGAAGATAGAAACATAGTAGATAGGAGCAGGAGTAGGCCATTCGGCCCCTCGAGCCTGCTCCACCATTCGATGAGATCATGGCTGATCATCCAAACTCCGTACCCTGTACCTGCCTTCTCCCCATATCCCTTGAGACCTTTAGCTTTAAGAAATATATCTAACTCATTCTTGAATATATTTAATGACTTGGCCTCAACTACCTTCTGTGGTAGAGAATTCCACAGGTTCACCACTCTCCGGGTGAAGAAATTCTTCCTCATTTCTGTCCTAAATGGCTTACCCCTTATCCTTAGATTATGACCCCTGGTTCTGGACTCTCCGACCATCGGGAACATTCCTCCTGCATCTAGTTTGTCCAGACCTGTCAGAATTTTATATGTTTCGATGAGATCCCCTCTCATTCTTCTAAACTCCAGCGAGTATAAGCCCAATGGACCCAATCTCTCCTCATATGTCATTCCTGCCATCCCAGGTATCAGCCTTGTGAATCTTCGCTGAACTCCCTCCATGGCAAGAACATCCTTCCTCAGATAAGGCGACCAAAACTGCACACAATACTCAAGGTGTGGTCTCACCAAGGCCCTGTACAACTGCAGCAGGACATCCTTGTTCCTGTACTCAAACCCTCTCGCTATGAAGGCCACCATACCATTTGCCTTCTTCACCGCCTGCTGCACCTGCATGCTTACCTTCAGTGACTGGACACCCAGGTCTCGTTGCACTTCCCCTTCTCCCAATCTATTGCCATTCAGATAATAGTCTGCCTTTCTGTTTTTGACACCAAAGTGGATAACCTCGCATTTATCCACGTTATATTGCATCTGCCACGCTTCTGCCCACTCACCCAACCTGTCCAAATCATCCTGGAGTTTCTCGGTATCCTCCTCGCAGCACACACTCCCACCCAGCTTTGTGTCATCTGCAAACTTGGAGATATTACATTTAGTTCCCTTATCTAGATCATTAATGTATATTGTGAATAGCTGGGGTCCAAGGACCGATCCCTGCGGTACCCCACTAGTCACTGCTTGCCACTCGGAAAAAGACCCATTAATTCCTACTCTCTGCTTTCTGTCCGCCAACCAGTTCTCTATCCAAGTCAATACCTTGCCCCCAATCCCATGTGCCTTAACTTTACACGCTAATCTCTTATGCAGGACCTTATCGAAAGCCTTTTGAAAGTCCAAATACACCACATCTACTGGTTCTCCCTTATCTATTTTCCCAGTTACATCCTCAAAAAATTCCAGTAGATTAGTCAAGCACGATTTACCTTTTGTAAATCCATGTTGACTTTGTCCGATCCTGTCACTGTTTTTCAAGTGCTCAGCTATTACATCCTTTATAATGGACTCTAGCATTTTCCCCACTACTGATGTCAGGCTTACCGGTCTGTAATTCCCCGCTTTCTCTCTACCACCCTTTTTGAATAGTGGGGTAACATTAGCTACCCTCCAATCCATGGGTACAGTTCCAGATTCCATCGAATGTTGGAAGATGATCAGTAATGCATCTACTATTTCTAGGGCCACTTCCTTAAGTACCCTAGGATGTAGATTATCAGGCCCTGGGGATTTATCGGCCTTCAATCCCGTCAATTTCCCTAACACCATTTCCCTGCAAATACTGATTTCTTTCAGTGCCTCCCTTTCATCAGACCGTATGTTCTCCAACATCTCTGGGAGGTTATTTGTGTCCTCCTTTGTGAAGACAGAACCAAAATATGTATTTAATTGGTCTGCCATTTCTTTGTTCCCCATTATAACTTCCCCCGCTTCTGACTGCAAGGGACCTACACTTGATTTCACTAATCTTTTTCTCTTCACATATCTATAAAAGCTCTTACATTGTGGGTTCAAGTCCCATTAGAGGCTTGAACGCAAAAATAGGGATAAATATTGGCCAGACACCGGGGAGAACTCCCCTGCTCCTCTTCGAAATAGTGCCATCGGATCTTTTACGTCCACTTGAGAGAGCAGACGGGGCCCCAGTTTAACGTCTCATCCGAAAGACGGCACCTCCAACAGTGCAGGACTCCCTCTGGAGTGTCAGCCTAGATTTTGTGCTCGAGTCTCTGGAGTGGGGGCTTGAACCCACAACCTTCTGACTCAGAGACAGAGAGTGCCGCCCACTGAGCCACGGCTGACACAATAAAGGTACTTAATTGATCAGGCAAATCAGCACAAATTGGGGGGGGGGGGGGGTGGGTTCACGAGGTTGATTCCTGGATGAAGAGGTTGACGTATGACGAAAGGTTAAGCAGGTTGGGCCTATACTCATTGGAGTTTAGAAGAATGAGAGGTGATCTTATTGAAACATATAAGATTCTGAAGGGGCTTGACAGGGTAGGATGCTGAGAGGCTGTTTCCCCTCGTGGGGGAATCTCGAACTAGGCGGCATAGTTTCAGAATAAGGGGTCGCCCATTTAAGACAGAGATGAGGAGGAATTTCTTCTCTCAGAGGGTGGTGAATCTTTGGAATTCTCTGCTCCAGAGAGCTGTGGAGGTGGAGTCACTGAATATACTCAAGGCGGAGATTGACAGATATTTGAGCTACAGGGGAGTCAAGGGTTATGGGGAGAGAGCGGGAAAGTGGCGTTGAGGCCAAGATTGGATCAGCCATGATCTTATTGAATGGCGGAGCAGGCTCGAGGGGCCGATTGTCCTACTCCTGCTTCTTATGTTCTTAATTGAGCCTGAGAGCTTCCCGCTCTGCCTGACTCGATTAGCCGCTGAGCCGCAGGCCACACGGTGATCCAAGCTTACCATGGCTTTCATCGCCGCTGTTCGAACACGAGGATCCTGGTCGGTGAAGGAGTCGCTGATGATCTTCTGCACGTCTTTGGCAGCGAGGTTTTCCAGCTCCTTTGCTGCCGGCTTATCCAGGGACCCCAGGCACCCGATCAGCTGCAAGCATTTATTCCTCACCACGTGCGAGGTGTCCACTAGGTGCTGAGTATCGCAAACAAACAGCAACACTGGAGTTACAAGGAATGCATAGACAGAAAAGAAAGAACGTGCATTTCTCCAGCGCCGTTCACGACCTTAGGACGTCCCAAAACGCTTTACAGCCAATTAAGTGCTTTTGGAAATGTAGTCACTGTGTAGGAAACACGGCAGTCAATCTGCGCACAGCAAGCTCCCACAAACAGCAATGTGATAATGACCAGATCATCTGTTTTAGGTGTTGGTTGAGGGATAAATATTGGCCAGGACACCGGGGGAGGGAAAACTCCCCTGCTCTTCTTCCAACTAGTGGTCATGTTCTAAGAACCTAAGAAATAGGAGCAGGAGTCGGCCCCTTGAGCCGAGTCAGTCATTCAACATGCAACATCAACTCTTTATTGTATCATAGACAGGCTGGTGAAATGGGCGGACACGGGGCAGATGATACATTTTTGTAGGAAGAACAAGACGAGGCAATATAAACTAAAGGGTACAATCCTAACGGGGCTGCCTGAACAGAGAGACCTGGGGGTATATGTGCACAAATCATTGAAGGTGGCAGGGCAGGTTGAGAAAGCGGTTAAAAAAAGCACACGGGATCCTGGGCTTCATAAATAGAGGCCTAGAGTACAAAAGTAAGGAAGTTATGATGAGCCTTTATAAAACACTGGTTCGGCCTCAACTGGAGTACTGTGTCCACTTTAAGATGGATGTGAAGGCCTTAGAGAGGGTGCAGAAAAGATTTACAAGAATGGTTCCAGAGATGAGGGACTTCAGTTACGTGGATAGACTGGAGAAGCTGGGGTTGTTCTCCTTGGAACAGAGAAGGTTGGGAGGAGATTTGATGGAGGTGTTCAAAATCATGAGGGGTCTAGACAGTAGATAGAGAGAAACTGTTCCCATTGGCGGAAGGGTCGAGAACCAGAGGAAACAGATTTAAGGTGATTGGCAGAAGAACCAAAGGCGACATGAGGAAAAACTTTTTTTACTCAGTGAGTGGTTAGGATCTGGAATGCGCTGCCTGAAAGAGGGGTGGAGGCAGATTCAATCACGGCTTTCAAAAGGGAATTGGATAAGTACCTGAAGGGAAAAAATCTGCAGGGCTACAGGGAAAGGGCGGGGGAGTGGGACTAGCTGAAGTGCTCTTGCAGAGAGCCGGCACGGGCTCGACGGGCCGAATGGCCTCCTTCTAAGCTGTAACCATTCTATGACTCTAACTCCACTTTCCCGCCCGATCCCCATATCCCTCGATTCCCTTAGTGCCCAAAAATCTAGTGATCTCAGCCTTGAATATACCCAACGACTGAGCATCCACAGCCCTCTGGGGTAGAGAATCCCAAAGATTCACAACCCTCTGAGTGAAGAAATTTCTCCTCATCTCAGTCCTCAGCCCCTTATCCTGAGACTAAGCCCCCTAGATCTAGATTCTCCAGCCAGGGAAAAACAGCCCCTCAGCATCTACCCTGTCAAACCCCTTAAGAATTTTATGTTTCAATGAAATCATCTCTCATTCTTCTAAACTCCAGAGAGTATCGGCCCATTCTACTCAAACTCTCCTCATAGGACAACCCTCTCATCCCAGGAATCAATCTTGTGAACCTTCGTCGCACACACCTCCTTTAAGGGAAGTGCATCTTTCCTTAGGTAAGGAGACCAAAAGACAAAAAAAAATCATAGAATGATACAGCAGAAAAGGAGGCCAATTGATCTGTCTAAAAGGGATAGGGTTATAGAAGCATAGAAGATAGGAGCAGGAGTAGGCCATTTGGCCCCTCGAGCCTGCTCCGCCATTTAATGAGATCATGGCTGATCATCCAAATTCAGTACCCTGTCCCTGCTTTCTCCCCATATCCCTTGATCCCTTTAGCCTTAAGAAATATATCTATCTCCTTCTTGAATATATTTAATGAATTGGCCTCAACTGCCTTCTGTGGTAGAGAATTCCACAGGTTCACCACTCTCTGGGTGAAGAAATTCCTCCTCATCTCAGTCCTAAATGGCTTACCCCTTATCCTTAGACTGTGACCCCTGGTTCTGGACTCCCCCGCCATCGGGAACATCCTTCCTGCATCTAGTCTGTCTAGTCCTGTTAGAATTTTATAAGTTTCAATGAGATCCCCTCTCATTCTTCAAAACTCTAGCGAATATAAGCCTAATCGACCCAATCTCTCTTCATACGTCATTCCTGCCATCCCAGGTATCAGTCTGGTAAATCTTCGCTGCACTCCCTCCATGGCAAGAACATCCTTCCTCAGATAAGGCGACCAAAACTACACACAATACTCAAGGTGTGGTCTCACCAAGGCCCTGTACAACTGCAGCAAGACATCCTTGCTCCTGTACTCGAATCCTCTCGCTATGAAGGCCAACATACCATTTGCCTTCTTAACCGCCTGCTGCACCTGCATGCTTAGTAGGTTTAATCTGGCTAAAATGGTCTCATCTGAGGAAGGACATACTTGCCTTGGAGGCGGTGCGACGAAGGTTCACTGGATTGATCCCTGGGATGAGAGGGTTGTCCTATGAGGCGAGATTGTGTAGAATGGGCCTATACTCTCTGGAGTTTAGAAGAATGAGAGGTGATCTCATTGAAACATACAAGATTCTGAGGGGGATTGACAGGGTAGATGCTGAGAGGCTGTTTGCCCTGGCTGGAGAGTCTAGAACTAGGAGGGCATAGTCTCAGGAAAAGGAGTCGGCCATTTAGGACTGAGATGAGGAGGAATTTCTTCACTCGGAGGGTGGTGAATCTTTGGAATTTTCTACACCAAAGAAAGGGCTGTGGATGCTGAATCGTTGAGTATATTCAAGGCTAAGGTCGATAGATTTTTGGACTCTAGGGGAATCAAGGGATACGGAAATCGGGCGGGAAAATGGAGTTGAGGTCGATGATCAGCCATGATCTTATTGAATGGCGGAGCAGGCTCGAAGGGCCGTATGGCAGACTCCTGCTCCTAATTCTTATGATCGATTTGGTGGATTTAATCTGGCTAAAAAGGATTGGTTTAGTTGGTTTAATCTAGCTAAAAGGGATGGGGATTGATGGGTTTGATCTGAATAAGAGGGATGGGTTTGGTGGGTTTAATCTGAATAAGAGGGATGGGCTTTTCCTGTTCCTAAAATATTTCTATAGCTAGTCCACCGGAAACCAGTTGCTGCCCTGCTTTCTCTTGCCAATAACCCGGGAACCAAAGATAACTTAAGCAACCATTTCCTACCTTACATCCAATCTCAACCAAACGGAAACCGAGAGGCAGGTTGTCCTGGAGCTGAATGCCGATCACCAAAATGGTGTCCAGTAACTGTGCGAGGACATGGTGAGACTCTGCAACAACACGGCACATTTCAAAACAAATGCCCCAAAACATGGGCAAACTAGTCTTACATTTTCAAAGGAAATTTGAGATGTTGCAATTTTTTTTTTCCCCCCCACACAGACATTAGTGTTTTTCTCCCTGGTTTTGACATAAAAGTGGCAAAAAGAAATACTTGCGTTTATATAGTGTCTTATCATATTGTTGAAGTACCTCAAAATGCTTCCCAGAACAACAAATTACTCTTTTAATCCATTCGCGGATGTGGGCGTCACTGGCATTTATTGCCCATCCCTAATTGCCCTTGAGAAGGTGGTGGTTGAACCGCTGCAGTCCGTGTGGTGAAGGTGCTCCCACAGTAATGTTAGGGAAGGACTTCCAGGATTTTTGACTCAGCGACGATGAAGGAAAGGCCGATATATGCCCCAAGTCAAAACCAAATGTTGGTCCCATTCGGCGCCAGTAACACCTCACAAACAGTAGTGAGGCGAATGACTTGTATTTTTTTTGGTGGCCTTGTTTAAGGAAGGAATGTTGGTCCGGACACTGGGAGAGCCCCCTGCTCTTCTTCTAACAGTGTCAGGCGATCTTCAATGTTCACCTGAACAGGCTGGCAGAGGCTCAGTTTAACGCCTCATCCGAAAGACTGACAATACGGCACTAGATTACCAAGTCCCAGCCGGCTCAAGTTTCCTCCCTGAATCTTTGGAATTCTCTACCCCAGAGGGCTGTGGAGGCTCAGTCGTTGAGTATATTCAAGACGGAGATCGATAGAGTTTCGGATACCAAGGGAACCAAGGGATATGGGGATCGGGCGCAAAAGTGGAGCTGAGGTCGAACATCAGCCGTGATCTTACTGAATGGCGGAGCAGGCTCGACGGGCCGTATGGCCGACTCCTGCTCCTATTTCTTGTGTTCTTATCTAATGATCCATGTCTTTTCATGTAAAAGTAATTGTAAAATTAACTTCAGATAGGTCGATAACTAGAGGGCACTGATTTAACGTGATTGGCAAAAGAACCAGAGGCGACATGAGGGAAAACTTTTGTTTACGCAACGTGTGGCTAGGATTTGGAATGCACTGCCTGATAGGGTGGTGGATACAGATTCAATAGTAGCCTTCAAAAGGGAATTGGATAAATACTTGAAGGAGAAAAAATTGCAGGGATATGGGGAAAGAGCGAGGGAGTGGGACTAACTGGATTGCTCTTCGAAAGAGCCGGCACAGACTGGATGGGCCGAATGGCCTTCTTCTGTGCTGTACTATTCTATGATTCTTCTTACCTATCCCATAAGGATAATGCACATATGGAAGAATATTTTTATCCTTAGCTGTGGCTCAGTGGGTAGCATACTCGCCTCTGAGTCAGAAGGTTGTGGGTTCAAGCCCCACTCCAGAGACTTGAACACAGAAATCCAGACTGACTGTCCTTGTACACCAGTCACTGAAAGCAAACATGCAGGTGCAGCAAGCAGTTAGGAAGGCATATGGTATGTATGTTGGCCTTCATTGCAAGAGGATTTGAGTACAGGAGCAAGGATGTCTTACTACAGTTATACAGGGCCTTGGTGAGACCACACCTGGAGTACTGTGTGCAGTTTTGGTCTCCTTACCTAAGAAAGGATATACTTGCCATAGAGGGAGTGCAGCGAAGGTTCACCAGACTGATTCCTGGGATGGTAGGACTGTCGTATGAGGAGAGATTGGGTCGCCTAGGCCTGTATTCACTAGAGTTTAGAAGAATGAGAGGGGATCTCATTGAAACGTATAAAATTCTGACAGGGCTAGACAGACTGGATGCAGGGAGGATGTTTCCCCTGGCTGGGAGGTCTAGAACGAGGGGTTACAGTCTCAGGATACGGGGTAAGACATTTAGGACTGAGATGAGGAGAAATTTCTTCACTCAGAGGGTGGTGAACCTGTGGAATTCTCTACCACAGAAGGCTGTGGAGGCCAAGTCACTGAATATATTTAAGAAGGAGATAGATAGATTTCTAGACACAAAAGGCATCAAGGGGTATGGGGAGAGAGGGGGAATATGGTATTGAGATAGAGGATCAGCCATGATCATATTGAATGGCGGAGCAGGCTCGAAGGGCCGAATGGCCTACTATTTTTCTATGTTTCTGACGCTCCCAGTGCCAGTACTGAGGGAGTGCTGCACTGTTGGAGGTGCCATCTTTCGGATGAGACGTTAAACCGAGGCCCCGTCTGCTCTCTCAGGTGGACATAAAAGATCCCACGGCCACTATTGAAGAGCAGGGAGCTTTCCTTGGTGTCTTGGCCAATAATCTATCCCTCAACCGACACATTAGTGAACCAGTTGGGTTTTTAAGATAATCCGACAGTTTCGTGGTTACTGATATAACCAGCTTTTCTTTTATTTCCAGATTATTTGTTCTGAATTCAAATCCTCAAACGGTCATGGTGTGATCGAAACTCACGTTCTCTGCGTCAGTAGTCCAGCAACCTGACCACTAAACTACCGTACCCAAGGAAGCGTCTTTCCAGTCTCTGCTAATATTCTGCTTTCGAGACTTACTTTCATTGTTAAGGGTGACGATGACATCGTCTACGATGCAATCAGCGACAAAGCCTGAAGTTTTCGACAGCAGCCCAATCAAAGAAGCGATCTTCAGCCTGACCGAGCTCTCGTTCTCCTGTAATGGAAATACAGCTGTCAGCATAGGCACACCCACGCTCCCAATTCTGCCCTTAACCAAAGAACAGCAACCTGCATTTATACAACGCCTTTAATGTAGTAAAACGTCCCAAGGCGCTTCACAGGAGCGATTATCAAACAAAAACTGACACCAAGACAAAAAAGGAGATATTAGGAGGGGCGACTAAAAGTTTTGGTCAAAGACGTAGGTTTTAAGGAGAGTCTTAAAGGAGAGAGAGGCGGAGAGGTTTAGGGAAGGAATTCCAGAGCATAAGGCCTAGACGGCTGAAGGCACGGCCGCCAATGGTGGGGCGAAGAGAGTGGGGGATATGTACCAGACCAGAGTTCTCGGAACGCAGAGTTCTCGGAGGCTGAAAGAGGTTACAGAGATGAGGTTGAGGCCGTGGAGGGATCTGAAAAGGAGGATGAGAATTTTAGAAAGGTTTAACAAAGCCAAAGGTTTGGTAATGACTTTCAAGGTACCCTCGAGGTCCTGTGGGGAAATGCACTGCTACCAAGATGGTGAAGGTCCAAGTTTCGATCTGTGTTAATTGGGGTAATCTAAGATGTGTTGGGGGTGCTACAGATGTCTTCAGCTCCCCTTTGTGTAAGGGACAGGAAACAGGAACCAGCGTTTCTGTTCTTCATCCTATAACCCCAGGAAAGTGCCCACTTAACTGGGCTCAGACAATAAGCTCGGAGGATCGACCAGCTCAGTAACACTGGATGCCCAGGCCTACGCATGAATAATATCTGCTCAACTGAGCTACCAGAGACCAAGGAATAGGAATTTATACAGCGCCTTTCACGGCCTCAGGACATCCCGACGGCTTTGCAGTCAGTGTTGTAATGTAGCAAACACAGCAGCCAATTTGCACACATCAAGCTCCCACAAACAGCAATGTGATAATGACCAGATAATCTGTTTTAGTGATGTTGATTGAGGGATAAATATTGGCCCCAGGACACCGGGGAGAACTCCCTTGCTCTTCTTCGAAATAGTGACCGTGGGATCGTTTACATCCACCTGAGAGCAGACGGGGCCTCGGTTTAACATCTCATCCAAAAGACGGCACCTCCGACAGTGCAGCGCTCCCTCAATACCGGCGCTGGGAGTACTGGGTGCTCAAGTCTCTGAAGTGCACAAGGAACCGTAGCCCAGAATGAATCTATGCCATTTGGAGGAAGCAAGCGGACAAAAACTGACGGCGCCAAGCCAAAGAAGGAGATGTTTGGAGGGTTGTCGGGCTGGAGGGGGTGACAGAGATAGGGAAGGGGCGAGGCCATGGAGGGATATGAAAACAAGGATGAGAATTTTAAAGTCAAGGCGTTGCCAGACCAGAAACCAACGTAGGTCAGCGAGCACGGGGGGGGGGCTGATGAGTGAACGGGACTATCTGCGAGTTAGGATCCAATTGCCTGGTTACAGACAGTTGCCCGAGCAGTGTAAAGTGGTGGGGGACTGTACCTTATAGTAGTGATCCAGGAGGATGCGAACGACTCCCTCCACGCTCTCTGCCTCCACAGGCTTCTTTGCGAACTGCAGCAGGTACTGCAGGGCTTCGGTGGGGCTTGTGGATTTGCACAGGTCAATGTGGAGAGCTGCCGATTTGCTGGGCTTCGTCAGACGGAGTTTCTTGGCCGGAATCTCTTCGTGCGGCTGTAGCTACGTTTAGAGTGAGAAAATAAATAAATAAAGAGAATCAATTCAGCAAACGAACAGAAGGAGCCCAACCAGTCCAGCTGTTTCACAGAATCTCACAGCACAGAAGGAGGCCATTCGGCCCATCGTGCCTGTGCCGGCTCTTTGAACGAGCTCTCCAATTAGTCCCACTGCCCTGCTCTTTCCCCATAGCCCTGCAAATTTTTCCTTTTCAAGTCTATATCCAATTCCCTTTTGAAAGTTACTACTGAATCTGCTTCCACCGCCCTTTCAGGCAGCGCGTTCCAGATCACAACAACTCGCTGCATAAAAAATATTTTCCTCATCTCCCCTCTGGGTCTTTTGCCAATTATCTTAAACACTTGTAAACACAATTGCTATCGCTAAATTTAGAATTTATTTAATGATTGTTAAGCTATTATGTAGAGAAGATGTTTCCATGTGCGGGTGAGACCAGAACTAGGGTTATCAATATAAGATAGTCACTAATAAATCCAATAGGGAATTCAGGAGAAACTTCTTCACCCAGAGAGTGGTGAGAATGTGGAACTCGCTCCCACAGGGAGTGGTTGAGGCGAATAGCATTGATACATTTAAGGGGAAGCTGGATAAACACACGAGGGAGAAGGGAATAGAAGGATATGTTGATGGGGTGAGATGAAGAGGGGTGGGAGGAGGCTCGTGTGGAGCATAAACACCGGCACGGACCAGTTGGGCCGAATGGCCTGTTTCTGTGCTGAAAGTTCTATGCAAGAAGCCGCAAACAGTGAGCAGCAGCTAAAGAATGAAGGGAGAGGTTAGGAGAAAAAAATGTTGCTCCGAAGTATATTAGGACATGAAATTCCCTGTCGGAAACTGTGTTAAAAAAGATTTGCATTTCTATAGCGCTTTTCACGACCACCAGAGGTCCCAAAGAGCTTTACACCCAATGAAGTACTTTTTGAAGTGTAGTCACTGTTGTAATGTAGGAAACGCAGCAGCCAATTTGAGCACAGCAAGCTCCCACAAACGGTGAGAATGACCGGATCATCTGTTTTTAGGATCTTTTACGTCAACCTGAGAGCAGGCAGGACCTCAGTTTAACGTCTCAGCCGAAGGAAGGCACCTCCGACAGTGCAGCACTCCCTCAGTACCGCACCTCCGACAGTGCGGCGCTCCCTCGGTACTGCCCCTCCGACAGAGCGGGGCTCCCTCAGTACTGCCCCTCCGACAGTGCGGCACTCCCTCAGTACTGCCCCTCCGACAGTGCAGCGCTCCCTCAGTACTGCCCCTCCGACAGTGCGGCGCTCCCTCAGTACTGCCCCTCCGACAGTGCGGCGCTCCCTCAGTACTGCCCCTCCGACAGTGCAGCGCTCCCTCAGTACTGCACCTCCGACAGTGCGGCGCTTCCTCAGTACTGCACCTCCGACAGTGCGGCACTCCCTCAGTACTGCCCCTCCGACCGTGCGGCGCTCCCTCAGTACTGCCCCTCCGACCGTGCGGCACTCCCTCAGTACTGCCCCACTGACAGTGCAGCGCTCCCTCAGTACTGCCCCTCCGACAGTGCAGCGCTCCCTCAGTACTGACACTCCGACAGTGCAGCGCTCCCTCAGTACTGCCCCTCCGACAGTGCGGCGCTCCCTCAGTACTGCGCTCCCTCAGTACTGCCCCTCCGACCGTGCGGCGCTCCCTCAGTACTGCCCTCCGACAGTGCAGCTCTCCCTCAGTACTGCCCTCCGACAGTGCGGCGCTCCCTCAGTACTGCCCTCTGACAGTGCGGCGCTCCCTCAGTACTGCCCCTCCGACAGTGCAGCACTCCCTCAGTACTGCCCCTCCGACAGTGCGGCGCTCCCTCAGTACTGCCCTCCGACAGTGCAGCTCTCCCTCAGTACTGCCCTCCGACAGTGCGGCGCTCCCTCAGTACTGCCCCTCCGACAGTGCAGCACTCCCTCAGTACTACCCCTCCGACAGTGCAGCGCTCCCTCAGTACTGACCCTCCGACAGTGCGGCGCTCCCTCAGTACTGCCCCTCCGACAGTGCGGCGCTCCCTCAGTACTGCCCCTCCGACAGCGCAGCCCTTCCTCAGTACTGCACCTCCGACAGTGCAGCACTCCCTCAGTACTGCACCTCCGACAGTGCAGCACTCCCTCAGTACTGCCCCTCCGACAGTGCAGCACTCCCTCATTACTGCCCCTCCGACAGTGCGGCGCTCCCTCAGTACCGCCCCTCCGACAGTGCAGCGCTCCCTCAGTACCGCCCCTCCGACAGTGCGGCGCTCCCTCAGTACTGCACTGGAGTGTCAGCCTAGATTTTTGTGCTCAAGTCTCTGGAGTGGGACTTAAACCCACAACCTTCTGACTCAGAGGCGAGAGTGCTGCCCACTGAGCCACAGCTAACACAGTTTTGGGTGCAGAATCCACAGGGATGAATTCCAGAGTCTAGACCCTAGGCAGCTGAAGGCACGGCCGCCAATGGTGGAACTATTAAAATCAGGGATGTGCAAGAGGCCAGAATTGGAGGAGGGCAGAGATCTCGGAGGGTTGTAGGGCTGGAGGAGATTACAGAGATAGGGAGGGGGCGAGGACATGGAGGGATTTGAATACGAGGATGAGAATTTTAAAATCGAGGCTTTGCCGGGCCAGGAGCCAGTGTAGGTCAGCGAGCACAGTGGGCGTGATGGGCGAACGGGACTTGGTGCGAGTTAGGATACGGGCAGCAGAGTTTTGGATGTGCTGAAGTTTATAGAGTATCACATTAAATACCAGAGCCACAATGCTTGTTAAGTTGACGCACTACAAAGCCAGGGTTCTGATCTGCAGCCGGATCTGTAACTGACCTAAGCACCCATTTCATCTGCACTTTAGCAGGTGGGTTGCACATTATGTTCTACACGGTGTAATGTTACTGTCTTCATCAAGCAAGAGCAACCTCTGACTGACTGTGGGCAGAGAGAGGGGAGATTTGCTGATGTGTATTTAACAACAACCAGCGCTAAGACAGGTGTTTGGCCTTTAACGTTCATCAGTGGACGCCCCGAATGAATTATTAAACATCAGGGAATCAATCTGCACTCAGTGTTATTTGTGAGAAGCTGTTTAATGCCTCCGTGAACTAATTTTAACTTGTTTGTTTGTTAACCAATAAAAGCAAACGGGTTAATAAGTCTGTTAAAATTTCCATTGATCTGGAACAATAATCGGGAGAGGCGTGTAACCGGCATTAAAAAGTTAAAAATACCCTTAAGGAAACTTTGCAAGAATTACCTGCTTCTACATGTACCCATTCTTTTTTTTAAATTAATTCGCGGGATGTGTGTACTGTACAGGGTGCTGGTGAGACCACACCTGGAGTACTGCGTACACTTTTGATCTCCTTATTTAAGGAAGGATATACTTGCATTGGAGGCAGTTCAGAGAAGGTTCACTGGGTTGATTCCGGAGATGAAGGGGTTGTCTTATGAGGAAAGGTTGAGCAGGTTGGGCCGATACTCATTGGAGTTTAGAAGAATGAGAGGTGATCTTATTGAAACATTTAAGATTCTGAGGGGGCTCGACAAGGTAGATGCAGAGAGGATGTTTCCCCTCGTGGGGGAATCTAGAACTGGGAGGCATAGTTTCAGAATAAGGGGTCGCCCATTTAAAACGGAGATGAGAAGGAATTTCTTCTCTCAGGGGGTCGTGAATCTTTGGAATTCTCTACCCCAGAGAGCTGTGAAGGCTGGGTCATTGAATATATTTAGGGTGGAGATAGACAGATTTTTGAACTATAGGGGAGTCAAGGGTTATGGGGAGCGGGCAGGAAAGTGGAGTTGAGGCCAAGATCAGATCAGCCACGATCTTATTGAATGGCGGAGCAGGCTCGAGGGGCCAAATGACCGACTCCTGCTCCTAATTCTTATGTTCTTATGTGTGCGTCGCTGGCAAGGCCAGCATTTATTGCCCATCCCTAATTGCCCTCAAGAAGGCGGTGGTGAACCGCTGTGGTCCGTGTGGTGAGGGTCTTTTTCGTAGCGGTTTGTTACAACTGAGTGGTTGCCAGGCCATTTCAGAGGGCAGTTAAGAGTCAACCACATTGCTGTGGGTCTGGAGTCACATATCGGCCAGACTGGGTAAGGACGGCAGATTTCCTTCCCTGGTGAACTAGGTGGGTTTTTACGACAATCCGGTAGTTTCATTACTGAGACTAGCTTTTTATTCCACATTTATTTAATTGAATTTAAATTCCCTAGCTGCTGTGGTGGGATTTGAACTCATGGCTCCGCGATCATTAGTCCAGGCCTCTGGATTTATAGTCCAGTAATATAATCACTATGCTGCCGTACCCGTTCTATCCATTCTGTCCCATCCCTTGATGATTTTAAACACCCCGATCAAATTGTCCAATTATCTCCTCTGTTCTACCGAAAAATAGTCCTAATTTTTCAAGAATTTCTTCGTATTTGTATACTCTCATCCTAGTGAATCTACACTGTACCCTCTCTATTGCCTCAACATCCTTCCTATAGCCCAAAACCTGCATGATGTACTCCAACTGTGGTACATAAGAACATAAGAATTAGGAGCAGGAGTAGGTCATGTAGCCCCTCGAGCCTGCTCCGCCATTCAATAAGATCATGGCTGATCTTCAAACTCTACACCTCCGCTTTCCCGCCTGTTCCCCAGATCCCTTGATTCCCCTAGAGTCCAAAAATCTATTTGAAAGTTCTACTGAATTTTATATAGATTCACCATCAAATCTTGGCCTAGCAATTTGATGGCGTCACAACCGGTGGTTTTTTATTCCAGATTTATTCAATTAACTGAATTTAAATTCCCCAGCTGCCGTGGTGGGATTTGAACTCATGTGCCCCCTACGCAAACAACGCAAGTAAGACAATATACTGCACTGAGGGGTCAGCTTAGAATTCACTGGTCAAGGCTATAGTAGGACTCAAACTCAAGACCTTCTGATTCAGAGGCGAGTGCGCTACGAACTAGGAGAACTCTTCTTCGAATAGTGGCTGTGGGATCTTTTACGTCCACCTGAAAAGGCAGACGGGGCCTCGGTTTAACGTCTCATCTGAAAGACGGCACCTCCGACAGTGCTGCGCTCCCTCAGCACTGCACTGGGAGTGTCAGCCTAGATTGTCAGAACAAATCTCAGTGGAGCTTGAGCCCACACCCTTCTGACTCAGAGAGAAAAGTGCTATAGACTGAACCAGAGACTAGAGTAATGATACCAGCATTTTCCTTGCCTACGGGACTATCTATCCAAAATCTCAGTACTCGGGCAACAAAGTCACGAGATTTGTCACTGGGGAGAATTCACGGGATTTGTTAATTATATAAAGCTCTGGTCAGACTCCATCTGGAGTAACTGCGTTCAGTTCTGGGCCCCGCACCTCAGGAAGGATATATTGGCCTTGGAGGGGGAGCAGCGCAGATTCACCCAGTGTGATACCGGGGCTAAAAGGGTTAAATTATGAGAACAGTTTGCACAGACCAGGCTTGTGTTCCCTCGAGTTTAGAAGATTAAGGGGTGATCTGATCGAGGTGTTTAAGATGATTAAAGGATTCGATAGGGTAGAGAGAGAGAAACTATTTCCTCTGAGGGGGGGGGTGTCCAGAACAAGGGGGCAGAACCTTAAAATTAGAGCCAGGCCGTTCAGGGGTGATGTCAGGAAGCACTTCTTCACACAAAGGGCAGTGGAAATCTGGAACTCTCTCCACAAAAACGCTGTTGAAGCTGGAGGGGGGTCAATTGAAAATTTCTAAACTGAGTTTAATAAGATTTTTGTTGGGTAAGGGTTACGGAACCAAGGCAGGTCGATGGAGTTAAGATACAGATCAGCCAGGATCAATTGAACGGCGGGACAGAATCGAGGGGCTGTATGGCCTCCTCCTGGTCCTAATCGTCACTGCGGCGAATTCAGGGTATTCGTCACCGGAGTCAATTAGCAGAAGCTGCCACTTACGGGAGTTACCATAAACGTTTTTTTAATATATGTTTATAAAAAGGAGATGGGAGTGGGTGGGAAGGACCTATTTCCCTCAGCAGAGAAGGCAGACGGGATACTTGCCTTTATTAGCCGAGGCACAGAATACAAGAGCAGGGAGGTTATGCTTGAACTGTATAAAGCACTAGTTAGGCCGCAGCTAGAATACTGCGTGCAGTTCTGGTCACCACATTACAGGAAGGATGTGATTGCACTCGAGAGGGTACAGAGGAGATTTACCAGGATGTTGCCAGGGCTGGAGAATTTTAGTGATGAGGAAAGATTGGATAGGCTGGGTTTGTTTTCTTTGGAACAGAGGAGGCTGAGGGAGATTTAATTGAGGTGTATAAAATTATGAGGGGCCTGGATAGAGTGGACAGGAAGGACCTATTTCCCTTAGCAGGGAGGTCAATAACCAGGGGGCAGAGATTGAAAGTAATTGACAGGTTCAGAGGGGAGTTGAGGAGAACTTTCTTCACCCAGAGGGTGGTGGGGGTCTGGAACTCACTGCCTGAAAGGGTGGTAGAGGCAGAAACCCTCATCGCATTTAAAAAGTACTTGGATATGCACTTGAAGTGCCGCAACCTGCAGGGCTACGGACCAAGAGCTGGAGAGTGGGATTAGGCTCTTTGTCGGCCGGCACAGACACGATGGGACGAATGGCCTCGTTCCGTGCCGCAAATTTCTATGAGAAATTTTTGACGCGGGACAACCTGTTGCAAAGATTTTTTAAAATAAAATCTAAATTATAATTTGAGAAATTTGTGTTTACAGAATTTTGGTAAACATTTTTATTTTCTACATTAAAATAACTTTTTAAAAATTAATTATTTTAATAACTTTTAGATTTTTTGTTTGCTGCATTAAAATAGCTTTTAATTAATTTAATTAAAAATAACTTATTTTGAAAGGGGGTGGATTTTGGGCCTCGAGCCTGAGCAAGAGGCCGTTTTCCTGACTGCGCCAGGCCGCTGGAGGTGGCCGGGCGGGCGGCCACATTCAGCCCGATGACCGGGGTGGGTGGTGGAGCCCAGACGGCTGCAGATTTCAAATAAAAATAAAAGGTAATTAATAAATAAATAAAAGGTCCGACTGGAGTTGGGCGCCGCACCGACCTGAACCACTTTGGTGAACTCCTCGTACACCCGCTTCTTCAGGTGCGCCGCCATGGCCGCGGGAGGAGGGAGCGAGCGAAACGCGCAACTCGAAACCGTCCGCTCCTTCTCACTCAGCCTCGCCGGCTTCCGTAGCTCCGGCAGCCCCCTAACGTCAGAGGCAGCATGACGTCAGCCCCCCATGTCGGCGGGAGCGTGACGTCAGCCCCCCATGACGTCAGAGGGAGCAGGATATCAGCCCCCCGACGTCAGAGGGAGCAGGATATCAGCCCCTGACGTCAGAGGGAGCAGGATATCAGCCCCTGACGTCAGAGGGAGCAGGATATCAGCCCCTGACGTCAGAGGGAGCAGGATATCAGCCCCTGACGTCAGAGGGAGCAGGATATCAGCCCCTGACGTCAGAGGGAGCAGGATATCAGCCCCCCGACGTCAGAGGGAGCAGGATATCAGCCCCCCGACGTCAGAGGGAGCAGGATATCAGCCCCCGACGTCAGAGGGAGCAGAATATCAGCCCCTGACGTCAGAGGGAGCAGGATATCAGCCCCTGACGTCAGAGGGAGCAGGATATCAGCCCCCCCCCCCAGGTTGTTACATCACTCACACCAGAAACAGGCATCTACACCCATACTCTGGGGCCCCCAAACACCCACTCAATTACTCCTCAAGTGTCCCCTCTGCTGTTTTGGTAGGGAAATAAAATGTCATCTGTGAGTCAGCCAGTGGCTCAGTGGGTCGCACCCTCACCTCTGAGTCTGGTAGGTCGCGGGTTCATAGTCCCCACTCCGGGAACTTGAGCGCATAAAGCTAGGCTGACGCTCCCAGTGCCAGTGCTGAGGGAGTGCTGCACTGTCGGAGGAGCCGTCTTTCGGATGAGACATTAAACCGAGGCCCCGTCTGCCCTCTTGGGTGGACGTAAAAGATCCCACGGCACTATTACGAAGAAGAGCAGGGGAGTTATCCCTGGTGTCCTGGGGCCAATATTTATCCCTCAATCAACATCACTAAAAACAGATTATCTGGTCATTACCACATTGCTGTTTGTGGGAGCTTGCTGTGCGCAAATTGGCTGCTGCCTTTCCTACATCACAACAGTGACTACACTCCAAAAAAGTACTTCAATGTGCTTTCCTGTGCTGACGTAAAATGAAATAATATGGTGGATCTCCAAAGCAAGTGTAAGATATTCCTTGAGATGATGCAATTTTATTTTGATTAAACTGGCCCCATTTTGTATTAACCACATACTAAATATTCTCCTTCATTTGTTGTCCCAGCGTCTAACTCATTCCTTCCCAGTTGAGTTCTAACATTCAGTCCATCCCTTATTAAAGGGGAAGGTGAGTCCGATTATCCGGCCAGTGTCATGGTATCTCAGGGTTCTGGGTAGCTTGACCTGAGGTTGTGGTTCCTACTGTTTTCCGAGGAGTTGCTCTGGGATGGATGGAGACTTGCCCATCGGTGGGATCATGGAGTGGCCTAGTAAGGTGGGAAATGCAACTCTGTGTACTTCCCAGGAGATAAGAACATTGACTTTTTTTTAAAGTAAAGCCGGAGTTATGTCTTTTTTTTTCAGTATAAAGTGGGGTACTTTGAATAAAAATGACTCCCCCGAGACTTACCTTCCCCTTAAAGTAATGACATTTCTACATAGCTGCCTGATGGTGGTCTTTACATACTATTTCAGCACATCATGGACTAGCACCATTGCCTTCACAAGCACTGTAGTTATCGTGTGAAATGTGTCTAGATCCAATGGACCAACCCTTTCCCGTTCAATCCCAACATAAAGATTTCCACTAGACCACCCTCTTCCCTTTCAATCCCATTGAATATAATTTGAATGGACCAAACCCCTTTCCTTTTGCTCCCAATGTATAGAATTCCAGTAGTACACCCCTTTTCCATTCACTCCCAACATATATAGATGTGGGAGGGTGGGAGGAGGCTCGTGTGGAGCATAAGCACCGGCACGGACCAGTTGGGCTGAATGGCCTCTTTCTGTGCTGTAAATACTTTGTGATACTTTGTAACCCTCTCCCCATTCACTCCCATTGGCTAGGGAAGGACAGTCAGCTGCAGATTATAACGATATCCAATGGCCGTTGCTGGGCTTGGCTCTGATGCCTGCCCCAGCTGAATAGCCTTCTGACACTCACTGCCCATATTCGCTACAAAGAAATTGCTGAATTGGTTCTTTCTTTCCACAGATTACAATAATGCGGAGCCAAGAAGAACATTTCTTGGTGAAGTAGCCATAAAACGATAAGTCTTCAGCCGTTTAAATATTTGTCCTTCGGTTTAGTGTCTTGTCACATTCAAGGCTCAGTGCCTCCTGCTATCAAATGGTGAGATGATGCTGTCATGTGGTCTCGTGTCCCTTCAGTATAAGTCACATGTATCCTGTAAATCACCAGATGCTATCCCATCTGTTTACTGAGTGTCACATGGTAGCCTATATGTTTATTTAAAGTCACATGGTATCCCATTGTTCAGTGAGAGTCACATGATAAGCACGTTCCTTCAGTGGGAATCACATGGTACCGGATCCCTTCAGTGGGAGTCACATGATACCGTATCCCTTCAGTTGAAGTCACATGATACCGTATCCCTTCAGTCGAAGTCACATGATACCGTATCCCTTCAGAGAGAGTCACATGATACCGTATCGCTTCAGTCGAAGTCACATGATACCGTATCCCTTCAGTCGAAGTCACATGATACCGTATCCCTTCAGAGAGAGTCACATGATACCGTATCCCTTCAGTGGGAGTCACATGATACCGTATCCCTTCAGAGAGAGTCACATGATACCGTATCCCTTCAGTCGAAGTCACATGATACCGTATCCCTTCAGAGAGAGTCACATGATACCGTATCCCTTCAGTGGGAGTCACATGATACCGTATCCCTTCAGAGAGAGTCACATGATACCGTATCCCTTCAGTCGAAGTCACATGATACCGTATCCCTTCAGTCGAAGTCACATGATACCGTATCCCTTCAGTGGGCGTCACATGATACCGTATCCCTTCAACAAGTTAGTTGGTATTGTTTCCCTTGAGTCTGATTCGTGAGACACATAGTCAATTCAATTTCAGTCTTCCAGTCGCCTCCTCCATATCCAAACCAAATCAGTCTGGTAAATCTAGTTCATCTTGTTTGAATGACAAAGAATGGCAGCTATGTCAGATTAAGGACATAAGAACATAAGAAATAAGAGCAGGAGTAGGCCTTATGGCCCCTTGAGCCTGCTCCACCATTCAATAAGATCATGGCTGATCATCGACCTCAACTCCACTTTCCCGCCCGATCCCCATATCCCTCGATTCCCCTAGAGTCCAAAAATCTATCGATCAGCCTTGACTATACTCAATGACTCAGCATCCACAGCCCCCTGGGGCAGAGAATTCCAAAGATTCACCACCCTCTGAGTGAAGAAATTCCTCCTCATCTCGGTCTTAAATGGGCGACCCCTTATCCTGAGACTGTGACCCCTGGTTCTAGACTCCCCAGACAACTAGGTCAGTAACAGTCAGGGAGTGCAAACGGGAGAGTAACAATCAGAGGAACAACAATCTCTGGGGTCAGATGACATTAATAAACAGGCACGCACTCTGCGACAGGCAATCTGGAGCAGGAGCCCTGGCTGATTCTCCCCCCCCCCCCACCCCGCCCCTCACTCCTCCCCAGGCCAATCGAAGAGACCTAATGTGCTCCCGGTGCTGACCCATCAGATTCAAACCCCTCAATGGCGGTGAAATTGCTCTTGGACGGTAGCACAAGACTGGTGATAGCGAATCGGCAGCCCGTTTTACACCCCACCCGGTTTTCTACCATCCAAGCCCAATTTCACCTCCCATGAGTTTCTCCTTGGTAACACATTCCCAGGAATCTATTAGCCTGAAGCGACAGGTTAGAAGGCAATCTAGATCGACCTTGGGTCTTTTTTTTGTCTAGCAATTCCTAAGTTCCTAAGAGGCGGCTTGATAGAGGTGTTCAAAATTAAGAGGGTTTTGACAAGGCACGTTGGGAAAGATTATTCCCACTGGTTGGTTAGCCGGTAACTAGTGGGGTATCATTTCAGTGTCATCAAAAAAAAAATGAAGGGACAGGTTGAAGCAGAATCCAGAATGGCTTTGAAAGGGGAAGTGGGTAAATAGTAGAAAACGAAAAAGGATACGGGGAAAGGGGCGGGGAATAGGACTGTGGATAGCTCTTTCGGAGAGCCAGCACAGATTCGATGGGCCGAATGGCCTGTAACACTCCACGATTCTCTAATCCAATGGCACATTGGTCGATCCATGCGTTGGTGGGAATATGGTGCCATCGCCTCGCCCAACATTCAAGTGTTTTAGATTACAGATTTCACCTGAGAGAGAGGGGGACCTGTACAAGAATCTATCGCACTCCTGCAATGCACGGCGCCTTCAGTTGATTTCTGGCTTTTCACCCCTGCTACCCTTCCACCAAAGTCCTTCTGCCTGGTGATCGCTCTTTGTGTGATAAAGAATTTCCCGATATCGACCCTACATTTCCCCTTCTATCCGCTCCCAGCTGTGCCTCCTGATCCGAGTGTTGTCATCTAACTTGAAGTCATGTTTTACGATTCCCTTTTCCATTTCCCTGGCAATGTCACTGGATGAGCTCACCAATTCTCAGCAGAGAGTTAAACTTGAAGGGAATGTGGGGGGGTCGGAGATGGTGCTGCAATACTGATTCTCCCTGCCCAACTTCCCTCGCGAGCAATGTTCCCCGTAGGTTTTTTTTTTGGGCCACGCCTTCCATTCAAAAGTCCGCGCATGCGCGGTTTTTCTTTCAATGTAAAAGCCGGCTCACCGGCTGCGCGGGACCCCCGGAGCACTCCGCGGCCACGCAGCTTAAAGGGAACCATTGCTGGAGAGCAAGGGTCATCAATATAAGATAGTCACCGATAAATCCAATCGGGAATTCAGGAGAAACTTCTTTACCCAGAGAGTGGTGAGAATGTGGAACTCGCTACCGCAGGGAGTGGTTGAGGTGAACAGCATGGATACATTTAAGGAGAAACTAGATAAACACATTGACGTAAGAAAACTACTAGGCACTTGGTCTAAGCGTTAAACAAAGCTTTAATCAACTGGTTTTCAACATGGAGATCTAGTTGTGTCCTTCACTAGTTCCTGTTGAGGAATGTCCTAAGCAAGCTGGGCCCATGCCCGAGTATTTATACTCTCCCTGGACAGCGCCACCAGCAGGCCGCCCAGTATTACTTCATACATGAATGACAAGATTCATGTCACACATGAGAAAGGAATAGAAGGTAATGCTGATGGGGTGAGATGAAGAGGGGTGGGAGGAGGCTCGTGTGGAGCATAAACATGGCCTAGACCAGTTGGGCCGAATGGCCTGTTTCTGTGCTGTACACTCGATGTAATTCTATGTAGGTGTTGTGAAGCAATAGATCACTCACTTTAATGAGGGAAAAGAAAAATTATATGTTAAGATAGAGCTGTGTGTACGTTGCACAGATCTGACTCAATGTAATGTGTCTCGCACAATGTCTGAGAAAGCTGTCAAACCTGTTGTGAGTCAGCGTGTTACACATTCCAGTCAGTGATGCTGAATGCAATGCTTTGAGAATTCGAGGAATGAAGTCACAGCCCTAGTTTCTGTTCATTCGGTGAGACTACAGGGTACCGATTTCAGACTGGTAGCTGCCAAGATGGTTCAGAGGCTTCAGATCGCAGTCGTACTGCCGACTCCTGCATTGAATCCCGACATCCAAAACTCTGCCGCCCTGTATCCTAACTCGCACCAAGTCCCATTCACCCATCACCCGCTGTGCTCGCTGACCTACATTGGCTCCCGGTCCAACAACACCTCGATTTAAATATTCTGAGCCTTTTGTTCAAATTCCTCCTTGGCCTCGCCCCTCCCTGTCTCTGTAACCCCATCCAGCCCTACAACCAATATTCCCTTTCAACGGCTGCGCAGCTCTCTAGACCTCCAACGCAGCCGGCTTCTCAATGAGAGAAACCGCGCATGCGCGGTGTTTTGAATGGGCCGCGTAGCCCCTTAAAGGGGCTGTGCACTCAAAAAAAAATTAACGGGAACATTGCCTACAACCCCCCGAGATCTTTGCGCTCCTCCAATTCTGGCCTCTTGCGCATCCCCAATTTCCATCGCTCCACCATTGGCGGCCGTGCCTTCAGCTGGTTAGCCCCAAGCTCTGGAATTCCCTCCCTAAGCCTCTCTGTCTCTCCATCTCGCTTTCCTCCTTTAGGACGCTCCTTAAAACCTACCTCTTTGACCAAGCTTTTGGTCACCTGTCCTAATGTCTCCTTATAAGAACATAAGAATTAGGAGCAGGAGTCGGCCATTCGGCCCCTCGAGCCTGCTCCGCCATTCAATAAGATCATGGCTGATCTTCGACCTCAACTCCACTTTCCTGCACTATCCCCGTATCCCTTGATTCCCTTAATATTCAAAAATCTATCGATCTCAGCCTTGAATATACTCAACGACTTAGCATCCACAGCCCTCTGGGGTAGAGAATTCCAAAGATTCACTACCCTCTGAGTGAAGAAATTTCTCCTCATCTCAGTCCTAAATGGTCGACCCCTTATCCTGAGAGTATGACCCCTGGTTCTAGACTCTCTGGCCAGGGGGAAACAGCCTCGGTGTGGCTCGGTGTCATATTTTGTTTGATAATCGCTCCTGTGAAGCACCTTGAGATGTTTTACTGCATTAAAGGCGCTGTATAAATGCAAATTGTTGTTGTTGCTGACATCAGTGTAATCACACGCGGGAGGGAATATTGGAGCAGGATAACAAAAGTTGAACGAGAAAATCAGATCGCTCCCTTGTCCAGAGCAGGATGGTGTCTGAGGCAACACTGAGCGACAGTCTCCCTCACACCAAGTTGGCCCCGATTTTAACTCCAGCTGGATTCCCCGCTCAGGCCCGAGTTAAAATTACAGTCGGTTCTCAATGATGTCATCGGGCCGCAACGTGCATATGCAAAGAAGGACCCTGTTGGCTCCGGGCGCGTGTCCTTGCTGCCTGCTCAGGAGAGCGGGTTAAAATTGCGGACGTTGCCATCGTGGCGGCTTTCGGACAGGTGAAAGACAGGTGCGATTTTAACTGCCCGCCCGCCAGGTTTCTGCCGAGCGAGTAGGGTTAAAATGGCCCCTTGTCACACCCTTGTGACACATCCCATCGTTAGTTTTCTATTTGGTTTCGGTGCGGTTTAATTATCACAATCCTGTCGCCTGTGTAATACTCATTGACACCCACAGAATAAACAAATGAGGGCATGTTAGAAAAGGACGTTGCTCTGTGCTGGGCCCGCTTAAACCTTGACGTCTGTTTTGAACACAAATAAAAAATGTTTTTTGTTCTCCCTGTGTCACAACTTCACAGTTTGAATATGTGAGGTGACCCAATCTAAAATCAACAGGGAATGGGATAGTTTAGGACCAGGGTGGGGTGGAGGTGGGGAAGGCCAGGGAAGGGACAAAGATTTCTCATGTTCATTTTGAATTAAAATTCATTAAAAGCTTAAATAACTGATCACTCAGTGGGGGGAAATCAAGTTCTTGGGGTTAAAGAGCAGGGGGGGTTCTCCCTGGTGTCCTGGTCAATATTTATCCCTCAATCAACATCACTAAAACAGATTATCTGGTCATTATCACATTGCTGTTTGTGGGAGCTTGCTGTGCGCAAATTGGCTGCCGCGTTTCCGACATTACAACAGTGACCACACTTCAAAAAGTACTTCAGTGGCTGTAAAGCGCTTTGGGACGTCCTGAGATTGTGAAAGGCGCTGGAGAAATGCAAGACTTTCTGTCTTTACAGACTTGCTGTTTCCGATTGGGTTAACACATGCGATTAAAAAAACAATGAACGGATTAATTTAGTACAAACATGTTGCGTGTTGCTATCATCAGAACATATTCCCATATTTTCTTTTCCCAATATTTTTCTCTTCAATGTACCCCTCCAATTCCCATCCCTCTCTCCGTGGTTTACCGCTCCTTCTGGTGCTGTCTTGTGCCATGGCTGTCACCCTTCACCCAAGTTCCTTAAGAAAATACAAAAACAATACGGAATCTGTATTGACACCAATGTGTCAGCCAATGAGTTGGTGGGACGTTCCTGGGATGTGGGCGTCGCTGGCAAGGCCAGCATTTATTGCCCATCCCTAGTTGCCCTCGAGAAGGTGGTGGTGAGCTGCCTTCTTGAACCGCTGCAGTCCGTGTGGTGAAGGTGCTCCCACAGCGCTGTTAGGGAGGGAGTTCCAGGACTTTGACCCAGCGACGATGAAGGATCGGCCGATATATTTCCAAGTCAGGATGGTGTGTGACTTGGAGGGGAACTTGGAGGTGGTGGTGTTCCCATGCGCCTGCTGCCCTTGTCTTTCTAGGTGGAAGAGGTCGCGGGTTTGGGAGGTGCTGCCGAAGAAGCCTTGGCGAGTTGCTGCAGTGCATCTTGTAGATGGTACACACTGCAGCCACGGTGCGCCGGTGGTGGAGGGAGTGAATGTTTAAGGTGGTGGATGGGCTACTTACGGCAGGAAGTCACAGCTAACAGAGTCTATTTTACAACAAACAGAATCTATTTAAACAGAGTCTCTACAAACTAAAGCAAACAGAACTCACGACCAAAACTCTCGTATAAAAGCAGGATTATTTCTCCAGCAGTGAGTGGCGGATAGTTATAGAATTATGTGCATAAAATCAATCCCAGTCACTTGCAGCAGTGTGGTCTTCAGGTGTGACTGACGGGGGAATTACCCAATCATTTCCATTCTGTGCCAGGACCGGTGGTGTCACTATATGCAGCCATATATTGCTACACAGGGTTGACCAATTGTTGGACATCCTGGTGAGATGTATGTTGGACATCTTGTGAAGTTAAGGGTTAACAGTCAAACTTCTTTGTATCTTGGAGCAACAGGCTCTCCAATATAAACAGGATAACTTTGAAGTGTCGTGAGGAGAAAGCATGCCTTGTCTTCTGATATATAAAGTGCTTGTGTAAGGAAATAAGTGTTAGTAATAAAGTGTAGCTCTAGCGTAATGCAACATGGGTAGAGAATCCATTAGCTGCAGTATAGAAAGGCTCGAGGGGCTGAATGGCCTCCTCCTGTTCCTAGGGTCCTGTTAATTGTCTATTAAGATATCGGTTAAAATGGTACAAAGTGCTGTACAATACATGTAGGGTCACCTCAAATGGAGGCTGGGTGTGCAGGCATTCGCAAGTCAAAGACTGGAGAGACAAAATGAGGCACGGCTGCCATTTTGAGCTGTGGCCTCCTGAGGCCGGAATTAACAAAACCGAAATATCCCATAATCATCCTGGTTCGAGTGCTCCTCCTCCTCCGACCAACCAGATGTCTGTGGAAAGCCATCGGCTGGGTTGAACGGTGCAGAAGGAGTTCCGCTCAAACAGAAAGACATTTTTGCAGGGCATCCCCCTCAGCAGATTAAAAGAAACGGGACAGGAGGCCGTGATCTGAAGGATTGACCTGCGGAGGGAGCTGGCTCGATGGGCCGAATGGCCTTTCCTTCTTCTGTGCTTTCCTGTCCTTCTGGACGTCTTTGATTTGGAGTCCCTTTCGGCTGCCCCGTGAGTTATATAAGTTTTAAAATAAAAACGAGGTCTAGCCGGTAGTCCCAACAACTTCGCAATTAAATAAAAAGGAACTTCTTTAAAATCTGTTGCTCGGTAGTGTCAGTGTGAGATATCATTAGTTTGGAGGCAAAAGTAGACCTGTTTCCAGCGGCAGGAGGGCCGGTAACCAGAGGACAGAGACTTAAAAGAATTGGCAAAAATTCCAGCGGGGGTGAGATGAGGAGAATTTGTTTTTACGCAGCGAGTTGTTGTGATCTGGAACGCGCTGCCTGAAAGGGCGGTGGAAACAGATTCAATAATAACTTTCAAAAGGGGAATTGGATAAATACTTGAAAAGGAAAAATTTACAGGGCTGTGGGGAAAGAGCAGGGGGAGTGGGACTAATTGGAGAGCTCGTTCAAAGAGCCGGCACAGGCACGATGGGCCGAATGGCCTCCTTCTGTTCTGTATCATTCTATGCTTCTCATCTGGCTCCAATTTGCGATGTCCTCACTTTCTCTGAAGCCACTTCACACAAACTCCGACAGTGCCCAATCAAAACAGCTGCACGATGCTCTTAAGATACACTTATGCCTCCCAGGGCGGCGTGCGAACGATGCCCGCTGCGTCGCCTTCTACCACCACGTAAAGGTGAACCTGTAGAGGAACTCGCAAGTCCGCGTGAGGAAGCCTTTCCCGATCTCGTGCGGCTTGTAGGAGGCGCTGTAGCCCTTGCTTTCGATGTCCAGTTTGATGCAGTGCAGCAGGTCGGAGATGGTGGGCGAGGCCTTCCAGGGGCCAAACCTCACCACCGACTCCTTGTCGGTGTCCAGGCCGTTCACTGCCTCGTGGCACTTGGCCGCGTCCTCCTCGTTCCTGACCACGCACACCGTCACCGCGCTGTGCCGCGAGGCCACGGCCTCTGCCCTGGCCACCCGCACCATCACCTCGATGTTCTCCTGGTAATTGGGCACCCGGGAGAGGAACTGCCTCCGGCCCACCAGCTCGCCGAAGAGCTTGGGCGAGTCTTCCAGCAGCTTGGCCAGGGGCTCGATGTCGTAGTACAAGGCCTCCCGGTAGACCTCCTTGGCGAGGTGGGCGGACGGCTCTTGGCCCCGGAGGAACTCCAGGACGTGGCCAAAGTGGGTCCCGTCCCGGTCGATGAAGTACCTCCCTTCCAAGTCCAACTTTGGTCTGGACTGACCGCTGAACATCTCCGCCAGCCGGGACCGCGGATATTTCTTCAGGGTGCCGAGTGCGGTGCAGTAGATGTGACCCCCGACATTCAGACTTATGACGGTCGAAGGCTGGAGAAACAAAACAGAGAGGGAGCAAAAGAATTAATGGAGAGCTGTTTCCCCCATCCATCCGTCCCTCCCAATCCCCTCCCCCCACCTCAAAATGGTCACTCTCCTTTCACCCTGGGGTGATTGGGCCCAGGACTCCAGTCACCCTCTAGTATCTCACCCATGTAACCATTCCTCAGGTGTGGCTATGACCCTGGACACTGAGAGTCAACAACAAGATCATTGACCATGGGTCATCACTGCGCAGGTTGATCCTGATTTTCACGCACACACACATACACACACCCACACACCCGCACACAC